>JBBDGP010001088.1:0-417500 GCA_037952835.1 Lithobates septentrionalis | reverse complement strand
TAATCCTCGCCGTCTTCTGCCCAGTAATAACGCATCATCTTGCTTTTATAGGCTGTATGCTCGTGCCAGAGGACCGTTTGGGGCAACTGTCAATCTCGATCACCAATCAGAGGTAAGTAATTTAATAATTATTATTTATTTATTTATTTAAAATAACTTAATTTAAATTTAAAAGTAGGTCTGCCACGATCCCACAGGTGGTGGGGCAGGGAAATTTCATGCCCTGCCCCTCACCTTTATGGGATCGTAGTCATAACCAATAACAATTAATATTTAATAATCTGTTATAATATTTAAAAGAATAATACATCAAAATACCTGTGGTTTGAATTGGCCGTGGCCTTTTATTTATAGGTATAAATTATAAGTAAACATATCAACTTTTAATCAGAAATATTCAACACACTTAACGTGAGTTAAAATCAGAAAATCAATAGTATATCAATATAAATATATATAAATAGCTCAGCCATTTAAGCTCAAGCTATATGATTTAAAACCAAAAACAATTATCCATACGCCAGGCTCAGAATCTTAAGGAGCCTGGCACACCCCCAAGGCAACAGCCAATTCAACACAGGATTGAAAATCTAAATTTAGAATGTCTAGAGTGACATCAGATAAATGCACATTGTCAGGTCTATAAAACCCAGGCAAACCGCCTTCCAAGTTCAAATGCCGAAAAGACATACCATGAACCGAAGGCATGAATTTATCTAAAGATCTATTAATTCGCTTACGAATCTTCTCTAGAAATTTAAGTTCAGAACAGATCAACCAATCAAGTCTAGGTATTATTTCAGAAAATATTAACATAGCATCAGGCAAAACAGCATGCAGGCATAACAGATCAAGCTTAATCTGAGAAAGCAATTCTAAGGTCTTACGTTTACCCAGATCATTACCAGATAAATGAAAAATAATGATATGAGGAACAGGCCAGCAATCATGTAAATAAGACAGAACAGAATGCAAATCGCTCCAAAGCATGCCACGTCTTCCATACCAATGAACAGCAAAACCACAAGGTAATTCCAAATTATTGCCATAGACTCTCCGTTCAGCTCTCTTCTGAGCCCAAAAAAATATAGGAGTGTCCAATTATCCAGACGACACGTTGAGTATCTAAAATCAAAAAAAAAAATTAGGTCTAACATATGATCTATAACAGTTAGATCTTCAACCACCAATATATTTAATCATAGATTCATTAAGACCTACCAAAGCAGCAGTAGAGGCAGCACCAATACGAAACAAGTGTGACGTAATTCGCAGATGTTCCAAATGCAATGCTTTTAGGCATCTACGTAGAACAGCTTTGAATTGGTAAATAGTCACCGGAGTACCCGTGACGTGAATTAGCAATTGTCTAAAAAACACAGGTCTGACACTCAAAAAATGCTGAACCAAAGTGAAAACACAATAATGAGCACCAGGAATTGGTTGCAAAGTAATCCATCTACCATGACCCAATTGATCCGTCTTACCATGACGAAGTAAAACTTGAATATAATTAGAACCAACAAAAACATCACGAAAAAACAAACCTGATTCATCAGAAACTTCTAGCGGGAGCAATTCAGAAATTCGGAACGCCCCAAAAAAACATAAGCAAAAAGCCAAACTAAATAATAACGATTCATAAGGAGAAAAACAAACATCCTTAGAAACGTCACAAAGACGACACAAAAGGTCAACAGAAATCAGCAATCTCGTATCAGCAATCGAGCGATTCCTTTTGTAACCTTTCAAGGCATGCCTAACAGAGAAAAAGGACATACAAGATCTACCGCCTTGCATGCGCATGAAGAAGGAAACACCCGACAAAGTTTTAATGATATGAGAATGGGAATAACCACGAGACATCAACAAACTCAGAAAAGACAAAACCAAGTATTCATAAAAAGGGGGCTGAAGATGTCCAAAAGAAAGTAAGAAGGAACACCACAAAGACCACGCAGCTTTATAGGATGCCCACATGGAAGTCGCCGAAGAAGCCCGAATAGCAGTGAAGATTGGATTCATCTAAGTTCCCATAAGTGAGGAGGGCATAATAGGCCAGTAGGATCTGCATGTGGAACCAGAAGCCGGAATTCCTGACACTGGGAATGGGACAGAGCATCAGCAATTAGATTGTCCTTACCAGGAATGTACTTTGCCTTTAACCATATATTAAGATCTAAACATTTAAAAACCAACAACCTAAGCACAGCAAGAACAGGAAGAGAATTGGAAGACAAAAAATTTCCAACAAAACTATAATAGACGTCAGACCCGAATCTTTCCAAGACGTGGGCCAAACATAGGCAGACCAATGTCCATCCCAATAAGCACCGTAACTGCAAGATCCAGCAGCATCAGTATGAAGGTGTAATGCTGAAGCAGAACAAAAGGGAGTCTGCCACAAACAACTGCCATTAAATGTAGATAAAAAATGACGCCAAACCATAAGATCGCCCCTCATACCAGAAGTAATCTGCATGAAATGAAAAGGAGAAAAAATACCTGAAATAGCGTGATATAATCGTTTAGAGAAAACACGACCCATCGGCAATACTCTAGACGCAAACGCCAACAAACCAAGCAAAGACTGCAAAACTTTCAATCTAACTTTCCATTTAGAAAGAACAAAGTCCAATAAAACTTTAATTTTAACAACCTTCACATCAGGCAGACGGAATTCCATGGAAACCGTGTCAATCTGTATACCGAGAAATTCAAGGCAAGACGTAGGGTAAACAGATTTCTCATCAGCCAACGGTATACCAAATTCCCTACAAACAATTTTAAAAACCGTAAATAAATATAAACAATCAGAAGAATCTGCTTTACCAATAAAAAGAAAATCATCCAAATAATGCAAGAAATCAGTAGAACCCGCACGAAAACCAACAACCCATTCAAGAAACGTAGAAAAAAGTTCAAAATAATAACAAGAAAGCAAACACCCCATCGGGAGACACTTATCAAAAAAAAATTCATTTTGAAAATAGAATCCTAAAGAATTAAAAGCTGACGGGTGAATAGGAAGCAAACGAAACGCCGATTGTATGTCGGCCTTAGCAAGCAAAGCGGACGAACCAACGGCCCTAATTTTAAACAAAGCATCATCAAAAGAAGAATAACGTACAGAACACCATGATGAGTCAATATCATCATTCAAAGAAAAACTGATAGGGAAAGATAGATGGTGAATCAACCTATAAGAGTTGGGCTCCTTTTTAGGAACAATACCTAGCGGCGAAACACGAAAATCAGCGAATGGAGGAGCAGAAAACGGACCCGCAATTCTACCAGCCTGCAATTCCTTATCCAACTTCTCGCGAACAACAGACGGATGTAAATAAATCGAAGGCAAATTCGGAAATATGCGACAACCAGTCCCAGAAAAAGAAGGCAACTGAAAACCAAACAAATAACCCTAACGCAAGACGATTGCTTTCAGAGGCTCTGGATACTTGTGAAGCCAAGGCAACATGTTTAGAATTTTCACCGGAGTTGTGGCTTTTAAGAAAAAGCTCCTTAGAAGGAGCAGAAGCACTAGAGGACAACTTTTTAAAACAGCGTGAAGCAGGGTGAGAACCAGCACAATGGCTACATTCATGTTTGTATTTACAGTTATTAGGCCATTTACACAGCCCATCATTGAAATGAAAACAAACGCCCCGGCGATAAACAGTAGTCGGAGTAGAAGTATTAACTTTAAACAAAGGCTTTTGAGGCAACAAAAGATTAAGCCATAATCTTTTGAGCCCCATTTCATATGTTTGTGCACAGACAATTTTTGGCGAAAGGCCTCATCATAATAAAACCACGAAAAAGCAGGGAAATTTTTGTATGCCTCTAAACTGATTTCGACATGTTGGAACAAACTTGAACACAGATCAGGACGTTTTTCACCAAGAACATTAGCGTAAATGCAAAATGCTTGCAGCCAATTATTAACAGAGCGTGGCGCAATTTTTTTCTTATCATCATCTCTCCTATCACCATCCCTCTTATCCAATCGATGTTCATGATTGGACGGAAGCAAAGATAAAAGGTCAACATACTCCCTAGACCAAATCTTGTCTTTCATAGCGTTAGTCAAATGAAAACCCAAGGGGGACAATTCACACGTTACAACCTCCTTTAAACAAGAATCCGGAATAAGCGGGTTAATAACCACTGCATGAGCAGCAGGGGGCACAGGTGTAGCATCTACAGTCGTAGAGACAGGAACATTACGTGAGACAGACAAAGGATCCAGCCACACAGAAGCAACACTTGGAGTCGACTTGGGATGTGCAACATTAACCGAACCAGCTAGTGTAGATAAAAATTTAGAAAACGAACAATACAATTCATTACATTTAGAAGAATCAGCAAACTCACCAGAAGAATCAGAAATAATAGCATCCGCATTATGCGCTGATTCAGAGAGCATAGGCGCCTGCGAAATCTCACATGCAGTAGATGTATGGCCAGGCACCATGGTAATGCTATCAGATAGCAACGAAGGACCAGCAGAAGATGTGTGTGGCAGTAAAACACCTGAAGCAAGAAAAATAAACAAAATTATGACCCAAAATATTTCATACTACAGAACACTGTAGAAGGCAACACAAACCTTTAGTTTTACAAGGACGTTTTCTTCCACCGTGCATCGTCTCAGCACCAGTAACCATGACAACAGGATCTGCAGTCACAGGAAGACCCGCAGAAGAAGCCTGTGTCACCGTTGTAGAAGTATTAACACTAGAAAGGGTTAAAAACAACATAAGACAATTAAAAACAATAATAAAGCAATTTCAGAAATGAAAAAACATCTAGAAGCAAATAACCTCTTATGAATGAAGCTGTTTTGCACATGCCCATCCGGGGAATCGAACCTGCAAGGTCTTTTCAGATGTCTCTGTGTTCTTCTCCCAGAACGAACTACGCATGTGCGAGCAATCCCGTCCGCAGGAGAAGGCCGAGCTACATCGTGGATTGAAGGAGGGCCCGGCGGAAGCGAAGAAGGCGGAGATGACGTCGTCGCACTCCGAGGCAGAGACGAATCTTCAGGCACTTGAGCAGGCTGAAACGGGGAAACTCCGCTCCGGAAAACTGGAGGATTAGAAGAAGAACGGGGGGGGACGTCCTCAATATAAAAACGAAGGGCTGAAGAGGGGGGAGGATATGACGGAACGGACCAAGGCACAGGAGGAACAGGAACCACGGAGCCAGAAGGGAGAATGGAAGAAGAAGAAGCCTGTGTAACCGGTCTCATGATGGAGGAAGGCCCAGGGAGAGACAGGCAGTGACGGAGCCAAGCGTCACCATCCACAGCCGCTGCCCGATCCATCATCTGATGTAGCAATTGCTCCATGACAGGTAAGCGCAGATGTGCTCCTCTTCTAATCCTTGCCATCTTCTGCCCAGTAATGACGCATCCTCTTGCTTTTATAGGCTGTATGCTCGTGCCAGAGGACCGTTTGGGGCAACTGTCAATCTCGATCACCAATCTGAGGTAAGTAATTTAATAATAATTATTTATTTATTTATTTATTTTTAAATAACTTAATTCAAATGTAAAAGTAGGTCTGCCACGATCCCACAGGTGGTGGGGCAGGGACATTTCATGCCCTGCCCTTCACCTTTAATCTCTGCAACAGCCAATGCACTGTGGTCTACAAGCTGTTCGGCAGACACCTCTCCTGGTATAGCAGCTATAGTGTCCACTAAACCATTACCCACAAAGTTCTTTCCAGCATGCTAATATCCGTCAGGCCATACCATCCCAGTCTGTACTGGTTGAACTCCCATCAGTGGTAATACACAGCACCTCTCCAACTATGCAAGGAGACACAGGACAGAGTGGCTCAGCAGCAGACACATTAAACAAATCACTTTGGTTTAAACTGCATTGTGACAACACATTTTCAACCACACCATGTTGCAGTACCCCATCCTCATCACCGTGAGCAGATGGTGTTTCATTCCAGACATCAAGCTTTGCATTATCACACATTTAATTTTTGATTTTAACACTTGCCTCCTCACTGAACAGAACACTGCAGCAAGGCAAGTCCTTTTTAGCACAAACAGGGGATCTCCCATTTGGGGTCACTTCCACACCCGTGTGCACTGTCACATAGTCAGTCTTTCTCACCCAATCTGCAGACTTGGAATCACAGGTGTTGCTATGGGCAACCACCCTCCTCTTGAACTTCTGGTCAGCCTGTTGCTCTCTCCTGCTGTATTTCCCCATGCGGTTACCGGGTGAAATGAAAGACTCTCGGGCCTCCCAGCCCTCTTTGAGGGAACAATGAGCCACCTCTTCATAGGAGCCTCACTACTCAGACGACACTTACTGGTTGCTATGGGAGACTGCATTCTCCCTGCAGATCTTCTCCAGCAACTATAACGATCCTCTTGAGCCCACCAGCCAGGACTCTCATCAGGATCATTCCACCATTCACCATAGGCTCACGACCGACCTTGCCTTTGTTGCTACGGGCAACAACATGCATCTTTGCAGCAACAGATGCAGAGTTCCTTCAAAATACATTTTTGGCGTACGGTCTCCTTACAGCTAAGACACAGCACCCATCACTTTGCTTCACACAGCAACAGCAATACACACAGTCTCTGACACTCACAGTTTTTCCGGCATGCAAGCATCTGGACCAGCGCCATATGTGCCCAACGCCAATTTCTCCACCAACTGTAACGATCTGGGGTGATTAAGCTCTAGTAGTGCATCCGAGTTGAAGAAATCAACTGCATTTTCAAGGGCATGGCAGCCCATTTTTATTCAAAAGAAACAGAAAGTTAAAAAATAAACATCAGATTCCCTTGCAGGGGTGTTCAGCATTACAGTCCTGCTTCAGAACAACCAGCATTCAGCCTTCCTGGCTACAACATAGCACTTCTGCTCAGTCTTACACCTTAGACTTAGACCTTGGTCTGTCTTCCCCAGACCTGACGTTCAGCACCTCTGTGCTTGCAGCTTTGTGCTGCACTGGCGCCCTCCTGACTCCTAGACCACAACTCCTGTCTGCCGGACAGAGATGTCTCTAAGGATGAGCACTGACCTCTATTCCTGAGATGATTATGAAGCCAGCGACAGGTGTGCAATTAGTATTCCTGCCAAAATCAGGCATACACTACTCACATGCACCTGTGACACAGGGTCACATCTCCACAATATATACGCATTCAGTGTAACCTATATATATAGTGCATTCGGTGATGTACATTATATAATAAACTTCAGGCGGTGTATATATATATATTAATATACATATATATATATATATATATATATATATATATATATATATATATATATATACAGTGCCTTGCAAAAGTATTCGGCCCCCTTGAACTTTTCAACCTTTTGCCACATTTCATGCTTCAAACATAAAGATATAAAATTTTAATTTTTTGTGAAGAATCACCAACAAGTGGGACACAATTGTGAAGTGGAACGAAATCTATTGGATATTTTAAACTTTTTTAGCAAATAAAAAACTGAACAGTGGTGCGTGCAAAATTATTTGGCCCCTTTACTTTCAGTGCAGCAAACTCACTCCAGAAGTTCAGCGAGGATCTCTGAATGATCCAATGTTGTCCTAAATGACTGATAGTGATAAATAGAATCCACCTGTGTGTAATCAAGTCTCTGTATAAATGCACCTGCTCTGTGATAGTCTCAGGGTTTTGTTAAAAGCGCAGAGAGCATCATGAAGACCAAGGAACACACCAGGCAGGTCCGTAATACTGTTGTGGAGAAGTTTAAAGCCGGATTTGGATACAAAAAGATTTCCCAAGCTTTAAACATCCCAAGGAGCACTGTGCAAGCGATCATTTTGAAATGGAAGGAGTATCAGACCACTGCAAATCTACCAAGACCTGGCTGTCCCTCTAAACTTTCAGCTCAGACAAGGAGAAGACTGATCAGAGATGCAGCCAAGAGGCCCATGATCACTCTGGATGAACTGCAGAGAACTACAGCTGAGGTGGGAGAGTCTGTCCATAGGACAACAATTAGTCGTACACTGCACAAATCTGGCCTTTATGGAAGAGTGGCAAGAAGAAAGCCATTTCTCAAAGATATCCATAAAAAGTCTCATCTAAAGTTTGCCACAAGCCACCTGGGAGACACACCAAACATGTGGAAGAAGGTGCTCTGGTCCGATGGAACCAAAATCAAACTTTTTGGCCACAATGCAAAACGATATGTTTGGCGTAAAAGCAACACAGCTCATCACCCTCAACACACCATCCCCACTGTCAAACATGGTGGTGGCAGCATCATGGTTTGGGCCTGCTTTTCTTCAGCAGGGACAGGGAAGATGGTTAAAATTGAGGGGAAGATGGATGCAGCCAAATACAGGACCATTCTGGATGAAAACCTGTTGGAGTCTGCAAAAGACCTGAAACTGGGACGGAGATTTATCTTCCAACAAGACAATGATCCCAAACATACAGCAAAATCTACAAAGGAATGGTTCACAAATAAACGTATCCAGGTGTTAGAATGGCCAAGTCAAAGTCTAGACCTGAATCCAATCGAGAATCTGTGGAAAGAGCTGAAAACTGCTGTTCACAAACGCTCTCCATCCAACCTCACTGAGCTCGAGCTGTTTTGCAAGGAAGAGTGGGCAAGAATTTCAGTTTCTCAATGTGCAAAACTGATAGAGACATATCCCAAGCGACTTGCAGCTGTAATCGCAGCAAAAGGTGGCTCTACAAAGTATTAACGCAAGGGGGCCGAATAATTTTGCACGCCCCACTTTTCATTTTTTTATTAGTTAAAAAAGTTTCAACAATCCAATAGATTTCGTTCCACTTCACAATTGTGTCCCACTTGTTGGTGATTCTTCACAAAAAATAAAAATTTTATATCTTTATGTTTGAGGCCTGAAATGTGGCAAAAGGTTGAAAAGTTCAAGGGGGCCAAATACTTTCGCAATGCACTGTATATACAGTCTAGTGTGTGTGTATATATATACACTTTGCATTCAGTGTAGCATATACATATATATATATATATATATATGGCATTCAGTGGTGTACACTTTATAATACACTTCAGGCGGTGTACACAGTATATAATACAGTGCAGCTGGTGTACAGTTTCTTATACACTTTAGGCGGTGTACACAGTACATAATATAGTGCAGCCAGTGTACAGTTTCTAATACACTTCAGGCGGTGTACACAGTATATAATACAGTACAGCCAATGTGCAGTTTCTAATACACTTCAGGTGGTGTACACAGTATATAATACAGTGTGTACAGTTTCTAATACACTTCAGGCGGTGTACACAGTATATAATACAATGCAGCCGGTGTACAGTTTCTAGTACACTTCAGGCGGTGTACACGGTATATAATACATTGTGTACAGTTTCTTCTACACTTCAGGTGGTGTACACAGTATATAATACAATGTGTACAGTGTCTAATACACTTCAGGCGGTGTACACAGTATATAATACAGTGGGTACAGTTTCTAATATACTTCAGGCAGTGTACACAGTATATAATACAGGTCAATCGGTGAAGTAAAATTGGTACAATATATATTATTATACCTATATATTAATTCATCTATCCCTGTAATTAGCTATTCTATAAAAACTCTGAGCACATGTTATTGTTGATATCACAATAATACAAGGTTAGCTATGAAAACCAAGCACACGACTTAATAACTAAAATCTTTATTTATTTCCCAAGAGAATAGGAAAACGCTAACAAGAAAGTCGTAGATAGATATTACAAATGTATACCAAAAATACACATCATGTGTATGGTGGAGAGCCATGTAGTGGAGAGCCATGTGGCCCAGATGACCAAGAGATCCAGGATCCAAAAGGGAAAAGGGACGAATTGCCTGGGTGTGCCCTTTTTACTCAAAAACATTCACACCCACTCGTAACCACCCCCACTTGCCTCCTGCCAATAGATATTGCCAAGAGGTAGTTCTAATATCTATCCATTCTCCAGGAAGCATGCTGGAGAAGGGGGCAGCGCTTGTCCATGAATCGCCACTGTCCGACCTAAGTCAAATCTTCATATTAATCTTGGTCTTTGATCTTCTGTAGCTTAGCCCATCAGTCATCTTGGCAGCAGTGGCTCTCTTTGAAGCTTTGTTTGCAGATGTGCTAATCAATCTTTATCACACCAGGTGTTCTGAAGCCAGGCTCTACTCCCCTGCCAGGGGGCATGAATCAACACCCTGCTGGGTCAACTTGCAACTTCCAACTTAGGCCACCTGGCTGTATCAACCAGGAAGTAAACCTCCAGAAATATGACATTAGATTATGTTGTGTACAGTTTCTAATACAGTGCAGGCGGTGTACACTGTATATGATACAGTGTAGTGTGCTGTGAGAAGAAAAAATCCCCATCATGTCCGGAAGGCCACCAAGGAGAGGTAGACGCTCACAGGCCCCTAAAAGAGGGCAAGCAGCCTCTGTGTCTACAATCAACAGTGGTGGTCATGGACAAAATGTATGGTGAGCATTAAACATACTGTCCCCCGACATTAACGTAAATTCCACAATTGTGATCCTAGGGGCACTGAGTTTGCGATCATTGACAGATTCATTTCCCCATGGCGGGGGGGCCATCATCAGGGATGTATCAAGACTTGAAACGTTTTGGGTCTATGAGTTACAATCCCACTCCCCACTCGGAATGAATGTGGAGTGGGATATAAATGCCTTTATCAATAGAGCATGGCATTTCATATCTTATTGTTTTTAATTATAGAGTATATGTTATGAACATCTGATTTGTCAATATAGTTGTAAATATTCTTTATAAATTTTTTTTTAGAAGTAGGACATACAGGTCCTATCAACTAAGTATGACATTTCATATCTCACTGGTTTAGAATATGTAATATATGTTATGATTCTTATGAGCTTCTATTCGATTTATATAGTTGTGAATAACTTTTTACATGTATTAATTTCCTTGTGGTTATGTATATCTACTAACTGTTGTTTTTAACAACATCCATGTGGTTCCAACTTGATCCGGTCAATCCTTTTTGATTCATATCTTATCTGGTTTTTGCGTCACACGCCGAGATGTGGTTTTCCTTTTTACGGTGAGTCCCGTTGTGTACCTCCTTCCAGGTCCCAATCAGAAGTGACGTTGTGTTTTCTCGCTTCAAAGCGAGGCTTGGTCGTAGCTTCCACTTTCCGGTCTTTTACCGGAAGTGACGTCGTACGGCCGCACTTCAATGTGAGGCTTGGTTTCATGTGGACTTCTGCTAACCGGTGTTGAGGAAGACTTCCCTCACTAAAACAACATGTTCTTACTATGTAGCGAGCATAGCATCATAAATATAGAGAGATTTTCACAATCATAGATTATTGCCATAATATTCCTTTTAAACGGCCGTTTTAATTGTTCCAGGCCGGACCGAAAGTGACACAAGTTTTTCCGGACCGGAACTTTCGGTTTACACGTGATCTAATTTGGGGCCACTTTTTCCTATATAAGCGCAGAGGTGATAGCTGACATTCACACCCAAGATGACGTCTATTCAGACAAAACGCATCTGGTTGAATGCTGCCATCACTACTGCGCCTTTTTATGTTCGTTGAACGCCTTTGATTACGAGTGTTCAATTTTTACTCTCTTTTTTAATAAACATTCCTTAAATGGTATCACACTATGTGGAACTTTGTTTCATTTCTGGGTTTCAACGTATGGGCATGAGAAATTCCTCTGGTTGTTCCTCTCTCCATCCAAACCTACTTGTACTTTAATGAGTACCTGTGCGAGTATGGCACCAGAACAGGGTCAGGGGAGCTTGGCTTCTTTTCGCCACGCCAGTTGCTACTGATCAAGAATGCATGCACTGTCCTGTCACTATTTGAGGAGGCCACAAGGATGGTGAGCAGCGACAATGCATGCATAAATGACACTGTCCCTCTAGTCTGCCTGCTGGGGCACACGCTTTGTGGTATCATGGACAGGGCACTTGAGGCAGAACAGCGGGAGGAAGAGGAGGACTTCCTTTCCTCTCAAGGCCCTCTTTATCCAAATAGCATTCCTGCAGGTCTGCCAAACACACAGGAAGAAGAGGAGGAGGATGAGGGGGAGGATTGTGTCAGCATGGATGTCGAGAATAACACTCAGCAGTCTTCAAGGGATGGTTTCAGTCCCCAGAAACTCAAGGAGTTGTACGAGGCTGGGAGGAGATAGTTACAGATAATGTGATCCTTAGTGACCCAGAGGACTCAGAATAGAATGCCACTGCAAACTTACGCTGCATGGCCTCCCTGTATCTGCAAAGCCTGTGAAAGGACCCTAGGATTCGTGGTATCAAGGAGAGGGATCATTACTGGCTGACAACCCTTATTGATTCATGTTACAAGGTAAGGTTGCAGAACTCATCCTGCCTTCGCAGAGGGAGCAGAGGATGAAACATCTTCAGGAGGCCTTTAAGAAAAGTTTGTGTAATGCATTTCCAGACCCTGGGAGGTTACCATTTCCTAATGCTGGACAACGTGTTTCTGAGGCTCAGCGCCAAGGTGTGATAGGTTCCAGCAACCATTGCCAGCGTCTGCATTACAGTGGGGACGGAAAGTATTCAGACCCCCTTAACTTTTTCACTCTTTGTTATATTGCAGCCATCTGCTAAAATTATTTAAGTTAATTGTGTTCCTCATTAATGTACACACAGCACCCCATATTGACAGGAAAATGCAGAATTGTTGACATTTTTGCAGATGTATTAAAAAAGAAGAACTGAAATATCACATGGTCCTAAGTATTCAGACCCTTTGCTCAGTATTTAGTAGAAGCACCCTTTAGATCTAATACAGCAATGAGTCTTTTTGGGAAAGATATAACAAGTTTTTCACACCTGGATTTGGGGATCCTCTGCCATTCCTCCTTGCATATCCTCTCCAGTTCTGTCAGGTTGGATGGTAAACATTGGTGGACAGCCATTTTTAGGTCTCTCCAGAGATGCTCAATTGGGGCTGGGCCATTCAAGAACAAGCACAGAGTTGTTGTGAAGCCACTCCTTCGTTATTTTAGCTGTGTGCTTAGGGTCAGTCTGAGGTCCTGAGCACTCTGGAGAAGGTTTTCGTCCAGGATATCCCTGTACTTGGCCACATTCATCTTTCCCTCGATTGCAAACAGTCGTCCTGTCCCTACAGCTGAAATACACCCCCACAGCATGATGCTGCCACCACCATGCTTCACTGTTGGGACTGTATTGGACAGGTGATGAGCAGTGCCTGGTTTTCTCCACACATACCGCTTAGAATTAAGGCCAAAAAGTTCTATCTTGGTCTCATCAGACCAAAGAATCTTATTTCTCACCATCTTGGAGTCCTTCAGGTGTTTTTTAGCAAACTCCATGAGGGCTTTCATGTGTCTTGCACTTAGGAGAGGCTTCCGTTGGGCCACTCTGCCATAAAGCCCCGACTGGTGGAGGGCTGCAGTGATGGTTGACTTTCTACAACTTTCAACATAGGGAGGGTGCCCCCAAAGCACCTTGTCCACAACACTGTAACACCATGTTGATGGGGACAAGGGCCTCATCCCCACAACCCTTGCCCGGTGGTTGTGGGGGTCTGTGGGTGGGGGCTTAACAAGGGGGCCCCAGATCCCGCCCCCCCATGTGAATGGGTATGGGGTACATGGTATGGATTTTGGGGGGACCCCCACACCATTTTTTTTTAATTTTGGCGCAGAGTTCCCCTTAATATCCATACCAGACCTGAAGGGCCTGGTAATAAACTGGGGGAACCCACGTTGTTTTCAATTTTTTTTTTATGTATATTTCCGGGATCCGGCAATACATTACAGCCACAAGCAATTTTTCCTTTAGAAATGTCATTTTGCTGCAGTACTGTTATAAACATGGGAAAAATGGCTACTTTACAGGCAGATTAAGGGGACCCCCAGGCACGATATTTAAAGGAATATTTCATTTTTATTGTTTCACTTTAAGCATTCTTAAAATCACTGCTTCTAAAAAAATGGCCGTTTAACATTTTTTTTTTGCATTGATACTGGGCCAGTACCCGGGTCCCCAGACACTTTTTCTGGCAATAACTTGCATATAAGCCTTTAAAATGAACACTTTTGATTTTTCACGTTTGTGTCCCATAGACTTTAACGGTGTTTGCATGTTCGCACAAATTTTTTGTCTGTTCACATGTTCTGGTGGGAACAAAACCGGGGGGTGTTCAACTCATCCATAGTCATGGACATTCCCGATTCTGGAAGGGCATTATAGTACGCCCTCCCAGAATTCCCATGTTCGACTCGAACATCGCCTGTTCGACTGTTTGTCGAATTGCGAACATAATGGGCCGTTCGCACCAAATTTGAGTTACAGCCCATAATTCACTGCAGCATCGCAGTGCATTGCTGGCTGATAATTGGCCAAGCATGCACTATGACCCGCATGCTTGGCCAATCACATAACCGTCTGTACAGAGAGCTGTAATTGGCCAAAGCCAGGGTGGCTTTGGCCAATTATGGCTCAGGGGGTTTAGTACACGCCCCACACTATATAAGGCCGCCTGCGTGGCGGCCTTGTGTAGTGTGTTGCAGCTGCGGAGAGATAGACAGAGAGACAGTGTCATTTGATTTAAGTTAGATAGAGTAGGCAGGCAAGTCAGTTAGCTGCACTTACAGTATATTGTGTATATATATATATATATATATATATATATATATATATATATATATATATATATATATATATATATATATATATATATATATATGCATCCTATGTGTTGTATATATATATATATATATATATATATATATATATATATATACACTGTATTCAGTTAGGCTTGACAGGCAGGCAGGTGTTTTTACAGTATTTACAGCTACCTGAAGAAAATTGCTAGTGTTCTTCTGATCCTATTAGTAACACAGGCAGGCAGCTACAGTATTTACAGTTAGTGTACTGTGTCCTGTTCACAGTGTGCACCTAAAGCTATCTGAAGAAAATTGCTGGTGTTCTTCTGATCCTATTAATACCACAGGCAGGCAGCTGCAGTATTTACAGTCAGTGTACTGTGTCCTCTGCACAGTGTGCACCTAAATCTACCTGAAGACAATTGCTGTTGTTCTGATCCTATTAGTACCACAGGCAGGCAGCTGCAGTATTTACAGTTAGTGTAGTGCGTCCTCTGCACAGTGTGCACCTAAAGCTACCTGAAGACAATTGCTGTTGTTCTGATCCTATTAATACCACAGGCACGCAGCTGCAGTATTTACAGTTAGTGTACTGTGTCCTCTGCACAGTGTGCACCTAAATCGACCTGAAGACAATTGCTGTTGTTCTGATCCTATTAGTACCACAGGTAGGCAGCTGCAGTATTTACAGTTAGTGTAGTGCGTCCTCTGCACAGTATGCACCTGAAGCTACCTGAAGACAATTGCTGTTGTTCTGATCCTATTAATGCCACAGGCAGGCAGCTGCAGTATTTACAGTTAGTGTACTGTGTCCTCTGCACAGTGTGCACCTAAAGCTACCTGCAGAAAATTGGTGGTGTTCTTCTGATCCAATTAGTATCCCAGGCAGGCAGCTGCAGTATTTACAGTTAGTGTACTGTATCCTCTGCACAGTGTGCACCTAAAGCTACCTGAAGACAATTGCTGGTGTTCTCATACTAATAATACTACAGGCAGGAAGTTGATTCTGCTAGCTGCAGTATCAATATATATATACATATATATATGCAGCTACATCTCACTGCAGGCCATTAGTATGTCTGGAAGGCCAACAAGGAGAGGCAGACAGTCACAAGCCAATAAAAGAGGGCAAGCAGGCTCTGTGTCTAGAGGCAACAGTGCTGGTCGTGGAGGCATCCTCAGCTTTTTTTGGCAGCTGGCCGCATTGAGCCGCAACATGCGGAAGACTTGATAGAGTGGATGACCAAGCCGTCCTCATCCTCCTCATCCTCTCTCAACCAGGCTCAGGGTACTTTGTCTGGCAAAGCAACTGCCAACGCGGCCTCTTCCCTTGGCTCAATGGCATCAGTCACTCCTTCCCTAGCCCCACCATGTCCTCCTGAGGAGTCCCCCGAACCGTTTGACCACAGTGTTGGGTACATGCTCCAGGAGGATACCCAGCGTTTTGAAGGCTCCGATGATGGTATCCAGCTAGAGGAAGGTAATAACGTGAGCCCATAGAGAGGGGGTGCCCAAGAAGGACAGCAATCTGGCAGTCATGTTCCCCCAAATGCAGCATACTGCCAGGTTTGCTCCAGTGATGAGGAGGGAGGAGATGATGAGGTCACTGACTCCATGTGGGTGCCTGATAGGAGAGAGGAGGAGGAGGCACATCTCCAACAAGGCAGGATGCCCTCCAAGGGCCAGCTTAAGTGCAGCACACCGACTGCATCACACTGCAGAGCTCCGCATGTGCAGGGTGCTGCTGTCTCTGCGCATTGTTCCAAAAGTTCTTTGGTGTGGGCCTTTTTTGAGACGAGTGCATCAGATCCCACCACTGCTATTTGCAACATATGTCTCAAGCGTATCTAGCGTGGCCAAAACATCACCCACTTGGGCACCACATGCTTGACCAGACATATGTCGACCTGCCATGCAGTTCGTTGACAAGCGTACCTAAATGACCCACACCAAAGAACAAAACGGACCTCTCCTTGCTCCTTATCAGCTGGGATCTCCAAACCCACTATACCCTCAGTCCTCTCTGAAACCTGCACTGAAAGGAATTAAGGTGTAGAATTAGGTGTCACAGCCAAGTACTTTCGGGCAATCAGCTATCGGTACACCGACATCAGATTGTACCAAGCAAATTTCCCTGCCCCAGCTGCTGCACTGCCGAAAGAAGTTCGCTTCCAGCCATCCACATGCCCAGCGGTTGAATGCTAGCTTGGCTGAATTGCTAGCACTTCAACTGCTGCCTTTTCAGTTGGTAGACTCTGCCCCCTTCCGTGAGTTTGTGGAATGTGCGGTTCCTCAGTGGCAGGTTCCCAAACGCCACTTTTTCTCATGGAAGGCGATTCCGGCTCTCTACCAGCATGTGGAAGGCAATGTCTTGGCCTCGCTGGACAGGGCAGTCAGCGGTAAGGTGCATATTACCACTGACTCATGGTCCAGCAGGCATGGACAGGGACGTTACCTATCTTTCACCGCGCACTGGGTGACTCTTCTGGCAGCTGGAAAGGATGCAGGACAGGGTGCAGTAGTGTTGGAGGTTGTTCTGCCACCACGCCTCCAAATTCTACTAGTGGTGATTCTGCCACACCTCTCTCCTCTACCCCCTCTTCTACTTCTTCCTCCATGGCCTCTACCTGTGCTGATTTGTCCTCGGAACCAGCGGTGCTCCATAGGCGTTCAAGGGCTACGCAAGCACGCAGGCAAAAAGATGCCATGCAGTGCTTGAGCTGGAGTGCTTGGGGAAAAGGAGCCACACTGGGGCAGATATTCTGTCAGGGGCAGGTTCAGAGGTGCTTGACACCACGCCAGCTTAAGCCAGGTATGGTGGTTTGCGACAATGGCACCAACCTCCTCTCCGCCCTCTGACAGGGACAACTGACCCATGTGCCCTGTTTGGCTCACATCTTTAACTTGGTGGTGTAGCGGTTCTTTGGCAGGTACCCGGGTTTACAGGATGCCCTGAGGCAGGCCAGGAAAGTCTGTGTGCATGTCTGCAGGTCATATAATGCCAGTGCTCGGCTGGCTGACCTCCAAAAGGAATTTACCTGCCAAGAACCGCCTAATCTGTGACATGCCCACCAGGTGGAACTTAACGTTGGCCATGCTTCAGCAGCTGCACATGCAGCAGAGGGCCATCAATGAGTACCTGTGCGACTATGGCACCAGGACAGGGTCAGGGGAGCTTGTTTGTGGGCAGTAGGCTATGATCAGGGATGCATGCACTGTCCTGTCACCATTTCAGGATGCCACGAGGATGGTGAGCAGTGACAGTGCATGCATCAGTGACACTGTCCCTTTTGTTCACCTGTTGGAGCACACGCTGCATGGAATAATGGACAGGGCACTTGAGTCAGAACAGAGGGAGGAAGCGGAGGAATTTCTTACCTCTCAAGGCCCCCTTTATCCAGACAGTGTTCCTGCATGCCCGCCGATCACACAGGAAGAGGATGAGGAGGAGGCAGAGGATTGTGTCAGCATGGAGGTGGAGCCTGGCACTCAGCATCAGCAGCAGTCTTTAAGGGATCATTTACAGTCCCAAGAAACCCATGGACTTGTACGTGGCTGGGAGGAGGTGGCTGCGGATCATGTCGTCCTTAGTGACCCAGAGGACTCTAGACCGAATGCCTCAGGCCTGCAAAGCCTGCAGAAAGATCCTCATATTCGTTGTATAAAGGGGAGGGATGATTATTGGCTGGCAACCCTCCTTGATTTACCTTACAAGGGTAAGGTTGTGGACCTTATCTTGCCGTCGCAGAGGGAGCAGAGGATGAAACATCTTCGGGAGGAATTGCAGAAAGGTTTGTGAAACGCGTTTCCAGAGCCCGGGAGGTTACAAATTCCTGGTCCTCCTGGACAACGTGTTGCTGAGGCTTCAGTCAGTCACAGAAGGAGTGGTGGAGAAGGTGGCCGTCTGTCCGATGCATTCAGATAATTTTTTAGTCCGCAGCTCCAAGGTCTGATCGGTTCCAGCAACCATCGCCAGCGTTTGATTCTCATGGTGCAGGATTACCTAGGGGCAAGATCAGACTTGGACACCTTTCCCACCGAAAATCCTCTGGGTTACTGGGTCTTGAGGATGGATCACTGGACAGAGCTTGCACAGTATGCAATTGAGCTACTGGCCTGTCCTGCATCCAGCGTTCTTTCAGAATGCACATTTAGTGCTGCTGGAGGCTTTGTAACTGATCACAGGGTGCGCCTGTCCACCGAATTGGTTGATCAGCTGACCTTCATAAAAATGAATCAGTCTTGGATCACCAGCTACCAAGCACCTGATGCTGATGTAACCGATTGATTTTTTTTAAAGTGAGATCCCTTTAAGACTGCCTATGCTGATGCTGAATGACTATCCTGTTATGCTGAGTGACAATCCTCTTCCTCCTCAATTTTCATGTTGATAGTTTGTAAGAACATTTTTGATTCTGGGCACCGCCACCAGTGGCCAAGGCCCAATTTTTCAGCCCATTACATTAGAACGCTGACCATCATAAAGAGGGATTATTTACTTTAACTTTAATTTACTACCAGATATTTCTCAAAAAATGTTGAATTAATTTAAAACGGATCACTCCTACCCCACATTAGAAGTCAGTTAAATATACCCACATTCATAGTGAATACACAGTAAAAAATAAAAATACAAAATAATCACAATTAAATATATGGTGATTCCTAGTGGAAAAACATAAATGCATATAAACACATGCATATAAATATATACATGTATATAGGTATATGCATAAAAAACTACTATAAATGACAATAGTTACCATATTGTTCAGTGTAATTCATAGTGTAAAATTATAAGTGTGAAATTATATTTAAATATGAACTACCACATTGTATCATACAAATCTCTCGATTTCCCCATGTATGACATAGCCTCTCGTGAATGTTGACCATTACAATCATACTTCCGTGATAACGCATTTAATTTATGTGTATATTATATATATATATGTGTGCAAACTGCATTCTTGTATATCAGAATAGTGACGAAAATATTTTGTGGATGGATACATAATGGAATATAATCATTCTGTGTCCCCCTGACTTCTAAACTATACCCATATGTCTAACCAATAGGGGTTTGACTCAAATCACCAATGCGGATAATGAAACGTTCAGGATTAGAGAATTTATAACATGCAATTCCTCTTATGTAGTCTATCTTTTATGGTGCCCGTACAGGCTATTTTATGTGGGCCGCACGAAGAGATTACTAAGAGTGCGAATCGCAGAACATTTAGCTAACATCCAAAAGGGTTTCCAATACCACAGTGTGTCTCTCCACTTCAAGGAGAAACACAATCAGGACCCAAGCCGTTTACAATTCTGTGGTGTGGATGTAGTACATCAGTCCTGGAGAGGATCCAATTGGGTTAGGGATCTCTCTCAGAGAGAAACTCGATGGATCTTTCTCTTAAAATGTTTGTTCCCTAGAGGTATAAACATAGAACTGGACCTAAACTGCTTTATCAGTAACAGCTAGCAATGTTAGACACATGAGTATAGTTTAGAAGTCAGGTGGACACCGAATGGTTATATTCCATTATGTATCCATCCACAGAATATTTTCGTCACTATTCTGATATACAAGAATGCAGTTTGCACACATATATATATAATATACACATAAATTAAATGCGTTATCACAGAAGTATGATTTGTAATGGTCACCATCCACGAGAGGCTATGTCATACATGGGGAAATCGAGAGATTTGTATGATACAATGTGGTAGTTCATATTTAAATATAATTTCACACATATACTTTTACACTATGAATTACACTGAACAATATGGTAACTATTGTCATTTATAGTAGTTTTTTATGCATATACCTATATACATGTATATATTTATATGCATGTGTTTATATGCATTTATGTTTTTCCACTAGGAATCACCATATATTTAATTGTGATTATTTTGTATTTTTATTTTTTACTGTGTATTCACTATGAATGTGGGTATATTTAACTGACTTCTAATGTGGGGTAGGAGTGATCCGTTTTAAATTAATTCAACATTTTTTGAGAAATATCTGGGAAGTAAATAATCCCTCTTTATGATGGTCAGCGTTCTAATGTAAAGGGAAGGGATATTGTTAGTTGACTGCCACGGATTTACCTTTAAAACACCTTTAAAATATTGATTGGAATATATTCAGTATAGAACTATGAACCAGAACGAAGAGAAGGGCCATATATTGTACACACGGAGACACAGGAAGTGTGTGAACACTGAGTGAGTTGTACCCGCCCACTCTAATTCTGCTTTGGTTAAATAGTTTGACTGATTCGCCTGTTAGCCAACCCCATGATTACGTCCTTATGACGAAACACGTCGGGGCGTGGCTACATGGCGATCGTACACGAGTGCTAGAGGAGGAGTGAGTGGGGACAGAGCGGAGCTCCAGTGAAGGGACGAGTGCTGCGGACGGGTTAGACGAACGTTAGCGCACACACTTCCTGGGTCCGCCGTGGCCACCTGTTGTTATTTCAGTTGCCATCGCATGCTGTGCTGTGGGATATCTCCATTTGCTGTGAAGTGATTTGTCTGTTGTTTTTATTCCAAATGTGAGTGTATTGCAAGCTTTTTTATGTGTGATTAAATCTTTTAAACGGGATTACACTATTGGAGCTTCTTTTTTTATTTATATGTCATACTACCAACCTAAGAAAAGCGTTTTTCCTATGGAGCAGTGGATGTGTATGCTTGCATGTTAACCCCCATGAAGGTGGGTTAGAGGCTCTGTCAGGCCAAACACGAGAGTGAGAGGCCTTAAAAGCTGGTGAGTTTGAACTTCAGAAGGGAGTGGATTCACGTCACAGAGGTGTGGTGGATGTTTTAAAACACAGCTGAGCAGTTTTTGGAGTCACCCTCACTTCTCTTTGGACTTTCTTTAATTTTTCACGATTGATTTCTGGACTTTATATATATAATTTTTTTTCCTTTTTTTATTAGTATTTTTCCTTGGATTTATATATTTGTATATCACCTTCACTGAGTGTTATGTATATAATTTCTATCAGCTCAAATTGATTTTATTTGAATATTTTTTTTGGGGCACTAGGGATCATTGATATGTCAATCTTCCACTTTTGATTTAGTCACGTCTGTATTCAGCTCACTGGCTGGATAGGAGTGTAATAAAGTAGCAAAAGAGAAAAAAGCAACTCCTGCGCACAGTTGGATCACCATATGTAGTAGGTAAGCACAGGCCTTGCTGCCCTCAAGGATGGGGATCCTAGTGGAAACCGAAATAAAAAGAAGACAAGGGCGCACCAGCCTTGTGCATTAACTTTTAAAACATTTATTAAATAACAAATAGTAAAGGAAATAACTCACAGGCGATTGGTGGAGGAGGCACAACATAAAATCGCACCGGTGGACAGTCTGCGATTTGGGATGAGCGGAACCTTCCAGGGGTAGTGGAGGAACGCACAGACGCTGCAATCCGCTAACGCGTTTCGAGGGGAAAGTCCCCTCTTACTCAGAGCTATGCCATAAGATGCCGGCATCTCCCCACCTGGGGATCAGCGCCACTATTCATCCATAATTTCCCTTTGGTGAATTCGGTTTACATATACTTTATTGTTAAGTGGCAGCTTTGGTAGGGGTCTGACATTTATAAACATAGCGCAGAGGTGGTAATACAGGTCTGGGGAGACGTTATTTGTACCTGTTTATTTCCAGTTTTATAATTTATTTATTGACCAGAAATCTGTAGAACAATTCTATACCTGACTCAAGCTGGGCTCCTCCACTTCTTCCTGGCTGTAAGTCCCAGGTTGGACATCGGAAGCCTCAGCTGGGGTGGAAGAGGATTCCCTGACTTCAGTCTGGTCTGACAGAAAACAAAGTCTCTCATAGTACCACAGCCTGGGCCTTCGAGTTTGAGTCGAACTCATGTTCGACTCGAACATTGGCTGTTCGCCCGTTAGCCGATCAGTGAACAATTTGGGGTGTTCGCGGCAAATTCAAAAGCCGCGGATCACCCTTTAAAAGTCTATGGGAGAAATCAAAAGTGCTAATTTTAAAGGCTTATATGCAAGTTATTGTCATAAAAAGTGTTTGAGGACCTGGGTCCTGCCCCAGGGGACAAGGATTAATGCAAAAAAAGTTTTTAAAATGACCGTTTTTTTGGGAGCAGTGATTTTAATATTGCTTAAAGTGAAACAATAAAAGTGTAATATTCCTTTAAATTTCATACCTGGGGGGTATCTATAGTATGCCTGTAAAGGGGCGCATGTTTCCCGTGTTTAGAACAGTCTGACAGTAAAATGACATTTCAAAGGAAAAAAAGTCATTTAAAACTACTCGTGGCTATTAATGAATTGCCGGTCCAACAATACACGGGGGGTGTTCAGCTCATTCCTAATCTCTGGGAATCCTGGACCTTCTTGCGCTCCCTAAGATATGTGCTCCTCAGGCCACCAATTTTGGCTTTTAAATAGGGGATAGTTGTCGTGGGGACCACCGGCTTCACCAACTACAGCTGCCTGCCTCTTTTGTTTATGATTATAATGCGGGTGTTTCACCTGCCACAGACAGGGCAGCTCCCTTTATTTGTCTATGAACAGGGGGAGGAAGTTGTGGTCATTGAAGCCATCCATTTTATCTGCAATACACAAGACAAACCCTAATGTAAGGCTAAAGTCTCCTAAATCTTGTCCCAATATAGGCCTCAATCTATAAGCAGTATAGGCCCAAGTTTAAATGTTACCTTCGTTATCATGATCGGTGCTTCCGATACTCCTTCCTCCACTCACAGATCGTACATACGATGCACGCGTGTTACGCTTTATATACACTGCGCATGCATGAAACTCCGCCTGCCCCTGACGTTCTTTCTAGTCTTTTCCCCGCCCCTTCTTGTTCGGTGCAGTGGGGAAGAGCACACGGCGGAGACACAACAGGTGCGTGATAATTACAGCAACGAGGAGGAGGAGGAAAGCCCAGAGCCACAAATGTCACGATCCCGGAGGAGAAGATTTAAGGCCTCAAATATGTCCTTTGTTGAGATAGTGGAGATGGTCGACATATTGAAAAGGGCCGACTATGACGGGAAGTATGGACCTTACCCCAACCCCAGTGTCAGAAAGGCCAAGATCATGGCAAAAGTTGTGAAGAGTCTGCACCAGAATTTTGGGGTACGGCGATCCAAGGATCAACTGAGGAAGCGGTGGTCGGACCTCAAATTAAGGGAGCACAATCAGTATAGAAGGATCAGGAGAGTGCTGCAAAAAAGTAAGTACCGTATATACTCGAGTATAAGTCGTTCCGAGTATAAGTCGAGGCCCTAATTTACCACAAAAAAATGGGAAAAACGTATTGACCCGAGTATAAGACGAGGGTGAGAAATGCACAGCTACTGTAGGTGGAAAAGAGGGTCAACAATGCCCATTTGCAGCCTCACTGTGCCCATTTGCAGCCATAGGTCCCCTGAACTTCAAACTCGGTAGTTAAGGATTCCTAGATGCCCCCTAGCTGCAGCCAAAATTTGGGGTCTCTGAACCCAAAGGGTCCCGAAATGACATTGCTGCAGATGGACACAGTTGACGAATTTGGGACCCCGTATCTCGGGGCCACTTAGTGTTAAGAACCCCAAATTTGGTGTGCAAACCCAGTGGAACTAGCACCATAAAATTTCCAAAGCTGGGGTTTCTAGCACCAAGTGGCCCCGAGATACAGGGCCCCACAAATCAGTTCAGAAAATGTCAAGCACTTTTTTGCAGCAGAGAATGACATTTTCCGAATCGGTTTTGCGGCCCCGTATCTCAGGGCCACTTAGTGCTAGGAACCCCAGCTTTGGATATGTTATGGTACCAGTTCCACTGGGTTTGCATACCAAATTTGGGGTTCCTAGCATCAAATGGCCCTGAGATATGGGGCCCCAAATTTGGTTCAGAAAATGTCAAGCACTTTTCTGCAGCAGAGAATGACATTTTCCGAACCGATTTTGGGGCCCCGTATCTCATATCTTGGATATGTTGTGGTACCAGTTCCACTGGGTTTGCACACCAAATTTGGGGTTCCTAGCACTAAGTGGCCCTGAGATACGGGGCCCCAAAGTCTGTTCGGAAAATGAATTTTTTTGCTGCAGAAAAGTGCTTGACTCGAGTATAAGTCGAGGGGGGCACTTTCAGCACAAAAAAATGTGCTGAAAAATTCGACTTATACTCGAGTATATGCGGTAGTTGTCCTGTGTTCCTATTCTTTATTTATATTATGTTTGTGCTGCTCCATGTGCTTTTCTTTACTGTTGTACAGTTTAAAATGGCAACTTTCATGTTTATGGACACATTATTCGTTCGTAGGAAACATTGTTCGTTCGGCCAATAAAACACCATGTTTTGTCCAGATGCAGTTCAATACATTTTTATGGCCTACTTCTCCTAAAATAAGTTTGATTCTGCGTTAAGAGAGGACACTCAGCAGCTGTTTACACATCTGGATGCTGGAGCACTAGTGTGGGACACAAGAACATCCTTTTTATTAGGGGGCCCCACACATGTGCTCCAGTGTATACTATAGGGGTGTCTGCATCTGTGAAGCTTGCACAAAACAGGTAAGTATTCAAGCTTGAAAAAGGAAAAAAAATATTTCTTCATCTTGCAACTCTGCCAAAAGAATCAATCGTACCCCACTTCCAAACAATGTTTCACATTCCTATTTCTGCCATCAAATATCTGTGTGCTAAGTATACCTATTTTTTCACATAGGAGAGAAAAGACTTAGAGGACACCACTCATCAGAGGAGACAACGGACCCCCTCACCTCATGAAGAAGGGGAAATCCCCCAAACCCAACCAGAGGAGGAGGAGGGAGATGTTATGGAAATAGTCACCACAACAGGTTAATGTCTGCGACCACAGCTTCAGGTAAGAGATGGATGCCTGCATATTTATAATACATTGTGAGTTTTGTTTTTTAAATTTTAGGTGATCGTGATGTTGTGGAAGAGGAATGTCACTTCACCAGTGAAAGTGCCCAGATCCTCATCGGGGAGATAATGGGGTGTAATAGGGATTTGAAAAACATCAAGCAAAACATCAGTGATGTTCAAAATAAAATGAAGAACATCATTGATGTTTTAGGGAGAATTTAAAAACCCCTAGAAATCCCTAACTTATTTCTGCCATATTATTGTTTTTTTTCTGACAATGTTTTGACATATTATAGAAAAGCCAAATTTTGAAGATGCACACAGTGGGGGTCATTTACTATAGCGCCAAAAAATTATCCTGCAGTACCAAAAAATGACTCTCAAAAAAGGCCAGAAAGACTTCAACTCTCAGAAAGTCAGCGCTAATGCAAATGGAAAGCAGCGCTATTGCGGCAATAATGCCTGTCAGATCACATATGCTGGAATAGTGGAAGTCAATGGGGCTCAAACCTGCAAAATCCAAAGTTCTCACTGAAGTCTTATATGCAAGTTCTTTGCCATAAAAAGTGTTTGGAGACCTGGGTCCTGCCCCAGGGGACATGGATCAATGCAAACATTTTTTTAAAAAGGACATTTTTTTGGGAGCAGTGATTTCAATAATGCTTAGAGTGAAACAATAAAAATGTAATATTCCTTTAAATTTTGTACCTGGGGGGTGTCTATAGTATGCCTGTAAAGGGGCGCATGTTTCCCATGTTTAGAACAGTCTGACAGCAAAATTACATTTCAAAAAGTCATTTAAAACTACTCGCGGCTATTAATGAATTGCCGGTCCGACAATACACATAAAAGTTTATCGATAAAAATGGCATGGGAATTCCCCACAGGGGAACCCTAAACCAAATTTTTTTTTAAAATGGCGTGGGGGTCCCCCTAAATTCCATATCAGGCCCTTCAGGTCTGGTATGGATATTAAGGGGAACCCCGGCCAAAATTTTTTTTAAAAATGGCGTGGGGTCCCCCTCAAAATCTATACCAGACCCTTCAGGTCTGGTATGGATTTTAAGGGGAACCCCGCACCAAAATTTAAAAAAAAATGGTGTGGGTCCCCCCAAAAATCCATACCAGACCCTTATCTGTGCACGCAACCTGGCAGGCCGCAGGAAAAGATGGGGAGACGAGAGAGTGCCCCCCCTCCTGAACCGTACCAGGCCACATGCCCTCAACATTTGGAGGGTGCTTTGGGTTAGCCCCCAAAACACCTTGTTCCCATGTTGATAGGGACAAGGGCCTCATTCCCACAACCCTTGCCCGGTGGTTGTGGGGGTCTGCGGGTGGGGGGCTTATTGGAATCTGGAAGCCCCCTTTAACAAGGGGACCCCCAGATCCTGGCCCTCCCCCCTGTGTGAAATGGTAAGGGAGTACAAAAGTACCCATACCATTTCACAAAAAAGTGTCAAAAATGTTAAAAATTACAAGAGACAGTTTTTGACAATTCCTTTATTTAAATGCTTCTTCTTTCTTCTATCTTCTATCTTCTTTCTTCTATCTTCCTTCGGTTTCTTCCTCCATCTTCTTCTTCTTCTGGTTCTTCTGGTTCTTCTTCTGTTGTTCTCGTCCAGCATCTTCCTCCGCGGCGTCTTCTTCCCTTCTTGTCCTCGAGCCGCTCCGCATCCATGATGGGAGGCTGCCGCTGTCTGACGCTTCTCATCTTCTGAAGGTTCTTAAATAACGGAGGGTGGGGCCACCCGGTGACCCCGCCCCCTCTGACGCATGGGGACTTCCCTATGGCAATCCCCGTTGCGTCAGAAGGGGTGGGGTCACCGGGTGGCCCCGCCCTGCATTATTTAAGAACCGTCAGAAGAGGAGAAGCGTCACACAGTGGGAGCCTCCCATCATGGATGCAGAGCGGCCCGAGGAGAAGAAGGGAAGAAGACGCCGCGGAGGAAGATGCCGGACGAGAACACCGGAGGAAGAACCAGAAGAAGAAGAAGATGGAGGAAGAAACCGAAGGAAGATAGAAGAAAGAAGATAGAGGATAGAAGAAAGAAGAAGCATTTAAATAAAGGAATTGTCAAAAACTGTCTCTTGTCATTTTTAACATTTTTGACACTTTTTTGTGAAATGGTAGGGGTACTTTTGTGATGGGTGGTCTGGGAGAAAAGTGGCACTGCCCTATTGTACAATAAGATATTTAGCAACCTATATTAATTACTGTGAGTGCTTATAGGGGCTACCCCCTTTATGTGCCTGAATGTGGTCAGACCTCGATCAATACCGTGCATGTGAAAACCAAAAACAAGTGAAAACTAAGGGTTAAACTCCTATCACCCCTGTATAGAAGAGTGCTTTATATATTCAAATGAACATAAATAATGTGGGGGTGACAAATGTTTCTATAAAAGTTGAATAAATTAAGAATTAACCCCAGAGTTCAAAAGTATTGTGACACTATGACATCCTATAAAGTGCAAAAATTATTTCCTTTTGGGTAAAGAAATGCGTGTGATAAATATAAAGTGTCAGTGCGAGAGGTTGCATATATAATGAAAATAAAAATAATTTGGTACCATATATAATTACATTAAAAATCACCCCAAAGTCCAAAACTATTGTGACAATATGGCGCCCTCTCAGGGGCAAAACTCCCTTTAACAGTGAAAAAATGTCTAATAAATATGAAGTGTCAGTGCCAGAATCTTTTTGTTATAGTTCCCAGGGGAATTATTGGTATACCCTCAGATTGAAATTACGTTGAGATACAACACATAGCAAGTCGCATGAGAATCATGAGAAAACCCTTATATTATAAATATCAGCAGATGAATAGTTTCTCAAAATATGTTGTCCATTTAAAACCAGAAGATGGCTTTAGACGGATGGTGTAGATAGCAAAGTTCAGTCAAATGTGCAGTTTATCAACCTCAGGAACATCAAGCAGTGACTTCTGTGTGTATTTCAAACGGTGACTTGAAGTGCTCACCCCCCCGTGCTCCCCCACTCACCAGAAAGAAACACCCCTACAGGGGTACCGAGCGATAGAGTGGGTGCCTTTAGGGATGGGTCGTTCCGATCCTGCTGCTGTTCCTCTGATCTGTGTGGTCCCTCCAATGGATACAAATGAGGCTGTGTGTCATACCCGGAAGTGATACGCTGGAACGCAAGGTGGGATGCACGCTCGTATTTCGTTTCCTGGTCCCATCCTTGCATACAGCGCTGCTTGACAATACAAATTTATCTTCTTATTTATGTGTATGGACTCTGGTATTGTTATATGCATCAATAAACTGGACATACTTCAGGAAGGAAGCCCCTGTTTTTTCTTTCTCTGGGTGGACTGGAGAGTCTAACAGTCATTAGGTGGCAAGAGGTGGAGCAGCCTGGTTTTTTGGAACACACAGCCTCATTTGTATCCATTGGAGGGACCACACAGTCCTTATCCGCCGGGGAGAACTTTCTCGGCAGAACACCGGCACTAGTGCTAGCACTTTTAAATTACTTTTTTCTTCCTTTATTATTATTATTATTATACAGGATTTATATAGCGCCAACAGTTTGCGCAGCGCTTTACAACATGGGGGCAGACAGTACACTTATAATACAAATCAATACCGGAGGGATCAGAGGGCCCTGCTCGTTAGAGCTTACAATCTAGAGGGGAGGGTCAAGTGGAAACAAAAAAGGTAATAACTGTGGGGGATGAGCTGATGGAAAAAATTAAAATACAGTTAGGTGTGGGTAGGATAGGCTTCTCTGAAGAGAAGGGTTTTCAGGGATCGTCTGAAAGCTAATAAAGTAGGAGATAAGCGGACAGATTGGGGTAGGGCATTCCAAAGGATTGGAGAGGCTTTGGAAAAGGCCTGGAGGCGAGCATGGGAGGAGGTGACAAGGGAGCTAGAGAGCAGGAGGTCTTGAGAGGAACGAAGAGAGCGAGTAGGTTGGTATTTAGAGACTAAGCTAGTGATGTAGCTGGGGGCTAAATTGTGGATGGCTTTGTACGTAGTTGTTAGAATTTTGAATTTAATTCTTTGGCCGAGTGGAAGCCAGTGGAGGGATTGACAGAGAGGAGTGCCAGACACAGAGCGATTGGTAAGGTGGATGAGTCTAGCAGCGGCATTCATAATGGATTGAAGAGGTGATAGACTATGTAGAGGTAAGCCAATGAGAAGGGAGTTGCAGTAGTCGAGGCGAGAGATGACCAGCGAGTGAATTAAGAGCTTTGTTGTGTCATTGGTTAGAAAGGGGCGGATTTTGGAGATGTTGCGGAGGTTGAGGCGGCAGGATTTGGACAGTGATTGGATGTGTTGCTTGAAGGAGAGTTGAGAGTCTAGGACTACACCTAGAACCTTGGCATGTGGGGATGGGCTTATAGTTGTGCCATTGATTTTGACAGAGAGATCAGGGGAAGAGGCATATGGGGGAGGAAAAATTATAAGTTCGGTTTTGGCTAGATTGAGTTTGAGGAAGTGGTGTGACATCCAGACTGATATATCTGAGAGTAAGTTGGTGATACGTGAGGAGACAGAGGGAGTGAGCTGAGGGGTAGAGAAATAGATTTGGGTGTCGTCAGCCTAGAGGTGGTATTGGAAGCCATGGGAGGCTTCAGTTGACCCAGGGAGGAGGTGTAGATGGAAAACAGTAGAGGTCCAAGAACAGAACCCTGGGGGACCCCAACAGAGAAAGGAAGAGGAGAGGAGGAAGTAGAGTTATAAGAAACGCTGAAGGTGCGGTTGGATAAGTAGGAAGAGAACCAGCGAAGTGTACAGTCGCGGAGACCAAAGGCGTGTAGTTTTTTGAGGAGGAGGGGGTGGTCAACCGTATCAAAGGCAGCAGAGAGGTCCAGGAGCAGGAGTAGAGAATAGTGTCGATTGGTTTTGGCCGTTAGTAGATCGTTTGTTAGTTTTAGGAGAGCAGTTCCTGTGGAGTGTTGAGGACGAAATCCAGACTGAAGGGGATCAAGAAGGCTATTATCAGCGATTCCTTTAGAAATTTAATTTTGCTGTCAGACTCTTCCAAACACGGGAAAAATGCGCCACTTTACAGGCATACTATAGACAGTATACGAAATTTAAAGGAATATTACACTTTTATTGTTTCACTTTAAGCATTATTAAAATCACTGCTCCCAAAAAAACAGCCATTTTTAAAACTTTTTTGCCATTGATACATGTCCCCTGGGGCAGAACCCGGGTCCCTAAACACTTTTTATGACAATAACTTGCATATTAACCTTTAAAATTAGCACTTTTGATTATTTTGTGTCCCATAGACTTTAACGGTGTTCGCACAAATTTTTTGTCTGTTCGCATGTTCTGCTGCGAACCGAACAGGGGGGATGTTCGGCCCATCCCTAGTTATCATTGAGAATCATGGGGTACAACTTGTCAAGCAACTCGGAGGTCTAAAGTCGCCCAACTGTGAAACAAGTCATATATATTTTAATAGAAAGGAGCTCTCATTTATACTTGCATTTACATCAGCAGAACATATGCAGGAAGTGGTGTGTGCACATAGGCCAGAAGAAAATGTGTGGGGATGCCAAACAAGTCAATGAACCCCACCCACACCAAATCTAACTACCACATCCCCGCACTGATTAAGCACAAGTACATATCATAACCTTATCCGGAAAATGAGCAGCACCTCCTCTTCGCTAAAGAGGGACCTCGCCATGTCCACCTAGATGGAGATCCTGACCAGCACAGGAACTTCCGGGTGATTACAATGACTTATTTCTGGGTCAGAATGCGAAACCACACTCTTTTGATCGCTGCTGCTAATATTTGATCGCAACCCCGATTAGAATTTTATTATTTTTGTTTATTTGCAGATATGCAAATTTGTATTTCTACTTATGATATTTGAAGGCGTTCGATAAGAAATGGTGTCCCCAGGTTAGCAGCAGGTGAATGACAAAAACAAAAGGCCCAGTTTGAGCCCTGGTTCACACTGACAGAGGGAGGAAATCGTTCAGCTGAAATCACACACTTTCATTCCCGCATGTCAGTCCTGACTGCAGGGGTAATTTCAGAGACATCTGTGCAGGTTTCTGCACTGATATCAATACAAATTGCACCCCAAAGTTGCACCAATTAAAACAGTGCAACTGTCACCACTTTGACATGTCAAATCGCATCAATGTAAACTAAAGCTGACACATACAACACTGCCTATCCACCAGCTGAATTCATCACCTGCAATTCTCCACAGCTTATATATAAAGATTCCACCTTTATCATTAAATTGCAGGTGGGTAGAAGGCTAGATTTACATGGGAACGATTTGTCATGCGATTTGAGAGATCAAATCGCATGCCTAGTGGAGCAATGGCACTGTTCCAATCGATGCAACATTTTTTTCGTGTTGCCGCACCAATTTGCTAAAGTAGTTCCTGCACTACTTTTGCCGATTTCAGGTGTGACTTCAATAGACATTTGTGTATGAAGCCACACGGATGTCTATCAAGTCGCACCTGAAATCACACTGGCCTTGCTACTTTGAAATCGTGCTACTTCAAGTGAAGTAGCGCGATTTCAAAGTAGCATCAATGTGAACCAGGGCAAAGAGATTATTTTGGTGCACAAATACATATTGAAATAAAATATAAGAGATATTGCACTTTCCCAAAACCACCACCCACAAAAACTAAAGAGAAAGAAAAGTAGAAGGAAAAAAAAACCACAACAAAGCTCAATAATGTACTTTTATTTTACCAAATTTTTTTTATCAAAAAAATTTGGACAGGATATATGGTGCTACATTTAGCAATGGGATTTTAAGGGCCCTGCTCATAGGAGCTTACAATCTAAAGTTTGACAAAACCTTAGAGTGGACACAGCTTTAATTTCAGTGTATAACGGGCAACACATCACATTTTTATCTGCAAGATTATGGAAACATACTTAACAGTCATTCTTACAAAGCATTCCAACATATTATTACAAAGACTTATTCAAAACACCCACCACCAGCCCACAATCCACACATACATACATTGGTGACCATGTTCTGCTGGAAGCTGCATTTCGGTGTATACGATTAAACAACGACATCAAAAAGAGTAGGTCAGCAGATGCTTCCAAACGATGTTTGCATGATCAGACAGTAACAATACATGCACAACATTGACAGCATGGCCACATAAACCCACTTTTGATTGAAAAAATGCACAAGAATTTCATTAAATCTCCCTAGTTTGTCAATATGTACAATATCATTCCTTCTCCCCCACAAATCACAGCAAAAAACCTGACCTTCTCAGGCCAAATGAACCCCCCTACTGCAGGCCTTTATATAAGAGAGGTTGTATTGTTAGCACACTGACACACCCAATAGAAGTACACGCCCACCAGTATCTTTCAATCTGTCTCTTCATGTATGTCTAAAGTGATTGCACCTGATGAGCAGGAACACATAATACTATTTGCAACTGTGTTAGCCCTTGGCTATGTGCATCAAATCTCCAACTACAGGACAAAGATCAAAGTCCATTTGCATCCACATAAACAAAGCAACAATTTTCTAAGCATATGTACCCGTGCAGTGTAAACCCTAAAATGTGAAATGTCCAAGTCCCTGGGCATGATTAGTGCTAATAAACATTAACATCAGTCCCTGGCTGCAACCCAGGTAACCAGATGACCCCACCACCGTCTGACATCACATGATGTCCGAAGGGGGCGGGTCACACCATTACATCACCGGGGGGGTCCCGCCCTTGCCTATATAACAGCTGAGTCTAAGCTTTTTTATTTTTTCGATTCTTCGGGTCCGTCGGCCCAGCGTGATTGAAGATGAATGGACATCTCGGGACACTTTTTTTTTTAATAAAGGAATTGTCAAAAACTGTCTGTTTTTACTTTTTAACATTTTTTGGGGGGAATGGGTAGAGGTACAATGTACCCGATAGCCATTCACATGGGGGCTGGGATCTGGGGGCCCCATGTTAAAGGGGGCTAACAGATTCTGATGAGCCCCCACCCACAGACCCCAACAACCACTGGAAATGTTGTGGGGAAGAGGCTCTTGTCCCCATCAACATGGGGGCACGGTACTTTGGTGGGCACCCCAAAGCACCTTCCCCATATTGAGGGCAAGAGGCCTGGTATGGTTCAGAAGGGGGGAGCTCGCTCGTCCCCCCCTTTCCTGACCTTGCTTGGATAAGGGTCTGATATGGATTTTGGGGGGGACCCCACGCCAATTTTTTTTTAAATGTTGGCGTGGATTTTCCCTTAAAATCTATACCAGACCTGAAGGGCCTGGTATGAATTTTAGGGGGACCCCATGCCATTTTTTTTCTTAACCACTTCAACTCACACAATTTTTCAAACAGCACAGAGCAGTAAAGCACAGACGTCTCTGTCAGCATCTCCAGCAGCTCCAGCCTTCCGACCATCTGACCACCCAGCCACCCAGGACTCATCCCGGACTCCCCAGAGGAATTGAACCGGGACCCCCACCTATTATCGCGCCGTCCACTACATCCAAATGCCTCATTCCAGCCCGCCAGCCACATAGGCCCATCTCACAGGACACTCCGTGGCTCTGGCCTAGCTCCAGTCAGTGTCGGCCTTCTGCTTCACAAGCCCAGCCTAATCGGCATCCTGATCGGCAGGCCCGCGCACCCCCTCCTACCGGACCATACCTCACCATCATCATCCTCACCATCCTTGGACGCCACCGTTAGCCGCACCGGGAGCCGAGCATTCGGACAGCCCGCGGCTCACCTCTAGCCATCTTGGTCCTCCCTTACGAGGCCGCAGCAATCTGCTGGCCGCCCAGAGATCATTCCCGGACCACACAGCAGGACCCTACCGGGACCCGGTCCCAGCGGACCCCCCTCCTAGCCCAGCTCATCAGTGGACCCACCACAGCCGCTGTCTGGTTGCCCCGTCTCTAGCCGCTAGTGTCAGGGGACAAACCACAGCTGCTGCCTAGCTCCAGCCAGTCGGCCACCTCCTATCTCCCCCACACTTTTGTTTCAGCGGGCCTCCATGCCCTTCCTATGCCTGGAACACCTCCTTCTTCGCTACCAGACCTCACCGCAGGGGCACAGGGTGACACAGAGAGCCAGGATATGCATGGCTCAGGCCTTGCCCAGCGTCGATCTTTGATCCTCCCAGACGCAGCTGCAGTACCAATACCAGTAAGTAGTGGCCTAAGCCCCCCAGAGCCCTCTCCCTCCTTGCACAGCCCCCTGCCCCATCACTCCTCTACATCTTCTCTTCATCTTCTAGACCATCCCAGGTCAGGTAATCTCACCAGGGTATCACTCACTAGCAGTTGATCCAGGGTCCTCGAGTCCGATCACCCCTTGGGGGGTCAGGAAGGAATTTTTTTCCTCTGCTGCAGCAATTGGCCAGCTCAGCTAGGGGTTTTTCGCATTCCTCTGGATCAACAGGAGGGGGGTTAGGTCAGCAGGTGCCCGCCTTCATCACCACCTCCAGAACTTCCTGCACCATCATCCGGACCATTAGTACACACCCCTGTAGCAGCGGCAGCCATCAGCACCTTCATCCTCTCAGCAAGCTCATTATCACTACATCAGTGCCATCATCAGATCATCCTACCTTCAGCAACTCTTTTTCTCACCATGTACAACTTCAAATACTCAGCGGACGCCCTCCACAGGCTAAGAAATACCACCTCAACATTACCAACCTCCATTTAAAAAATACTACAACTTTACAAAATACTACGACCGTCAAATAGAGGAAGACACCAATTCAACCACAACAACTAGCATGCTCCTTGATCAACACCAGATCTGCAGTCAAGCACAGACTGGAAATCCACGACTTCATCATCGAAAACAACATAGATTGCCTTTTCATCACGGAACACCCGACTGCAACGCCATCCTAACCCAATTGGTGCCTGAGAACTACAGGATCCTAACTGAGCATAGGATAGGAAAAAAAGGAGAATGCGTAGCAGTGATCTTCAAATCTCACCTTGCACTCACCAAACCAACTTTACAGAACTCAGTGCCTTTCATGGAGACACTCTCCCTTCATCTTCAAACAACACCCCAAGACACCATTCACATACTACTATGCTACAGACCACCAGGACCGAAGACTAATCTCCTTACACCCTTCGTGGAATTCATTTCAATACACACCCTGAAAACAAAAAACTTTCTGGTACTTGGGGACTTCAACCTCTGGGCAAACTCCACCCTAGACCCTATCTCCACCACCTGCATTAACCAACTGGAAAAACTAGGTCTCCAGCAACTGATAAACGCTCCTACACATGGTTCAGGACATATTCTGGACCTCAATTTCAAACAAAATATGGACATCAATATATTCAACAACGTACCGCTACCCTGGACGGACCACCACGCTATCAAATTTAAAATCGCCACCAACACCATCCTCCAAAAATGGAATCACGCAATAACAACACACTGGTCAAGATCTCCGAGGAAACTACACTCTGAACTCTTCAAAACCACATTATCAAACAAAATAGCAACACTAAAAAAAAAAAAAATGTAAACCACTCAACTGAACAAACACTCATCTCGTTAAACAAGGCATTACTACAAACAGCAGACTCAGTGGCTCCAAAACATAGAAGCAAAAGCAAACTTGGGGTTGGTTTACCGGCATACTTACTCTACTGAAGCGTGAACACAGAAGAGCTGAAAGAGCCTGGAGAAGACATTCTACTAAGGAAAATCACACAAAATACAATGCACTCACCGAGAAATATCACAAAGCAATCTTCAAAGTAAAAAAAGAACATTTCTCGAACACCATCTCAACAGCCTTAAACCGCCCTCGGGAACTTTTCAAAATAGTCGCCCAGACTAAGAACCTAACCTGCCTAGAGCCCGAGGCAAACGAAACTCAAGAACTCTGCAAAGAGTTATCAGATTTTTTCATCGACAAAATCAACAACATCCGGAAAACAATTAAACAGAAAAAAACAACCAACCTCATTCAACCAAAGCAAAAAGAGGAAATCGATACAAACATCACACAAGCACTAAATTTTTCGCTAATCCCAATTACCACTGCCATCACCAAAAACATCATCAGAAGTCTCAGAGACAGCACATCACCAAACGACATCATTCCCACAAAACTCCTGAAAGAATGTTCCGACAACCTGGCTCCTACTATAACACATCTCATAAATCAGTCATTCAAAGAAGGGACTGTCCCGATTGTCCTCAAGCAAGGCATCATCAAACCCCTTCTAAAGAAACCCAACCTTGACCCTAAAGACCCCAACTTTCGCAGACCGATAACAAGCCTAAATACCATCTCCAAGGTTATGGAGAAAGCAGTCGTACAACAGCTACAACGCCACCTAGACACACACAAACTCTTGGACTCTCTGCAATCAGGCTTCCGTCCAGGCCATGGGACAGAAACAGCACTTCTCAAAGTATGGGACGACGCTCTCGAAGCAGCAGATGACAGAGAATCAAGTCTCCTGGCACTGTTGGACCTCAGTGCAGCATTCAATACAGTGCACCACAACACCCTACTCATCCGCCTCACAGAAGTAGCAGGAGTCACAGATTCAGAGCTACAATGGTTCACATCCTTCTTAGGAAATCGGTCTCAGACAGTGAAACTAGGAGCCTTCACCTCTGAAACCTGCGCAATTTTGTATGGATCCTCAAGGATCACCTTTATCACCAGTGCTCTTCAACATCTACATCTGTCCACTCCTCAAACTCATCAGAAAATTGGACCTCTGCTACCACTGATACGCTGACGACACGCAACTCTACTTTCACATCACTGGACAAAAAGACCATCATCAGCAACTAGAAAAATGCTTCACATTGATAGACTACTGGATGACCACTAGCTACCTCAAACTCAACGGATCCAAAACAGAACTTCTTCTACTACATGCAAACCAAAATACAAAAAACAAGAACCCTTGGACACCGACCACCGTCTATAGACAGACCATCGCCCCAAGCACCAAAGCCAAAAGTCTTGGAGTCACTTTTGACTCAGAAATGTCAATGGATGCACAAATTGGATCGGTAGTCAGCGGATCTCACCATCTTTGTCACCTGCTACGCCTCCCCTTCATTCCAATAGAGTACAAAGCAGCAGTAGTTGGAACTATCATTAATTCCTGACTCGACTACGCAAACTCACTTTACACAGGACTACCTACATACAAGATTACACGCCTAGAACTCATCCAAAACACCGCAGCAAGACTGATAACAGGAAAAAAACCCTGGGAATCCATTTCCCCATCCCTTAGAAACCTACATTGGCTGACCATAAAGGTTCGGATCCTATTCAAGACCCTCTGCCTCACCCACAAATGCCTACAAGGAAACGCTCCTCAATACCTTTGCGAGAAAATAAAACACTACATACCTAATCGCAGTCTTCGATCAACCAACCAAAACCTCCTCCACATTCCCAAATCCCGCTACAAATCAAAGGGAGAACGAAGATTTGCAGTCCAAGGACCATGGCTATGAAACACTCTACCGACCAACATCCGTATGGAAGAAAACCATCAGGCCTTCAGGAAAAAACTCAAGATCTACCTCTTCTAAGAAGCTGGACAACACAGGATGGACCTAGTGCCTTGAGGCGATTCAGTTCACAATTGCAGCGCTATGCAAGTAATTCATTCATTAATTCATTCATTCATCCCCGGAAGATTTGGCTGCTCAATGACCAGGCCATTTTTTGCGATACGGCATGCTTTAACTGACAATTGCGTGGTCAACACTGTAGCCAAACAAAATCGACGTCCTTTTTTCCCACAAATAGAGCTTTCTTTTGGTGGTATTTGATCACCTCTGCGGTTTTTATTTTTTGCGCTATAAACAAAAGAAAAGCGTCAATTTTGAAAAAAACACAATATCTTTTACTTTTTGCTGTAATAAATATCCCACATTTAAAAGAAAAACACATTTTAGGCCAAAATATATTCTTCTACATATTTTTGGTAAAAAAAATCGCAATAAGCGTATATTGATTGATTTGCGAAAAAGTTATAGCATCTACAAAATAAGGGATAGATTTATGGCATTCTTCTTCTTCTTTTTTTTACTAGTAATGGCAGCGATTTGCAATTTTTATCGGGACTGTGATATTGCGGCGGACAAATTGGACACTTTTGACACATTTTTGGGACCACTGACAATTATACAGTGTTCATTGCTATAAAAATGCACTGATTACTGTATAAATGCTGGCAGGGAAGGGGTTAACACTAGGGAGTGATCAAGGGGTTAACTGTGTTCCCTAGTGTATGTTCTAACTGTGGGGGGTGGGACTGTCTAGGAGGAGAGAGAGAGATCGGTGTTCATACTTAGTATGAACACACGATCTGTCTCTACTGCCCTGAAAGAGCGGGATTTGTGTGTTTACACCCACAGATCCCGATTCTCGCTCTGTCATGAGCGATTGCGGGTGCCCGGCAGCTCTGGGTACACGCTGGGGGCATGCGCCTCTGGTGGCGCATGCCCTTAGTGGCCAAAAGGCAAAGCGACGTAAGGTAACGATGATTTGCTCAGCCGAGCCAACCTGCCGCAGTAGAACTGCGGCGGCTGGTCTGGAAGTGGTTAATTCTGTCATAGGGTTCCCCTTAACCACTTCAATACACTGTATTATATACTCTGCACTGTATTATATATACTTCACTGACTGCACTATATACTCTGAACTGCAGTATATACTATACGGACTGCACTATATACTCTGAACTGCAGTATGTATACTATACGGACTGCACTATATACTTTACAGAAAAATTGGGCCTTAGGTGTTGGTGGTGCCAGAACACTGTAACCCATCACAGTTATGCCCCGTACACACGGTCGGTTTTTCCGACGGAAAATGTGTGATAGGACCTTGTTGTCGGAAATTCCGACCATGTGTGGGCTCCATCACACATTTTCCATCAGATTTTCCGACACACAAAGTTTGAGAGCAGGCTATAAAATTTTCCGACAACAAAATCCGTTGTCGGAAATTCTGATCGTGTGTACACAAATCCGACGCACAAATTGCGACGCATGCTCAGAATAAATAAAGAGATGAAAGCTATTAGCTACTGCCCTGTATATAGTCCTGATGTACGTCAGTTACATCAGCATCAGGGGCTTGATAGCTGCTGATCCAGGATTTTTATAAATGTGAGCCAATCAACAGAATCTGTAGACAGGCGCACTCTTTGATCCGTTACAAACCCTCCAGCAGCACTGAATGTCCAAATCAGAAAGCATGCTGAAAGCAGGACAGGCCAGTAGCGTGATTGCATACTGAGCAAGTTCTGGACAGTGGTCCATCCTGAAGACCCAGTAATCCAGTGGATGCTCAGTTGGAAAGGTCTCCAAGTCTGCTCTTGCCCTTAGATATTCCTGCACTTATAATGCAGATGCTGCCAATGGTTGCTTGAACCTATCAGCCCTGGGCGCTGAGGACTAGAGAATTGTTTAAAGGCATCGGTCAGCTGGCCGCCTTCTCCACCGCTCTTCCTGTGCGCCATGAAGGAAAGGTAACGTCCCTGACCATGCCTGCTGCACCATGAGTCACCATGAACCTTGCTGCTGACCACCCTGTCCAACGAGGCCAAAACATTGCCTTCCACATGATGGTAGAGAGCTGGAATGGCCTTACATGAAAATAAATTTATTTTTGGAACCTGCCACTGTGGTATAGCACATTCCACAAATTCATGAAGGGGGCAGAATCTATCAGCTGAAAAGAAAGCAGTTGTAGTGTTAGAAATTTGGCCAAGCTAGCATTTAGCCGCTGAGCATATAGATGGCTGGGACAGTATTTTTTTTATGGTTCAGCAACTGGGGTAGAAAAATTTGCCTGCTGAAATCAACAGCTGGTGTACTGCTAGCAGATTGGCTGCAAGTACTTGTGGCACCTATTGCTATACCTTCATTCCTCTCAGTGCAGGTTTTTGAGAGGACTTAAGGTATAGTAAGGGTTGAGATCCCAGATGAGGAGCAAGGTGCAGTCCATCTTTTAATGATGTGGGCCTTTCAGGTGCTGTTTCCAATGGACTGCATGGCAGGTCATCACATGTCTTGTCAAGCATGTGGTTCCCAAGCAGCTGGTGTTCTGGTCATGCTTGATTCACTTCAGACAAAGTTTGCAAACAGCAGTGGTGTGATCTACTGCATGTGTTGAAAAAAGCTCACACCAATGAACTTTTTGAAGTTAACGGGGAGTCAGCAGTGCCCTGCACCTGTGGAGCTCTGTGGTGTGATGCAATAGGGTGGCTGCCCTTAAACTGGCCCCTGGAGGACATCCTGCCTCATTGGAGTTGTGCCTCCTCCTCCTCCTTACTTCCATCCTCTCTTCTCTCAGGCAGCCAAGTACAGTCAGTGACCTCAACATCCCCTCTCTCCTCATCACTGGAGCAAACTTGGCAGTATTCTGCAGCTGGGGGAACATGACTGCTAGTTTCTTGTCCTTCTGTGGCACCCCCTTTCTCTAGGCTCACATTGCTCCCTTTCTCAACCTGGGAACCAACATCAGAGCCTTCAAATTGCTGCACATCCTCCAGCAGCATGTAACCGACACTATGGTCGAAACATTCTGGTGACTCCTCTGTACATGATGGTGGGGCTACGGAAGGAGTAACTGTGGTCAAGGAGCCGGTGGAATAGTCTGCTTTGGCAGCTGCATTGGATGGCAAACTAGTATGAGCCTGGGTAACAGAGGATGAGGAGAATGAGGAGGGCTTAGTTATCCACTCCACCAACTCGTCTGCATGTTGTGGCTCAATAACACAGCCAGCAGCAGAAAAAAAGGACAAGCGTGCCCCACCTGCAGAGGATGCACCATATCCGTGGCCACCACTCTTTACTGTAGACACAGAGGCTGCTTGCCCTATTTAGAAGCCTGTGAGCGTCTGCCTTTCCTTAGTGGCCTTCCAGACATGATGGGGATTTTTTTTCACAGCGCACTACACTCTATTATCCACTGTACACCGACTGCACTGTATTATGTACTGTACACCGACTGCACTGTATTATATACTGTACACTGATTGCACTGTATTATATACTGTACACCAACTGCAATGTGTTATATACTGTACACACTGTATTAATTACTGTGTGCACCTCCTGCACTGTGTTATACACTGTACACTGCCTGCACTGTATTATATACTGTACACCACCTGAAGTGTATTATGTACTGTACACACTGCATTATATACTGTGTACACCACCTGCACTGTATTATATACTGCACACAGCCTGCACTGTATTATATACTGTACACCACTTGAAGTGTATTATATACTGTACACATTGTATTATATACTGTGTATACCGCCTGCACCGTATTATATACTGCACACTGACTGCACTGTATTATATACTGTACACCACCATCACTGTATTATATACTGTACACTAGGGATGAGCTTCGAGTTCGAGTCGAACTCATGTTCGACTCGAACATTGGCTGTTCGCAAGTTCGCCGAACAGCGAACAATTTGGGGTGTTCGCGGCAAATTCGAATGCCACAGAACACCCTTTAAAAGTCTATGGGAGAAATCAAAAGTGCTAATTTTAAAGGCTTATATGAAAGTTATTGTCATAAAAAGTGTTTGGGGACCCGGGGTCCTGCCCCAGGGGACATGGATCAATGCAAAAAAAAGTTTTAAAAACGGCCGTTTTTTCAGGAGCAGTGATTTTAATAATGCTTAAAGTCAAACAATAAAAGTGTAATATCCCTCTAAATTTCGTACCTGGGGGGTGTCTATAGTATGCCTGTAAAGGGGCGCATGTTTCCCGTGTTTAGAACAGTCTGACAGCAAAATGACATCGAAGGAAAAATTACATTTAAAACTACCCGCGGCTATTGCATTGCCGACAATACACATAGAAGTTCATTGATAAAAACGGCATGGTAATTCAACACAGGGAAACCCCAAACCAAAATATAAAAAAAATGACGTGGGAGTCCCCCTAAATTCCATACCAGGCCCTTCAGGTCTGGAATGGATATTAAGGGGAACCCTGGCCAAAATTAAAAAAAAAAAGATGTGGGGTTCCCCCTAAATTCCATACCAGACCCTTCAGGTCTGGTATGGATTTTAAGGGGAACCCCGCGCCAAAAAAAAAATCGGCGTGGGGTCCCCCCAAAAATCCATACCAGACCCTTATCCGAGCACGCAACCTGGCAGGCCGCAGGAAAAGAGGGGGGACGAGAGTGCGGCCCCCCTCCTGAACCGTACCAGGCCACATGCCCTCAACATTGGGAGGGTGCTTTGGGGTAGCCCCCCAAAACACCTTGTCCCCATGTTGATGAGGACAAGGGCCTCATCCCCACAACCCTGGCCGGTGGTTGTGGGGGTCTGCGGGCGGGGGGCTTATCGGAATCTGGAAGCCCCCTTTAACAAGGGAACCCCCAGATCCTGCCCCCCCCTGTGTGAAATGGTAAGGGGGTACTTACCCCTACCATTTCACTAAAAAACTGTCAAAAATGTTAAAAATGACAAGAGACAGTTTTTGACAATTCCTTTATTTAAATGCTTCTTCTTTCTTCTATCTTCCTTCATCTTCTTCTGGTTCTTCTGGCTCTTCTGGTTCTTCCTCCGGCGTTCTCGTCCAGCATCTCCTCTGCGGCGTCTTCTATCTTCTTCTCCTCGGGCCGCTCCGCACCCATGGCATGGAGGGAGGCTCCCGCTCTTCTCTTCATCTTCTTCTTCATCCTCTTCTCTTCTTCCTTCTTCTCTTCTTCTCTTCTTGATTTTCTTCTCCGGGCCACTCCACATCCATGCTGGCATGGAGGGAGGCTTCCGCTGTGTGACGGCGTCTCCTCGTCTGACGGTTCTTAAATAACGGGGGGTGGAGCCACCCGGTGACCCCGCCCCCTCTGACGCACGGGACATGACGGGACTTCCCTGTGGCATTCCCCGTGACGTCACAGGGAAGTCCCGTCAAGTCACCGTGCGTCAGAGGGGGCGGGGTCACCGGGTGGCCCCACCCCCGTTATTTAAGAACCATCAGACGAGGAGACTCCGTCACACAGCGGGAGCCTCCCTCCATGCCAGCATGGATGCGGAGCGGCCCGGAGAAGAAAATCAAGAAGAGAAGAAGGAAGAAGAGGATGAAGAAGAGGATGAAGAGAAGAGCGGGAGCCTCCCCCCTATGTCATGGGTGCGGAGCGGCCCGAGGAGAAGAAGATAGAAGACGCCGCGGAGGAGATGCTGGACGAGAACGCCGGAGGAAGAACCAGAAGAGCCAGAAGAACTAGAAGAAGATGAAGGAAGATAGAAGAAAGAAGAAGCATTTAAATAAAGGAATTGTCAAAAACTGTCTCTTGTCATTTTTAACATTTTTGACAGTTTTTTAGTGAAATGGTAGGGGTAAGTACCCCCTTACCATTTCACACATGGGGGGGCGGGATCTGGGGGTTCCCTTGTTAAAGGGGGCTTCCAGATTCCGATAAGCCCCCCGCCCGCAGACCCCAACAACCACCGGCCAGGGTTGTGGGGATGAGGCCCTTGTCCTCATCAACATGGGGACAAGGTGTTTTGTGGGGCTACCCCAAAGCACCCTTCCAATGTTGAGGGCATGTGGCCTGGTACGGTTTAGGAGGGGGGGCCGCACTCTCGCCCCCCCTTTTCCTGCGGCCTGCCAGGTTGCGTGCTCGGATAAGGGTTTGGTATGGATTTTTGGGGGGACCCCACGCCGTTTGTTTTTTTTTGGCGCGGGGTTCCCCTTAAAATCCACACCAGACCTGAAGGGCCTGATATGGAATTTAGGGGGACTCCCACGTAATTTTTTTTTTTAATTTTGGTTCGGGGTTTCCCTGTGTTGAATTCTCATGCCGTTTTTATCAATGAACTTCTATGTGTATTGTCGGCAATGCAATAGCCGCGGGTAGTTTTAAATGTAATTTTTCCTTCGAAATGTCATTTTGCTGTCAGACTGTTCTAAACACGGGAAACATGCGCCCCTTTACAGGCATACTATAGACACCCCCCAGGTACAAAATTTAAAGGGATATTACACTTTTATTGTTTGACTTTAAGCATTATTAAAATCACTGCTCCTGAAAAAACGTCAGTTTTTAAAACTTTTTTTTGCATTGATCCATGTCCCCTGGGGCAGGACCCGGGTTCCCAAACACTTTTTATGACAATAACTTGCATATAAGCCTTTAAAATTAGCACTTTTGATTATTCATGTTCCCATAGACTTTAACGGTGTTCGTGTGTTCGAGCTAGCTTTTTTCCTGTTCGCATGTTCTGGTGCGAACCGAACAGGGGGGTGTTCGGCTCATCCCTACTGTACACCGACTGTGCTGTATTATATACTGTACACTGCCTGCACTTACTTAGTGTACTACTGTACACTAGGGATGAGCTTCGAGTTCGAGTCGAACTTATGTTCAACTCGAACATCGGCTATTCGCAAGTTCGCCGAACAGCGAACAATTTGGGGTGTTCGCGGCAAATTCAAATGCCGCGGAACACCCTTTAAAAGTCTATGGGAGAAATCAAAAGTGCTAATTTTAAAGGCTTATATTCATGGTATTGTCATAAAAAGTGTTTGGGGACCTGGGTCCTGCCCCAGGGGACATGGATCAATGCAAAAAAAAGTTTTAAAAACTGACGTTTTTTCGGGAGCAGTGATTTTAATAATGCTTAAAGTGAAACAATAAAAGTGTAATATCCCTTTAAATTTCGTACCTGGGGGGTGTCTATAGTATGCCTGTAAAGGGGCGCATGTTTCCCGTGTTTAGAACAGTCTGACAGCAAAATGACATTTCAAAGGAAAAAAAGTCATTTAAAACTACTTGATGGCATGGAGGGAGGCTCCCGCTGTGTGACGCTTCTCCTCTTCTGACGGTTCTTAAATAACGGGGGCGGGGCCACCCGGTGACCCCGCCCCCCTCTGACGCATGGTGACTTGATGGGACTTCCCTGTGGCATTCCCCGTGACGCCACAGGGAAGTCCCGTCAAGTTACCGTGCGTCAGAGGGGGGCGGGGTCACCAGGTGGCCCCGCCCCCTGTTATTTAGGAACCGTCAGAAGAGGAGAAGCGTCACACAGCGGGAGCCTCCCTCCATGCCATCATGGATGCGGAGCAGCCCAAAAGAAGATGAAGAGAAGAAGATGAAGATGAAGAGAAGAAGATGAAGAGAAGAGCGGGAGCCTCCCTCCATGCCATCATGGATGCGGAGCGGCCCGAGAAGAAGAAGGGAAGAAGACGCCGACGCCGTGGAGGAGATGCCGGACGAGAACACCGGAGGAAGAACCAGAAGAACCAGAAGAACCAGAAGAAGAAGAAGATGGAGGAAGAAACCGAAGGAAGATAGAAGATAGAAGAAAGAAGAAGCATTTAAATAAAGGAATTGTCAAGAACGGTCTCTTGTCATTTTTAACATTTTTGACAGTCTTTTAGTGAAATGGTAGGAAAGTACCCCCTTACCATTTCACACAGGGGGGAGGGCTGGGATCTGGGGGTCCCCTTGTTAAAGGGGGCTTCCAGATTCCGATAAGCCCCCCACCTGCAGACCCCACCACCACCGGCCAGGGTTGTGGGGATGAGGCCCTTGTCCTCATCAACATGGGGACAAGGTGTTTTGGAGGGCTACCCCAAAGCACCCTCCCAATGTTGAGGGCATGTGGCCTGGTACGATTCAGGGATGGGGGCGCTCTCTCGTCCCCCCCTCTTTTCCTGCAGCCTGCCAGGTTGCGTGCGCGGATAAGGGTCTGGTATGGATTTTTGAGGGACCCCACGCCGATTTTTTTTTTTTTGGCGCGGGGTTCCTCTTAAAATCCATACCAGACCTGAACGGTCTGGTATAGATTTTGAGGGGGACCCCACGCCATTTAAAAAAAAAAATTTGGCCGGGGTTCCCCTTAATATCCATACCAGACCTGAAGGGCCTGGTATGGAATTTAGGGGGACCCCCACGTCATTTTTTTTTTACATTTTGGCCGGGGTTCCCCCTAATATCCATACCAGACATGAAGGGCCTGGTATGGAATTTAGGGGGACCTCCCACGTCATTTTTTTTTTAAATTTTGGTTCGGGGTTCCCCTATGGGGAATTCCCATGCCGTTTTTATCAATGAACTTCTATGTGTATTGTCCGACCGGCAATGCATTAATAGCCGCGAGTAATTTTAAATGACTTTTTTTCCTTTGAAATGTCATTTTGCTGTCAGACTGATCTAAACACGGGAAACATGTGCCCCTTTACAGGCATACTATAGACACCCCCCAGGTACGAAATTTAAAGGGATATTACACTTTTATTGTTTCACTTTAAGCATTATTAAAATCACTGCTCCCAAAAAAATGGCCGTTTTTAAAACTTTTTTTTGCATTGATCCATGTACCCTGGGGCAGGACCCAGGTCGCCAAACACTTTTTATGACAATAACTTGCATATAAGCCTTTAAAATTAGCACTTTTGATTATTCATGTTCATGTCCCATAGACTTTAACGGTGTTCACGTGTTCGAACAAATTTTTTGCCTGTTCGCATGTTCTGGTGCGAACTGAACAGGGGGGTGTTCGGCTCATCCCTACTGTACACCAACTGCACTGTATTTAATACTGTAAACCGCCTGAAGTGTATCATATACTGTACACACTGTATTATATACTGTGTACACTGACTGCACTGTATTATATACTGTACACTGCCTGACGTGTAATATATACTGTACATTCTGTACTATATACTGTGTAGACCGCCTGCACTGTATTATATACTGTACACTGCCTGCACTGTATTATATACTGTACACCGCCTGAAGTGTATTATATACTATAAACACTGCATTATATACTGTGTACACCGCCTGCACTGTATAATATACTGTACACCGACTGCACTGTATTATATACTATACACTGCCTGAAGTGTATTATATACTGTACACTGACTGCACTGTATTATATACTGTACACTGACTGCAATGTATTATATACTGTACACAACCTGAAGTGTATTATATACTGTGTACCGACTGAACTGTATTATGTACTGTACACCGATTGCAATGTATTGTATACTGTACACACTGTATTATATACTGTTTACACCGCCTGCACTGTATTATATACTGTACACCACCTGCACTGTATTATATACTGCACACCGACTGCACTGTATTATGTACTGTACACTGTTTGAAGTGTATTATATATTGTACACATTGTATTATATACATTGTACCCCGCCTGCACTGTATTATATAATGTACACTGCCTGCACTGTATTATATACTGTACACCGACTGCAGTGTATTATAAACTGTACACCGCTGAAGTGTATTATGCACTGTACATACTGCATTATATACTGTGTACATTGCCTGCACTGTATTATATACTGTACACCGCTTGAAGTGTATTATATACTGTACACACTGTATTATACACTGCGTACACCGCCTGCACTGTATTATATACTTTACACTGCCTGCACTGCATTATTTACTTACACTGACTGCACTGTATTATATACTGTACACCGCCTGAAGTGTAATATATGCTGTACATTTTGTATTATATGCTGTGTAGACCGCCTGCACTGTATTATATACTGTACACTGCCTGCACTGTATTATATACTGCACACCACCTGAAGTGTATTATATACTGTAAACACTGCATTATATACTGTGTACACCGCCTCCACTGTATAATATACTGTACACTGACTGCACTGTATTATATACTATACACTGCCTGAAGTGTATTATATACTGTACACCGACTGCACTGTATTATATACTGTACACTGACTGCAATGTATTATATACTGTACACACTGTATTATATACTTTGTACACCGCCTGCACTGTATTATATACTGCACACTGCCTGCACTGCATTTTATACTGTACACCGTCTGAAGTATATTATATACTGTACACCAACTGCAATGTATTATATACTGTACACTGCCTGCACTTATATACTGTACACCGACTGCACTGTATTATATACTGTACACTGCCTGCACTGTAATATATACTGTACACTGACTGCACAGTATTATATACTGTATACCAATTGCACTGCATTATATACTGTACACTACCTGAAGTGTATTATGCACTGTACATACTGCATTATATACTGTGTACATCACCTGCACTGTATTATATACTGTACACCGATTGCACTGCATTATATACTGTACAATGCCTGAAGTGTAATATATACTGTACAAAATGTATCATATACTGTGTACACCATCTGCACTGTATTATATACTGTACACCGACTGCACTGTATTATATACTGTACCCCGACTGCAATGTATTATATACTGTACACACTGTATTGCATACTGTGTACGCCCCCTGCGCTGTATTATATACTGTACACTGCCTGCACCGTATTATATACTGCACACTGACTGCACTGTATTATATACTGTACACCGCCTGAAGTGTATTATATACTGTACACACTGTATTATATACTGTGTACACCGCCTGCACTGTATTATATACTGTACACTGCCTGCACTGCATTATTTACTGTACACTGACTGCACTGTATTATATACTGCACACCGCCTGAAGTGTAATATATACTGTACATTCTGTATTATATGCTGTGTAGACTGCCTGCACTGTATTATATACTGTACACTGCCTGCACTGTATTATATACTGCACAACACCTATAGTGTATTATATACTGTAAACACTACATTATATACTGTGTACACCGCCTGCATTGTATAATATACTGTACACTGACTGCACTGTATTATATACTATACACTGCCTGAAGTGTACTATATACTGTACACCAATTGCAATGTATTGTATACTGTACACTGCCTGCACTTATATACTGTACACCGACTGCACTGTATTATATACTGTACACTGACTGCACTGTAATATATACTGTACACTGACTGCACTGTATTATATATTGTGCACTGACTGCACTGTCCACAGTCAAGCATGGTGGTGGGAGTGTCATGGTCTGGGGCTGCATGAGTGCTGCCGGCACTAAGGAGCTACAGTTCATTGAGGGAACCACGAATGCCAACATGTACTGTGACATACTGAAGCAGAGCATGACCCCCTCCCTTTGGAGACTGGGCTGCAGGGCAGTATTCCAACATAACGACCCTAAGCACACCTCCAAGATGGCCATTGCCTTGCTAAAGAAGCTGAGGGTGATGGACTGGCCAAGCATGTCTCCAGACCTAAACCCTATTGAGCATCTGTGAGGCATCCTCAAACAGAAGGTGGAGGAAAGCAAGGTCTCCAAAATCCACCAGCTCAATGATGTCGTCATGGAGGAGTGGAAGAGGACTCCAGTGGCAACCTGTGAAGCTCTGGTGAACTCCATGCCCAAGAGGGTTAAGGCAGTGCTGGAAAATAATGGTGGCCATACAAAATATTGAACATTGGGCCCAATTTAAATATTTTCACTTAGGGGTGTACTCACTTTTGTTGCCAGGGGTTTAGAGATTAATGGCTGTGTGCTGAGGGGACAGCAAATTTACACTGTTATACAAGCTGTACACTCACTACTTTACATTGTAGCAAAGTGTCATTTCTTCAGTGTTGTCACATGAAAAGATATAATAAAATATTTACAAAAATGTGAGGGGTGTATTCACTTCTGTGAGATATTGTATTGTGTGTGTAAATATATATATATATATATATATATATATATATATATATATATATATATATATACAGTGGCTTGCGAAAGTATTCGGCCCCCTTGAACTTTTTAACCTTTTGCCACATTTCAGGCTTCAAACATAAAGATATAAAATTTTAATTTTTTGTGAAGAATCACCAACAAGTGGGACACAATTGTAAAGTGGAACGAAATCTATTGGATATTTTAAACTTTTTTAGCAATTAAAAAACTGAAAAGTGGTGCGTGCAAAATTATTCGGCCCCTTTACTTTCAGTGCAGAAAACTCACTCCAGAAGTTCAGCGAGGATCTCTGAATGATCCAATGTTGTTCTAAATGACTGATGGTGATAAATAGAATCCACCTGTGTGTAATCAAGACTCTGTATAAATGCACCTGCTCTGTGATAGTCTCAGGGTTCTGTTGAAAGCGCAGAGAGCATCATGAAGACCAAGGAACACACCAGGCAGGTCCGTAATACTGTTGTGGAGAAGTTTAAAGCTGGATTCGGATACAAAAATATTTCCCAAGCTTTAAACATCCCAAGGAGCACTGTGCAAGCGATCATTTTGAAATGGAAGGAGTATCAGACCACTGCAATCTACCAAGACCTGGCTGTCCCTCTAAACTTTCAGCTCAGACAAGGAGAAGACTGATCAGAGATGCAGCCAAGAGGCCCATGATCACTCTGGATGAACTGCAGAGAACTACAGCTGAGGTGGGAGAGTCTGTCCATAGGACAATCAGTCGTACACTGCACAAATCTGGCCTTTATGGAAGAGTGGCAAAAAGAAAGCCATTTCTCAAAGATATCCATAAAAAGTCTTGTCTAAAGTTTGCCACAAGCCACCTGGGAGACACACCAAACATGTGGAAGAAGGTGCTCTGGTCCGATGAAACCAAAATCAAACTTTTTGCCCACAATGCAAAACGATATGTTTGGCGTAAAAGCAACACAGCTCATCACACTCAACACACCATCCCCACTGTCAAACATGGTGGTGGCAGCATCATGGTTTGGGCCTGCTTTTCTTCAGCAGGGACACGGATGGTTAAAATTGAGGGGAAGATGGATGCAGCCAAATTCAGGACTAAGGATGAGCTCCGGCATGTTCGCATGCTGCACGTGCCTGAGCCCGCCAGGAAGTCGGCACGGCGCTGCGCTAATCACAGGCAGTGAGAAATTTCCCGATCTCTACAGCCGCACATCGGGAAATGTCTCACTGCTTGTGATTAGTGCACAACAGGCTCAGGTCGGCTCGGCTTTTTTTCCCCATGCCAATGGCTGCTCAGAAGGATGTATGCACTGAACTGTCACCATTTGAGGATGCCACAAGGATGGTGAGTCGTAACAATGCATGCATCAGTGACACAATCCCTGTTGTGTTCCTGCTGGAGCAGACTCTGCATGGCATTATGGACAGGGCACTCAAGGCAGAGCAGCGGGAGGAAGAGGAAGACTTCCTTTCCTCTTAAGGCCCACTTTATGCAGACACCATTGTTCCTACACCACAGAACACACAAGAGAATAGGGAGGAGGGGGAAGAGGAGAATTCTGTCAGTTTTGGAGGCATTGAAGCAGAGGAAGACACATGTCAAACAGTAAGAGATGGCTTTCCATCCCCAGAACCCTTGGGAGTAGTACGTGGCTGGGAGGAGGCCATTCCACATACTATAATTCTGAGTGACCCAGAGGAGTCTGCTTCTCATGCCTCCGCAAATTTGCAGTGCATGGGCTCCCTCAAACTTTAAAGCCTGCGAAAGGACCCAAGAATATGTGGTGCAAAGGAGTAGGATCACTATTGGTTGGCAACCCTCCTTAATTACTGTTACAAGGGAAAAGTCTCAGAACTCATCCCCTCCCCACAGAGAGTGCAGAAGATGAAATCTCTTGAAGACACCTTAAAGAGGATGATATCGAAATGCTTTTCCTGACTCTAATAGGTTACAGTGTCGTGTAAAACGTAGTTTTGAGGCTTCTGTTGGTCAAGGGAGGAACGATGGAGAAGGCGGCCACCTAAGTGATGCATTTAACAATTTTTTAGTCATCGCCACCCAGGGCTGTCAGCTTCCACATCCCATTGGCAGCGTCTGCATCACATGGTGTACAATTATTTAGGGGCAAAAACAGAGATGGAGAGATTTCCAGTCGACGATCCACTGGCTTACCGGGTCATGAGAATGGACCACTGGCCAGAACTTGCCCAGTATGCCATTGAGCTGCTGGGCTGCCCTGCATCCAGTGTGCTTTTTGAACAGGCATTCAGTGCTGCTGGAGGTTTTGTTATTGATAATAGAATGCATCTGTCCACAGACTCCGTGGACCATCTGACATTTATCAAAATGAATCAGTCCAGGATTACCAGCAGCTATGAAGCCCCTGATGATGATGTTGCTGATTAAGTGTTTTTGAAACATGAAATCTTTGCAGGACTTCTAGGCTGCCTAGCATTGGGGGTGTTGATTTAATCTGGAAGAATGTTTTTGGTGTAGGTTTCATGGGCACAATTAACACCCAAAGACCAATTTTTCCACACCTGTTTGACAGGTGTATATCATTGCAATTTTTGACAGCAAGGCCATTTCTTGCTTTCATCAAGAGTATCGTTATAGGGTTATGGTGTGAAGGTGCCACCGACACCCAAAGACCAATTTTTTCACACCTGTTTGACAAGTGCATTTCATTTCAATTTTTGACAGCAAGGCCAATTCTTGCTTTCATAAAGATTACTTCTTATAGGGTTACACCGACAACCAAAGACCAATTTTTCCACACCTGTCTGACAGGTGCATATCATTGCAATTTTTGACAGCAAGGCCAATTCTTGCTTTCATTGAGAGTACCTCTATAGGGTTACAGTGTGAAGGTGCCACCGACACCCAAAGACCAATTTTTCCGCACCTGTTACTTCTATCCAAAGTCTGTGAAAGAGACACCAGAATTTATCAAAAAATCTCTACTCTTGTTCCCAGTGCACTACATTGTGCCCTCATCATACAGACTGGCTCCCCAAATCATTGCTTAAAAAATAAAGAAAGCTTGCAGGGAAAATGTCATTTTGTGGCTTTATAAATGCAATTATTGCTGCAGCAGCTTTGATGCACAGTACAGTTGTGCCACTTTACAGGTAGACTAAGGGGACCCCCCAGGCACTATATTGAAAGGATTTTTTCATTTTAAGCATCAATAAATCACTGCTCATTTAAAAATGACGTTTTTTGCAAACTTTTTTTTCATTGATACATGTCCCCAGGGCAGTACACAAAATAGTAGTTTACCATATTCTTTTTTATTTTTCCATAAAAAAAGTTTTATTGAAAATAGTGGTTGTGTTTACAATACAATCAGCATATCAATTGAAATTGAATCCATGACATTGTTATATAACAGATTGACATAGGTTGTTAGTCAAACATGAGTCATGACATCAAGAACGGTGGAGAATTTTTTAACATAATAGTTTTTAAGAGAACTTAAACGTTACAGGAACACTCGACAATATGACAACTTCAGATAACAGAATCTAGTTTGAGTCAAGTATCATTATTAATGGTGGTAATACTATTGAGACCAATAACATCAGGTCTAACCATGGTAATAGTAGAGTCTTTAAACTCGACCCTTATTTGTGCAAGAGAGTTCCTGACTGATTATAGTGGGGTGCCAAATTTTTGGGGGATGTAGATATGAAGCGATAAAGAGACTATAAAAGGGGAGAAGACAGTGGGGGGGATAGAGGGTAAGATGAGGTAGAGTAGGAGAAGGGAAGTAAGAGGGCAGGGGGGTGGGAGCTGCTCTCTGATCCGATGTTCTCACCTGAGGTAAATGTGTAGAACTTTCTGTCAGGTAATCTGGGTAGTTGTGTTCAGAGAAGGAAATTAGGAGCAATGGCTCTTGGTAGACTTGAAATGAGTCCAGCAAGCCCAGGTGTTTCTGAATTTTTGTATACGTTCTTGGGAACTGTGGATCAGTTCCTCCATCTCTTCTATCTTAGATATTCTGATCAGCCATTCCCTGATTGATGGTATGTCCGTAGATCACCAGTGAAAAGGAATGCAGAGTTTGGCAGCATTGACCATGTGTATAGCAAGCGATTTGTGATAGTCTTGCTTAGGTAGATTCGTGTGGTGTAAGAGATATTGTGCAGGGTTGTAGTCCAGAGTGTACGTGGTGACTCGTGTTATTAGGACGTGTACTTCCCTCCAAAATGGTTGGAGCAAAGCACATTCCCACCAGATGTGGAGCATGGAGCCTTCTGCTTTTTTGCACCTCCAGCAGATATTTGGGATTGTAGGGGAAAATTTGTGGAGTCGGGCTGGGGTTCTATACTATTTAGTTGCAACTTTGTAGCCATTTATTTTAGTTGCAATTTTGTAGCCATTTTCCTGAATGGCTACATTCAGCGAGCCTTTGTGTGTGTGTTTGTAAATATCGTCCTAGTTTTCATCAGTGAGTGTCAGTTGTAAGTCCCTTTCCCAAGATATACATGAGACATCTTTTTTTTAGGGGGCTGGGAATCTTCTTGGTTTATGGTGTATATGTATATTAGATGTCTTTGTGGTGAATTGCATGAGCACAGGGATTCGAATGATGTGAGTTGCCTGTTCCATGTGGTTGCTGGGTCTTGTGATGTAAGGAAATTTCTCAACTGTCTGTCTATATGACCAAAATGTGAACGAGATGGTGCATGACGCAGACACTAGGTCCTCATAAGTATATATGCGTCCTTTATGGAAAATTGGTGCGCCAGTACATCTTCGTGGGGCCATTCTTATTGTAGAAATAAGGGATGTCAGTGGGCCGGGGTATGAGGAAAGTTTGAAGGAGCCCATTCTCTTTCTAAAAGCTAACAGTGTGGGACAGATGAAAGGGTGTGTCCTTAGGGTCTGAGGCCAGAAGGAAGGTGCCAGCCAGGGGATTATGTGTGTTGGGGTGTGTGTGAAAGAATCCTCTAAAGTGACCCACGCTTTCCCAACCCCGTGAACTTTCCAGTCCACAATCCTAGTCACGTGGCAGGCTAGATAGTATTTGTGGAGATCTGGTAGACCGATTCTACCTTTTAGTTTTCGTGCATGTAAGGCATGTGTATTTGATGCGAGGGGCATTGTTCTTCCAAATGAAGGCTGAACATGCTTTTTTGTAAGATGCAAAAAAAAGGGGGGAAGGTGGATTGGGACCATCTGCATTAAGTAAAGTAGGTGGGGGAGAATGATCATTTTTATTAGAGCTGAGCGTTCGACAAGACGTTCGACAGTTGGCTGTTTACTTTCACCCTTGCTGAAGGAGTAGTGTATAATGCATTGATAAGTGTAAACATGCGAGGTAGTAGTCCCACTCCTTTCAGTACTTCTTGCATGTAGTCCCAAGCTACTCTGTTGAACGCCTTCTCAGCATAAAGGGAGAGGAAGAAACCCTGGGTCTCAGAGGAGGTAAGCCAGTGATGTAGGTTTAGTGCGTGTATGGAATTGTCTCTAGCCTCCCTACCCAGTATGAAGCCTACTTGATCAGATGAGATAAGATTGGGTATAAGAGGAAGTAACCTATTAGCTAGCATCTTGGCATAGAGTTTAATATCCACATTGAGCAAGGAAATGGGTCTGTAGTTGGATACCTGTGTAGGGTCCTTTCCTTTTTTTGGAATAACTACGTGAGCTTCTAACATTCTACTCCGAGAGGTTTGGGGGTTTGCTAGGGTATTAAATGTTGTTAGCATCTTAAGTGCTAGAACGTCTATAAAGCAGTTATTATACATAAGAGGGAGGCCGTCAGGTCTGGGGCTTTTACATACTTTCATTTGTTTCATGGCAATTTGTAGTTCCTCTGTAGAAAGAGGGCCTTCCATGGCTTCGGCCTCCTGCGTGGTGATTGGTTTGGGGCAATATTGGGCTAGGAAATCCTTGATTTGGGTGGGACAGGGAGCTGAGGAATTTTAAACTGTGCTGTCTCACCTCAAATTATAAAGATTAGAGTAAAAGGTTTCAAATTGTTTGGCTATATCTTAATTTTTGGAAAATCACATGTATTGGTTATCTCGTATGTGATGGATCATGGATGAGGATTTAGCTGACTGCAACGCTGCAGTGGGTGCAGGTCTTTGACTATATAGGTAGGTTTGTTTTTGGTAAGTTGCCCTCATGTAGGATTGTGGACCTTAGGGCACTATTTAGTATTAACAGATTGTAGTTTGTGGCTTGTCATTGCTCAGTGATCCCCACTTAGAAATGTGAATCAAATAGCAAGTGCTGGTAGTCATTTCTATATGCTAAGAGCTATGATTATTAGATAGGGAACCGGTGTATGTATTCCTGAGATTGGGGAAAAAGTTTACTTCCGCTGGGAAATAGGGATGAGCTTCGAGTTCGAGTCAAACTCATGTTCGACTCGAACATTGGCTGTTCGCAAGTTCGCCGAACAGCGAACAATTTGGGGTGTTTGCGGCAAATTCGAATGCCGCGGAACACCCTTTAAAAGTCTATGGGAGAAATCAAAAGTGCTAATTTTAAAGGCTTATATGCAAGTTATTGTCATAAAAAGTGTTTGGGGACCTGGGTTCTGCCCTAGGGGACATGGATCAATGCAAAAAAAAGTTTTAAAAACGGCCGTTTTTTCAGGAGCAGTGATTTTAATAATGCTTAAAGTCAAACAATAAAAGTGTAATATCCCTTTAAATTTCGTACCTGGGGGGTGTCTATAGTATTCCTGTAAAGGGGCGCATGTTTCCCGTGTTTAAAACAGTCTGACAGCAAAATGACATTTCGAAGGAAAAAAAGCCATTTAAAACTACCCGCGGCTATTGCATTGCCGACAATACACATAGAAGTTCATTGATAAAAATGGCATGGGAATTCCCCACAGGGCAACCCCGAACCAAAATTAAAAAAAAAAAAAATGACGTGGGAGACCCCCTAAATTCCATACCAGGCCCTTCAGGTCTGGTATGGATATTAAGGGGAACCCCAGCCAAAATTAAAAAAAAAATGACGTGGGGTTCCCCCTAAATTCCATACCAGACCCTTCAGGTCTGGTATGGATTTTAAGGGGAACCCCGCGCCAAAAAAAAAAAAAAAAAAAACGGCGTGGGGTCCCCCCAAAAATCCATACCAGACCCTTATCCGAACACGCAACCTGGCAGGCCGCAGGAAAAGAGGGGGGGACGAGAGTGCGCCCCCCTCCTGAACCGTACCAGGCCACATGCCCTCAATATTGGGAGGGTGCTTTGGGGTAGCCCCCCAAAACACCTTGTCCCCATGTTGATGAGGACAAGGGCCTCATTCCCACAATATGCAAGTGAAGGCGCAAAGAACTGGCGATAACAACAATAACAACAATAATAAGAACGAAGGGATAGGGGACAAACTGAAATGTTTCCAGTCTCACATTACATTAAATGGATAGATAATGTCCACATGTATATGTCCAAAGTGGAGAAATTTAATATCTCATTAACATATATAGGGTACGGTCTCACTGTCATGTGGACATGAGGAGTTCAAGGGTCCAGTTAATAATGATAGGTCCACGAGCAGGGCTGCCTTCATCAAGAAGTGAAACCACATTCCAATCCTAAGGAAAAGCAAAAGAGAGAGGCGCCTCTGGGTGCAGACTAAAAACAAGGTTTATTTCATAAAAAGGTAATGATCATCAAACTCACATGTTGAAGGTCGTCAGTAGGCATAAAATAGTAATCAATACTGAGGAGGACATCATCCATCAAAGGTTCAAGACAGTCAAAAACAACTCCTAGCAGGGGGCTCTGCCTGTGTGTGAGGAGAGGTACCGCTGAGATGTGAGGCCGGCCGCAGCGGTGACAAGTCACAGTACTAGGTGGAGAGCATGGAAGGCTGTAAACATCCGGCGAGGAGTGATGACGTCATGAGTCGAGCGACGCGTTGCCGGGCGTACGGGCTGTGATGACGTGACAGCCGCGCCCCTTCATCAGGCTAAAGATGGATGGGATAGGGCAGCTTAAGACAACCAGAAATTGTGGTGATTGGTGTGGGTGAGGAGGGGAAGGGGCGGGACCGGGACTACAGGAAGTAACCAGAGGAACGATCAAGAAGTGTCAGCAGTGAAGTGTAAAGTGTAAGTGTCAGCAGTTAAGTGTAAAAGCATGACAATGATGGGGAGGAAATGATATAAAAGAAAGTTGAATTAGAATGGAGAAGATATATACTGAAAAATAAGATGAGAATGGTAATAAATAATTAATAAAAAAAAAAAAAAAAAAAAAAAAAAAAAAAAAATATAAAAAATAAAAATAAAAATAAAAATAATAATAAAAATAAAATAAAAGTAAAAAATGAAAAATAAAAAATAAATAAAATGATAATTAAAAAATGAATGAAAAATAATGAAAATTGAAATAGGTTAATTAATGATATATACATGAATATGAATATGATGAGTCTATGGGGGGAGGGGGGGGGAATAGGAGGGAAAAGCATATACGTATATCTATACATATGCGTATACATGAACATATACAGTCCCATATGAAAAATAGAACTGGAAGAAAAAGGGGGGAGGGGAACAAGAAAAAGCAAAAAATCCACATATACACATATATACGCATATATATACATATACATACACATGCACATGAATACATACAGGCACACATGACTATAATAAGGAAAATGTCTGATAAAACTGGAAGGACGGGTGAGGGGGGGGGGGGGGAGGGGGAGGGAAAGGCGGAGAGAAAGGAGTGGGCATGTATCTCTCCATCACACACAAATCAGACCTTATGTAAAACAACACACAGTTAATAGACAATTAATTAAAAAGAGGTAAAAATTCTAATTATCACTAAATTAGTGGTAATTGATACAAGTTCTTATTTAAAATTATTGTAGCATATGTGTGTGCACGTATGCGCACGCAAAAAAGCGCACGCACACGGCGCACGCAGATGCAGAATAAGATTCAAAATTATTCACACAGAACCTAGACAGCTAATAATCTTGTAAAAAAGCAGAAAACTAAAATGTGTGTATAAAAGATATTAAAGGATGGTAGAAATCTCTATACTTTCGTTAATTCCTCCTGGCGATAGGGCATCTAAGGTATATATCCAAAAAGAAGAAATCATTACGAAAGCAGAAAGTTCATTCCTGCGGAAATCTTTCTATCAAATCCCTTATTTTTATTACCTACCCAAGATTCATAAAAGCCTAGTGGATCCTCCTGGCAGACCTATTGTAGCAGCGATGGAGAGTGTCACCACAGGTTTTAGTTTGTACATAGACCAATTTTTACAGCCCATAGTCTTATCCTTACGGTCATACATACGTGATGGAACGCATCTCTTAGAGCTCCTGTCTTCTTACAGATGGGAGTCCTCTTATGTATGGCTTTCACTCGATGTATGCTCTCTGTACACCTCTATTCCACACCAATTCGGATTGATGGCATTGGAGCGATTTTTATCTACGGATCCCTTAATGAATATGCGTCAGGCCAGATTTATTATAGAAGCCACAGAGTTCTGCCTGACGCACAATTATTTTACTTTTAATGGAGATTTTTTTCATCAAATACAGGGTACGGCGATGGGAGCTAATTTTGCTCCGTCTTACGCCAATTTAGCTATGGGTTTTTGGGAAAACGAATACATCCACAATCATAACCCTTTTGCAGCAAACATAGTGTTCTTCGGCAGGTACATCGATGATGTGATTATCATCTGGGATGGTGACTCCGAGCTCATTACTCCTTTTGTGAAACACTGCAACAGTAATCCTTATGGACTTTCATTTACATCCGTCACAGACTGTGCCACCATAGCCTTTCTGGATCTAGAATTGGGTCACGAAGGTTCAGTCATCACCTCCAAAAACTATACCAAGCCTACCGCAGGCAACTCGTACTTACACTACAACAGTTGCCATTTTCCTAAATGGATCACCAACATCCCAAAGGGACAGTTTTGTCGTCTTCGACAAAACTGCACAAAAGAGTCTGATTACACTGCACTTAGTGTTAATCTTAAAAGGAAGTTTCTGGATAAACAATACCCTGAGTCCTTGGTTGATGAAGCCTACAATCACTATCTTCACGGCAAACCTCCTAGAGATAGTACATCTCCCAAGGACTGTTCTAGCAGATTTGTCACTACCTTCCACCACAAATTTAAACACATGGAAAAAATTCTATCCAAACATTGGGATATCTTACAACAGGATCCCCACCTCTCAGCCGTATTACCTTCACATCCCAAAGTCACTTACCGTAGGGCCCCTAACTTAAAGAGCAAAATTGCCCCCAGTAAACTTAAATCCACCGCACCTTCTCCTGCTGTACCCACACTCATACCCCTGGTGGGTATGTATCAGTGCCGCAAGGCCTTGTGCAAAACTTGCCACTTCGTCCATCATGGTCAGAAGTCTTTTGTCACAAAAGGTAAAACCTATATGTTAAAAGACTTCTTCAACTGCTCATCAGACTTTGTAGTCTATGGCCTGAGCTGCCCATGCGGATTGATCTATGTAGGCCGTACCATCAGGGCTCTCAGACAGAGGTTCGGTGAGCACCGAAGGCTAATTGAAGGTGGCACCGATCCACATAGTGTCCCTAGACACTTTGCGGCGGCCCACCAGAGCTCGACAGTGGGACTCAGGGTATGGGTAATCGAACAAATTCCCAGATCCCTATCTCCCGCTGAAAGATTCAAGAAGCTCTGCTCCCAGGAAACTTTTTGGATATATACCTTAGATGCCCTATCGCCAGGAGGAATTAACGAAAGTATAGAGATTTCTACCATCCTTTAATATCTTTTATACACACATTTTAGTTTTCTGCTTTTTTACAAGATTATTAGCTGTCTAGGTTCTGTGTGAATAATTTTGAATCTTATTCTGCATCTGCGTGCGCCGTGTGCGTGCGCTTTTTTGCGTGCGCATACGTGCACACACATATGCTACAATAATTTTAAATAAGAACTTGTATCAATTACCACTAATTTAGTGATAATTAGAATTTTTACCTCTTTTTAATTAATTGTCTATTAACTGTGTGTTTTTTTACATAAGGTCTGATTTGTGTGTGATGGAGAGATACATGCCCACTCCTTTCTCTCCGCCTTTCCCTCCCCCTCCCCCCCCCCCCCCTCACCCGTCCTTCCAGTTTTATCAGACATTTTCCTTATTATAGTCATGTGTGCCTGTATGTATTCATGTGCATGTGTATGTATATGTATATATATGCATATGTATAGATATACGTATATGCTTTTCCCTCCTATTCCCCCCCCCCTCCCCCCATAGACTCATCATATTCATATTCATGTATATATCATTAATTAACCTATTTCAATTTTCATTATTTTTCATTCATTTTTTAATTATCATTTTATTTATTTTTTATTTTTCATTTTTTACTTTTATTTTATTTTTATTATTATTTTTATTTTTATTTTTATTTTTTATATTTTTTTTTTTTATTTATTTTTTTTTTTTTTTATTAATTATTTATTACCATTCTCATCTTATTTTTCAGTATATATCTTCTCCATTCTAATTCAACTTTCTTTTATATCATTTCCTCCCCATCATTGTCATGCTTTTACACTTAACTGCTGACACTTACACTTTACACTTCACTGCTGACACTTCTTGATCGTTCCTCTGGTTACTTCCTGTAGTCCCGGTCCCGCCCCTTCCCCTCCTCACCCACACCAATCACCACAATTTCTGGTTGTCTTAAGCTGCCCTATCCCATCCATCTTTAGCCTGATGAAGGGGCGCGGCTGTCACGTCATCACAGCCCGTACGCCCGGCAACGCGTCGCTCGACTCATGACGTCATCACTCCTCGCCGGATGTTTACAGCCTTCCATGCTCTCCACCTAGTACTGTGACTTGTCACCGCTGCGGCCGGCCTCACATCTCAGCGGTACCTCTCCTCACACACAGGCAGAGCCCCCTGCTAGGAGTTGTTTTTGACTGTCTTGAACCTTTGATGGATGATGTCCTCCTCAGTATTGATTACTATTTTATGCCTACTGACGACCTTCAACATGTGAGTTTGATGATCATTACCTTTTTATGAAATAAACCTTGTTTTTAGTCTGCACCCAGAGGCGCCTCTCTCTTTTGCTTTGCCTCATTCCCACAACCCTGGCCGGTGGTTGTGGGGGTCTGCGGGCAGGGGGCTTATCGGAATCTGGAAGCCCCCTTTAACAAGGGGACCCCCAGATCCCGCCCCCCCTGTGTGAAATGGTAAGGGGGTACTTACCCATACCATTTCACTAAAAAACTGTCAAAAATGTTAAAAATGACAAGAGACAGTTTTTGACAATTCCTTTATTTAAATGCTTCTTCTTTCTTCCTTCATCTTCTTCTGGTTCTTCCTCCGGCGTTCTCGTCCAGCATCTCCTCCGCGGCGTCTTCTATCTTCTTCTCCTCGGGCCGCTCCGCGCCCATGGCATGAGGGGAGGCTCCCGCTCTTCTCTTCATCTTCTTCTTCATCCTCTTCTCTTCTTTCTTCTTCTCTTCTTCATTTTCTTCTCCGGGCCGCTCCTCACCCATGCTGGCATGGAGGGAGGCTCCCGCTGTGTGACGGCGTCTCCTCATCTGACGGTTCTTAAATAACGGGGGGCGGGGCCACCCGGTGACCCCGCCCCCTCTGACGCACGGGACATGACGGGACTTCCCTGTGGCATTCCCCGTGACATCACAGGGAAGTCCCTGTCAAGTCACCGTGCTTCAGAGGGGGCGGGGTCGCCGGGTGGCCCCGCCCCCCGTTATTTAAGAGCCGTCAGACGAAGAGACGCCGTCACACAGCGGGAGCCTCCCTCCATGCCAGCATGGGTGAGGAGCAGCCCGGAGAAGAAAATGAAGAAGAGAAGAAGAAAGAAGAGAAGAGGATGAGGAAGAAGATGAAGAGAAGAGCGGGAGCCTCCCCTCTTGCCATGGGTGCGAAGCCGCCCGAGGAGAAGAAGATAGAAGACGCCGCGGAGGAGATGCTGGACGAGAATGCCGGAGGAAGAACCAGAAGAGCCAGAAGAACCAGAAGAAGATGAAGGAAGAAAGAAGAAGCATTTAAATAAAGGAATTGTCAAAAACTGTCTCTTGTCATTTTTAACATTTTTGACAGTTTTTTAGTGAAATGGTAGGGGTAAGTACCCCCTTACCATTTCACACAGGGAGGGGGCCGGGATCTGGGGGTCCCCTTGTTAAAGGGGCCTTCCAGATTCCGATAAGCCCCCCGCCCGCAGACCCCCACAACCACCGGCCAGGGTTGTGGGGATGAGGCCCTTGTCCTCATCAACATGGGGACAAGGTGTTTTGTGGGGCTACCCCAAAGCACCCTCCCAATGTTGAGGGCATGTGGCCTGGTACGGTTCAGGAGGGGGGGGGCACACTCTCGTCCCCCCCTCTTTTCCTGCACCTGCCAGGTTGCGTGCTCGGATAAGGGTCTGGTATGGATTTTTGGGGGGACCCCACGCCGTTTTTTGGTTTTTTTGGTGCGGGGTTCCCCTTAAAATCCATACCAGACCTGAAGGGTCTGGTATGGAATTTAGGGGGAACCCCACGTCATTTTTTTTTTAAATTTTGGCCGGGGTTCCCCTTAATATCCATACCAGACCTGAAGGGCCTGGTATGGAATTTAGGGGGTCTCCCACGTCATTTTTTTTTTTTTAATTTTGGTTTGGGGTTGCCCTGTGGGGAATTCCCATGCCGTTTTTATCAATGAACTTCTATGTGTATTGTCGGCAATGCAATAGCCGCGGGTAGTTTTAAATGGCTTTTTTTCCTTCGAAATGTCATTTTGCTGTCAGACTCTTCTAAACACAGGAAACATGCGCCCCTTTACAGGCATACTATAGACACCCCCCAGGTACAAAATTTAAAGGGATATTACACTTTTATTGTTTGACTTTAAGCATTATTAAAATCACTGCTCCTGAAAAAACGGCCGTTTTTAAAACTTTTTTTTGCATTGATCCATGTCCCCTGGGGCAGGACCCAGGTCCCCAAACACTTTTTATGACAATAACTTGCATATAAGCCTTTAAAATTAGCACTTTTAAATATTAATGTTCGTGTCCCATAGACTTTAACAGTGTTCGCGTGTTCGAGCGAACTTTTTTCCTGTTCGCATGTTCTGGTGCGAACCGAACAGGGGGGTGTTCGGCTCATCCCTACTGGGAAATAAAGTAATAGAGGCAAAGGAGAGTGGGGTAGAAGACAGTACCAGTAGGTAAATGTGATCTACTTGCTAAAGTCTTCAAGGGGGGAGGGGGTGGGGGTGATTTTGCCTTTTCTACAGCATTATTAGCCATCCTTGTTTGTCATGTTATATTATATGTGTGCTCTATTTAGCAACACATGGAGATAACGATGTAGATGGCATAAGGTAAAAATCTGAGAGCAGCCTCAGCCCACACTGAGAAGACTTTTGCATCTTTCACATTGTTTAAGAGGGAATTATTACAATGTAACGGTAGTTATGAAACATAACAGATGTTGTGTGTATATGGGTACTTATCTAGGAGAATAGAGTTGTCTTCGGATCGGCTAAGGCTCAGGCCCCTCCCAGGCAACATTCGTAAGCATTTCAAAGTGTATGGGTACAATATGAGCGATATAACCATGAAATGAGAAATTATAAAAATAGTGGTGATCATAACAAACAAAAAAGAGGGAGGGGGGCAGGGAGAGGAACCCACATTGCATATGGCCCAATCCTGCATTCATATTGTCTATCTCCTGGTTTCCGCAGTCCGATTCAAATGGGGGATGAATGGAAAGGTTTGGTGGTCTTAGGGGAGATTTGCTGTCATATGATGTGGAGGTGACATGGACGGCTAATGACTCAGTTCTGGGTGATGGTTATATGGGGCTTCATGATTAATTAAGAAACCGCATTACCTGGGGGAAGATGTCTGAAGCACAGTTCTGCAGGCCTATTCAATATCCTGTGTGGTTAAAGTTTTCTCGGATCGTCTGGAGTTCGCGGAGATCAGGTGCTTTAACGGAATTATAAGTGCAGACAAACAAGCAGTCAATAGAAACAGGCGATGGTTACACTTACAAGCACGCTGATTTAAGTCGAATCAGATGGGGCTAGGCATCATGGCACTCCCGTCGGGGAGTGACGACCAGCCCTGGAATGCGTAGGGGTAGATCTTGGCGGGAGTGTCCATCTCCGGGAGACATGGGGTCAATTCTGCGGCATCTGGATCTTTAGGTGAAAGGTTGTGGGAGACCGGTTTCCACTGCTCTGTGGGGGAAGTAAAAGGCATTCCATTCAGGGAGATCAATCTGAGGTATATCGAGTTGCTCGCAGAAAGCAGGCAGATCTTCCAGAGTCCGGAGGAGTGCTGTGCGGCCTCTAGTGGAAGCAGAAAGGCAGAACGGGAAATTCCATCCATATTGGATGTTGCGAGCACGCAGAGCCTCCAGCAGGGGGCGTAGTGTGTGCCTATTATGCAAAGTTATTTGAGAAAGATCTTGAAATAACTTATTTTCTGTGCCATTAAACAGGATGCGTCCTCTTTCTCTGGCTTTATGTAGTATTTCTTCCTTGAGAGGGAAGTTTACAATGCAGCAAACAACAACCCTAGGTGGTTCATAGTCACGAGGAGGGGGTCTCAGAGCATGGTGTATGCATTCCATCTCAATGGGGGAGTCTGCCGGGCGTTCCAGCGGGTTGTTAAATATGGAACAGATTGCCTGTGGTAGTGCTGGTGTCTCGATTCTCACGGGGACTCCCCTCACCCTGATATTATGTCTGCGTCTCCTCTTGTCTAGGTCCTCTACCTGGCGGTGGAGGTAAAAAATGAAGGGTATTTGGGAGTTGTACATTTTTTGAACTTGCCTGATGGCCTTCGCTTGTATTTGGGAGGTCTGCTCCACGTCTGTGAGTCGGTGGGTCATGTTTTGAATGTCCGATTTTAGGTTGGATATGGCCAATGTGAGCGTGTGTTTGATGTCCATCTCGACGCTTTGTAGATCTTTTTGCAGATCTAGGAGGCTCAGGGGTTGATCCAGGGATCGGTCGCCGTCCATTAGTGAGTCAGAGACGCTGTTAGGCGAGTCCGGGCTCGAGGCCTGTGAGACCTGTGAGGCTTGTGATGCCTCATGCTTCCCTGGTTGTTGGCTCTGGTATGTTCTTACTGAGCTGTGTTCCGGAGTCTTTCAGAGTGCGGGGTGCTAAGGTACTCCTGTTGGGTTTACCCATGTCTGGCCTAGGTACAAGCCAACACATGCCAGTGTTGTAAATGCTTCTTTGCAAATCCCCCTTTAATATTCCTTATAAGGGATCATTAGATCTATGTAAACCCATTTTGTTTTCATAGTTTGTCTTCTTGAAAAATGTAATTAAATTGTATTCTAATTCAGCTACTGCGCTTATTATCTCATCAACAATCACAAACCTCTGCGCAACTAAGCTTTAAAATGGTCATTATCTCCTACAAATATCCATCAGATTGTCTTGAGGAGATTACAGAACCAAGGTATTAGCTGTCTCCTAATTGTAATTAGCTGATTAGCTGGAATGACCCATATTAAATGCCATTTTGATTTTAGATTGAGCGTAAAACTCAGCTTCAACCTTTTCATCCTGCATCAGAAGAATCTTTCTCACTTTAATCCCTTGCAATAACTAAGAAGATTAATGAAAAATGTCACATAGATTCATGCCATTGTAAGAATATAATGATGTTTTTAATTATTTTTAACACTGAATCATAACTGTTTTTGCTTGCTTCCCAAGGACATAGTGACCTTATGGAGTAACAAATGATAGATCTGGTACTGGTTTTAGTGATTTACACCTATTGTTCTCTGCTTTCCTTTTTCATTGCTCATGTTGTTCCTTTATTTCTTAAACAAAGTGCTACTATGGATTTTAATTACATTCCCTGAAACCCAGTCTGTTAACAACAATCTTTCATGATTGCATGAATCATTCAGCTGAGATATGCATCAAGGTGATAACAACACAGGCATACTTTTAGTCACAAAAATTATATTCAGCTGATGTTGTACTCATAACCTTTCAGATAGAAAATAAAACCTTAAAAAGCTGTATTTGAGGTAATAATCAAATGCGTCAAACATATGATCTACAAGCTACATCATTAATAGTAAGAGTAAGATTTTCAAGCAGGCTTCTACAATCTGCTTTGAATATTCACCTAAAAATATTAACTTAAAAAGAACATATGATTGAAAATGTTCATCTTTTTTTGGTTCCTAAAATGTTTGTTTGGGCTTGCATACATCGTCTTTGTTCTTTTTCTCTCCAGTGTATTTCTGCAAAGTATGGTGTAGGAAAGAATGAGAAAATTATCCATAAGTGGAGACAATTTAGCCGCTCTAGAGATGTGGGAGCTAGCTGATTAGCTGGAATGACCCATTTTAAATGCCATTTTGATTTTAGATTGAGCGTAGAACTCAGCTTCAAGCTTTTCATCCTGCATCAGAAGAATCTTTCCCACTTTAATCCCTTGCAATAACTAAGAAGATTAATGAAAGTGGAGACAATTTAGCCGCTCTAGAGATGTGTGAACTGGCTCCATAGAGAGCCGGTCACAATCTCCTGCTACGCGAATTGGATGCAGAGAAACCCATATCTAATTTGCAATAGTGTTACCCAGCCTAAAGGACAATTGTAAATTACTGAAGATTTTTTTTCTTGTTAAAAGCCCCTCCTCTTCGAGTGCTGTCCACCGGATTTTTTCCTTCAGCCCCAATCCAGTGTTCTTCACTGTACACCAATGCATTGAGCCATGAGGCTTTTCTATTAAAAAAAGGCTTCTACATTTACTTCTTTGGGAGAGCCATACTCTGAGCTACCATGAATATAGTTTTTCCACAGGGATGGAGGAGACTACTGAGCACATGCAGAGTGCTAAGCAGGCATTTTTAATTGGAAAGGCCGTGTGACTTGAAACAGGGCCACACAATGAAAATTGCTGGGTCAGGGCCTAAAGTGGTTGTAAACCCTTACATATACCCAGTGAAGTGACTGGCCTCAAGCGATACACAGAGAAATCCTCCTACACAAGTCACCTGCTTATTTGCATTCTTCTCTTCTCTACATCTGTTCAAATTCCAGAATTTATAAAGCTTGTTTAAGTTGTCAGAAAAAAGGGGGCGGAGAGCTTAAGTTACACTCTGCAGAGCTCAGTGAGGGGAGCTTTGAGAGCTGATTGGAAGGAAGGGAAACACCCCTTTCACACAGCTGGAGCTCCCTCCCCTGTCACTTTTTTTCTCTGTGTGTCAGAAAAAATTGTCAGAAGTGATTCATGCTGATAGCAGAGGAACAAAGCAGCAGACAAAAATGACACGTAGTGCTCTTAGTTGAGACAAGTCCACACTATAGAAGAAAATGCTTGTTCATATTTTATGTCTGAGGTTTGCAACCACTTTAAAGTGGATGTAAACCCAATCTCATCCTTTCTAAACTACTGCCATAGTGGTTATCTATAAGGATATACATGCCTCCGGCATGTATCCCTACCTGTCAAATGTCTCCCCTCTGTTATGAGACCCGAAAAGCTGCAGATTCTGTGGGTGGGTCTGTTGTCTGGAGCTCGGTGGGTGGAGTCATGATGTCAGTATACTCCCCACCCACCTCTACACTTCCCTTGACCAGGCATCGATATTTCTTACACCGAACTTCTGCTGGTCTTGTGGATTATGCCCCATGATCACTAACAGTGAAAAACCAGGAAAGTCACCACATGACTTCAGCATGCCCAATCATGCTGAGGTGTGGAGCAGCCAATCCTGAGAGAGCTGGAGAAGAAAATGAGGAGGGGATCTGAAGTACACAGCTGGACATATACAGTATATATATATATATATATATATATATATATATATATATATATATATATACTATATTACCAAAAGTATTGGGACACCGGTGTTTACATGCACATGAATGTTAATGGCATCCCAGTCTTAGTCTGTAGGGTTCAATATTGAGTAGGCCCACCCTTTGCAGCTATAACAGCTTCATCTCTTCTGGGAAGGCTGTCCACAAGGTTTAGGAGTGTTTATGGGAATGTTTGACCATTATTCCAGAAGTGCATTTATGAGATCAGGCACTGATGTGGACGAGAAGGCCTGGCTTGCTCTAATTCATCCCAAAGGTGTTCTACCGGTTGAGGTCAGGACTCCGTGCAGGCCAGTCAAGTTCCTCCACCCTAAACTCACTCATCCATGTCTTTATGGACCTTGTTTGTGCACTGGTGCACAGTCATGTTGGAAGAGGAAGGGGCCACCCCAAACTGTTCCCACAAACTTGGGAGCATGACATTGTCCAAAACGGATGGAGGGGGATTATGGTGTGGGGTGGTTTTTTTAGGGGTTGTGCTTGGCCCCTTAGTTCTAGTGAAGGGAATTCTTAAGGCGTCAGCATACCAAGACATACCATACCAAGACATTTTGAACAATTTCATGCTCCCAACTTTGTGGGAACAGTTTGGGGATTGCCTCTTCCTGTTCCAACATGACTGCGCACGAGTACACAAACAAGGTCCATAAAGACATAGATGAGCGAGTTTGGAATGAAGGAACTTGACTGGCTTGCAGTCCTGATCTTTTTTTTTTATTTTAAGTTTTTATTGAGTATAGAAACAACAATAATAGAAAGAAGAATATGTAATACAGGAACGCGGACGCAGCCGCCGTTAAAAGCATACATGTGTATAAATGTCAAAATAGATAAAAAGGAGTACAAGTCATATATGGTATAACATTGCATTTCTTCATTTTCTCTTTTCCTTTTTTTTTTTTTTTTTTTTAATCCTCCTTTTCTTCCTTCTCTCTCTCTGTTGTTTGGTTTAGTTATATTTTTAAGGGACCTTGTATATAACAATTTTTGAACGTAAGTATCAATAATCAGGCGATAGTTAAAGATAGGTTTGTGTTCTATCAATTGAGTACATTGGTGTTCGTTTTGACTATGTTGATATCAGGTGAGAGAATCTGGCTAAAAGTGAGTGGGGATATAAAAAATGGGGTGGGGGGTGTTGGGTATCAAATGGTTCATGAAGGTTATGGAAGGAATTTCTCTGTGTCAGTTCGCGATGTGATGATGTGTGTGATGGGGGTCAGGATAAAGAAGGATGGGGGAAGGGAATGGGGAGTTGGGGGGGGGGGGGGTTCTTCTATTTCCCTGCCACAGCTCCTGTGTTTTTTTCAAGTCAGGACTCTTTTGTAATCATCTGTGGTGACGAAATGTAGCCAGCATGACCATGTTTTGGTAAACTTGGAGGGTGTGTCTTTCGCTTGATGTATGAGTTCCTCCATTTCCGCTGTATTTTGTATACGCTTAAACCAGTCTGCTATAGATGGTGGATCAGGAGAACGCCACTTGAATGGGACACACATCATTGCTGCGTTAAACATGTGCATGGCTAGTGAGCGAAAGTAGGAGCGCGTTGGGGTCGTGGAATGGTGAAGGAGGAACTGTGCTGGAGTGTAGTCAAGTGTGTAGGTGGTTATTTGGTTAGTAAGCCTGTGGACCTCTTTCCAGAAGGGCTGGAGTTTAGAACAAGTCCACCAGATATGTATAAGGGAGCCTATCTCTGTCTTGCATCTCCAGCATTGCTGGGAAAGAGATGGGTAGAAATGGTGTAGCTTAAGGGGGGTTCTGTACCACCTGGAGAATACTTTGAATGCATTCTCCTGTACCTGTACGTTTATTGTTACCTTATGTATGTGTGTGTAAATGTTTTCCCATGCCATATCTGTAAGATCAATTGAGAGTTCCTGTTCCCATTTTTTGATGGTCCAGTGTAGTTTGGGATTTTGGTCTGAGAATAGCAAGGCGTAGGTAAGAGAAATTAAGTGGTTTTGGGGTTCCTCTTTTAAGCATAAGGATTCAAAGATGGTGGTACATCTAGACCAATCAGGTAGGGGCTTAGGTTTGTCAAAGAAATGTCTAATTTGTACATATGTCCAGAAGGGGAACGAATCTGTGGTCATTTTGGCAGCAAGTTCTGATTGAGAGAGGAGGCGACCTTCTTCAAAGAACTGTTCTGCTCGGATGTTTGGATTAGGCCAACCGTCTGCTAAAAAGGAAGTATGTGTTCCTGGGGTGAACTCTGGATTTTGTGCAAGTGGTGTCATTGGGCCCAGAATTGAAGAAATTTTGTGTTTGTTGCATGCATCCCGAAAGGAGAGCAGCGTTGGGTTAATGAGTGGGTGGAGCTTACAACCTGAAGGGGTGTGTGGTGGGGTGATCCAGGGGAGTTGGGCTAATGGAATAGGCGATATTGATTGTTCTAGCTGGATCCAATCTTTATGTTTGGTATGTATGTTCCAGTCTATGATCCTAGCAAGGTGGCTTGCTTGTTGGTATTTTTGTATATCTGGTAGACCTATTCCTCCCTTGAGTTTGGGAGAGGTGAGTCTCAAGTAGCTTAGTCTTGGTTTTAGTTTGCCCCACACAAATTTTATGCATGTTGTTCGATAGGTTGAGAAAAAGGCAGGTGGGATCTTGATTCGGATCGTCTGTAGAAGGTACAGTATTCTGGGCAGGATATTCATTTTAATGATGGCGGCCCTACCAAAGCAGGAAAAGAGCCCCGAAGCCCATTTTGTTCAGTCTCTTATTATGCTTTGTAATAATGGTAAGTGGTTTAGGGAGTACAGGTCAGATAGAGAGTTTGGGAGTTGTATGCCTTGATAGGTGATCGCGCGATCGTTCCAAGTAAACGGAAAAATTGTTTGGCATTGCTTACATGTTTCGGAAGGTAATGTAATGTTTAGGGCATTGGATTTCATAAAATTGATTTGTAGGTTGGTTAGGGTCTTAAAAGTGTTGAAATCTTTGAGCAAGTTCGGGAGTGTTGTGAGCGGTTCGGTGAGAAAAAGGAGAATGCCGTCCGCAAAGGCTGCTAGTTTGTAAGTGCGGTTTTTAATATCTATGCCCTTAACATCTGGGTTAGCTCTGAGTCATCTCATAAGTGGTTCAAGGGTGAGGATGAAGATTAGAGGGGAAAGGGGGCAGCCCTGGTGCGTTCCGTTTGAGATAGAGAAGGCATCCGACAGGTGGCCATTTACTCAGACTCTAGCCATGGGGGTTAGAATAAAGCGTTAGTATGAAGTTTAGCATTTTGGTAGGGAGGCCTATAGCCCTTAAAACTTCTGTCATGTAGTCCCAGGCCACTCTGTCGAATGCCTTCTCTGCATCGAGGGAAAGTAGGAATCCCTGGTGTTGGGTGGATGTAAGCCAGTGGTGAATGTTAATGGCTTTTAGAGTATTGTCTCTCGCTTTTCTGCCCGGGACGAAGCCAACTTGGTCGAGATGGATTAGTTGGGGGAGGAGGGGGAGAAGCGGGCTAGCGGTTCGCTAGCGTTTTGGCGTACCATTTGAGATCTACATTGAGTAGCGAGATAGGTCTATAACTAGAGACGACTGCTGGGTCCTTACCTGGCTTCAGGCTTACTGCAATGTGGGCATTTAGTAGATCTCGCGGGGGTTCAGAGGGAGTCGTGAATGAGTTAAAGGAGGACAGAAAAAAGGGGGTGAGGATACCAGCATAAGTTTTGTAGTATCCTACGGTCAGACCATCGGGTCCGGGACTTTTGCCCGTTTTCATTTGTTTCAATGCTAGGTCGACTTCTTCTCTTTTCAAGGGGGTATCTAGATCTTGTGCCATGGATTCAGAAATTGGAGTTGGGCTATATTGTCGTAGGAAATCAATGATCATTTGTTTCCTTGTGTTCTCATCTGTGGGTGGGTCTGTTGGGGGGAGGTTGTAAAGTGTAGAATAGTATTTGACGAACTGTTTGGCTATGTCTGGGGTTGAGTTCATTTTCTGTCCTGTTGCATCTGTGATTGAATGTATCATCGTAGAAGCTTTTTTGGTTTGTAGGGCTCTTGCAAGCATTTTACTGGCTTTATTTCCATATTCATACAATGTTTTCTGAGATAGGATATATTTGCGACGGATTTGTTTTCCCAAAAGGTCTAATAGCTCATTTCTGGCTTGAATAAGGTCAGCTAAGGTGTCTAGAGCTTGTGTATGTTTGTGCGCCCTTTCTAGCTTCTGGATCTGATCAGTGAGTTCTGTGTAGTGCTGTCGTCTTTCACGGTCTCGTTTGGCGGCCGCTGCAATAAGGAAGCCACGGATCACACATTTGTGGGCTTCCCAATTAATAAGTGGAGAGGTGTCGGGGGGTTTGTTCTCTAGGAAGTATTGTTTGATACATTGTTCAACCTCTGCTGCGATATTGGGATCAGTAAGTAAGGAGGGGTCTAGTCTCCATGTCTGCGAGCGGGGGAGAGTATCAGGGGATGTCAATGTCATGGAAACGGGGTGGTGATCCGATAGGAACATAGGATCTATGGACGTGTGGTTGAGCATGGACAAATCTTTTTGTGACATGAAAAGATAATCTTGTCTGGAGTACCTGCGGTGTGGTGCCGAATAGAAAGTAAAATCTTTGCCATTGCGGTTTAAGGTACGCCAAGTGTCGTGGAGTAATAGATTTTGAAGGTGGGATTTAATTGTTCGTAGGGCTGCATAAGGAAGAGAGGATGTGCCAGATGAGGTGTCCTAAATAGGGTTGAGCGGGACATTAAAGTCTCCACCCAGTATAAAAATACCTTCCTGAAAGGTGGTTAGCGAGTCAGTGATGGTACGGAAGAAGGATACTTGGCCAATGTTTGGGGCGTATATGTTAGCTAGCGTGATTTTCCTATTTAGGTATGACCCTTTTAGAAAAAGGTATCTACCTTCCTTATCTGTTATTGCATCGGTAGGTTGAAAAGGGCAGCATTTTGCTATAAGTATAGAGACCCCTTTAGATTTGGACAACGGGTTGGTTGCATGATATACCATTGGGAAATGGTAGTTTTGTAGTTTCGATGTGGAATCGGTGTGGAAATGTGTTTCTTGTAGGAAGATTATGTCAGCTTTGTTTCGTTGCATGGTCAGGAGAAGTTGGGATCGTTTTTCGGGTACATTGAGTCCTCTGGCATTAAATGAGACTATCTTAAGCGGGGGGTGTGGCTGTAGTAGACAGTGAAGAGTTCATCTTAAAGACTTATCAGCGAGTCTTCCTGGTTGTAAAGTGAGGAATGTTTCAGGAGCCGTGGCAGGGAGGCAGATAGGGGGCAGCTGGGGGTCTGAATTTTAAGTAGGGTGTATTATTTGTGTGGGGTTAGAAGAAGATGGAGCGCGTGGGGTAGTGTGTTGGGGTTAGAGGAAGAGGTTAAAGGAGGGGTGTTCCGGTGGCAGGTGGCAATTTGCTCACCTGTCCAGGTGGGCAGGAGCCACAGATGTGGGTGTTCCGGAAAGGATCAGCGGCGTATGATTTAATTATTAAAGTGCGAAAAACAGTATTTATATATTGCCACTGTGTGGGAGTTGGCTCGTCGAAAGAGAAGGGTAAGACAAGTTATTCAGTATGATCCGTCATACCTGTAGCCTTATGGTGCAAAAGTGTGAGCGAGTGGGGAATAGGTTTAACAGGTGGACGTGTGGGTTGCTAGGAGTGAGGCCGTGGGCTCAAGCGTTACGTGTCAATGTGTAGAGAGTAATTACGCTAGGGCATGTCTTCACTTTGCACTCTAGGTGAGATTATTGTAGGGGGTGGCAGCTATGTTATTTCTGGGTTGCTTGAATGAGTTTTTAAGGTACGTGCATTACAAACATGAGTTAACTGGAAAATGAACAAAGAGCATGTAAATTGAACATTCTCAGGTCCATAGCTGGAGTGCATCTTATGTAGATGAGGTACTGCCAAGAGGAGAAGAAAGAAAAAAGAAAAAGACCCCTTGTCCCTTCCTCCTCTTCTTCCCTCCCCTCCCTTTTTTTTGTTTCAAGATTGCCAATCAACAGCATGGTAACAAGATCTCTAGAGCAAAACAGGAGATAATGCTTATAGAACTGCAGTCAAGGATGGAGCTCAGAGGTGTTTTGGAGAGGTTGAAAAGACAAGTGATCAGCTTCAACTGGGGACTTCTTAATAGTAATTGTAAGTGTGGGTCACAGCAGGTATTGCCTCGATAGTCGTGTATAGAGGCGTTGTGGGTGGGTATATTCCCTTATGGGGGGACGTAATGTTATCAATCGATCCTGATATGTATTAGGCATCGAGTATATCGCTCCTGAGTGGGCGTGTAGTGTCATACATTATGAGATGTCACTAATTGGTGATGTGAGGTGGGTTATCAATTTAATCGATCGTTAGTAAATCTCTGAGCTCTAATCTTGGCTAGGCAGATAAAACAAATAATGGTGAGTGGGGAAAGCAGAGCAATATGGCCTGTTCACAACATGTAACAAGCAGCATCATATCTAATTAGGAGTATAAAACGTTCATATTAGAAGAGCCATAACTAATTACCCATATTGATGATTACGGATAGAGAGAGTTGGAGCATAGGTATCAGCCAATCTTCAAGCACAGTGTTCTAGGGTAGGTTAGTTTTATCTTGCAGCTGTGGTCGTGAAGGTCGTAGATGGAAGCATGAGTAGGCTCTTTTACCGTGTCTATGTTATCTATCATGGGCGGAAGCAGGCGTGAATCGTAGGAGCCGTGAGTTGGGAGACAGAGTCCAGGGGGCTCGGACTGTCCGGGAGATGGCGAGTGGTCCTTTTGTGGATTTCTTGAGATCTGCAGGGGGATCGGTCCTGGTAGTGCTGCTGTTGGAGTCTTGCTGTAGTAAGGTGCGTCATCGCTTGAGGGTCTCATGTTGAACTGCAAGCTGGCGGTGTATGAAAAGTCGGAGGCTGTGTTAGATTGTGTGCACCGGTTAGAGATATATCGTCAGGTGCAGCCTGTCACCAAGGTTAATCATGGAGTGAATTATGTGAGCGTAGTATCTGCTGTGTGTTAGGTCAGTAAGAGTGGCAATAAGCATTGCTGTGTCCTCCGTGCAGTGCTGGAAGGGGCTATGGCAGCGGAATGTGCAGGATCACATCATGGTGAAGGGATGATTTGCGGGTTCCCTTTAGAGAAAAGCTGACGGGTATGTCATGGTCAGGGGCAAAAGCGAGTGTACTCATCTCGGTGTCCTGGGCATCTTCTGTGAGATATGTCTCAGTAGTCGCGGCGTGCCCTGCGAGGCAAGGGGGGCAGTCATGGGGCTCGTTCGTTGGCGCCGAGGCAAGGCAGTTGAGCTGGGTCTGGTTGCCGATAGGGATCGTTGCCTCCGGAATCTCGTGTTCTGAGCCTCCATCAGTTCTTCTCTAGATAGGTGGTCAGGATCGGAGAAGTTAAAATCGGCATACCAGTTTGGGATATCAACATACGGAATGCTTAGGGTTTGGCAAAAGGCATCCAGCTCTTCAGGGACTCTTAGTAAGGCAGAATTGCCTTGATGAGTAGCCTGAAGGCCTAACGGGAACTTCCATCGGTATAGGATTCCTTTGTTCAGTAGGACCTCCAGCAGAGGACGCAGGTCTTTACGGTGTTTGAGCGTGATTGCCAAGAGGTCTTGGTAGATGTGTATTGTGCGGCCTTTAAAGGTTAGTTGCGTTTTGTCACGGGCCTTCTTGAGGATGTCTTCCTTGAGAGCAAAATCATTTATGTAGCAGACGATATCTCTTGGGGGGTCTGTGTCCCTGCCTCTTGGCTTGAGGCCCCTGTGTATGTGCTCCATTGCAATAGGCATGTGGCGAGGCTGGTCAAGGAGGCGATTGAAAGGATCTGTGACAGCAGGAAGAATCTGGTTGTTGTCAACAGATTCGGGGAGACCCCTCACCCTCAGATTATGTCCTCTTCCTCTATTATCCAGATCTTCAACATGGCGTTGAAGATCCCGGAGTTGCATAGTGTGTGCATCTACCTTGTGGTGAACTCTCCGTATCGCGGTCTGCTGCTGTGCCGCCGTGTGTTCCACTCTTTGCACTCTCCCCGCTATGGCGTGGATTTCATGACGAAGGTCTGTGATGGCCGCGAACAGTGTGTCCTTAATGTCGGTTGCCACCACTCGGAGGTCGTTTAGGCTCAGCTGTTGGAGCGAAGATTGGTTGTTCTCCACAGGAGTAGGAGGTTGGTCTGTGGGAGTTAGTGTTATCCCTAAGGGGCTGTGAGTATGCGATGAAGTGGGAGAAGGAGCCGCCATGATGGTTCCCTGAGTCCGGAATATCTCCGGGATATTTTGGCTGATGCGGCCGCTAACTTCTCTTGGGGAGCGGGATCTGGTTGCAGAGGGTCCGCGGGATGAGGTCCCCATAATGGTTGGCAGAATTTCAGCTGTAATCCCCGATATTGATTTAGTATAGGTTATGGTCTGACGGAGCTCGAGGGTTAATGTCAGTAACTTGGTAGGAGGCCGAGATGCTGGGAGGGCTCCCCTTGCGGCCGAGCGCAGCACACCACTGAAGGTGGAACAGCAGGTGTGGTGCCCACAGAAGCACGGGTGCCGGGTTGCTGGAGACAGGTCCAGCTTGAAAGGTCCAGGAGACAGAGTCCAGTGGAATAACTGAATAGCGAGGCCGGGAGCCAGGCCAGGGGTCATTCACAGAGAGACAGTCCAGGATCAGAATGACCTAAGATCAGCTGCGTCTTAGTACAGGGAGCAAGATAAGCACAGTCCAAAAGCCAGGTCGGGGTCAGATGCTGAGAGCAGGAAGGAGGAAGTCAGGTGCAAGCCAAAGGGTCAAGCCAGAGGATCAGGAAGAGCAGGTTAAAACAAGCCAGGTCGGTACACAGGAGATCAGATCAGCAGATAATACAGGGCACAGGAACACAGGGGGAGCTGAAGACAAACCAGCAATTTCAGACACTAGCAGACTTCCTTATATAGGCCCATGCGACCTGCTGGTAGAGATACTGGGTCCTAAAGTCCTTCTCCTGCCAGAGATGCTGGGTCCTAAAGTCCTTCTCCTGCCATAAGTGCTGGTAGAGATGCTGGGTCCTAGAGCCCTTCTCCTGCTGTTGATTCCCTGACAGTTAAGCAGCCATCTTCTCTCAAGGCAAACCACGCCCCCTGCAGTCCTGATCTTAACCCAATTTGTGTTCTCCACCTTCTGGACCCTCTCAAGCTGCAATTACCTTACCCTACATGATCCTGACTTCCCAATCTCAGATTGTGAAAAAGAGGATCCACAGCTTCCATTTGCACTACGCAAGTGCCTCACTCTCTTATCCACTAAGACAGATATTGAGGCCATGTTCAATATGTATGAAGCTACTCACCGCAGTAATATGCAGGAGATCAGAGAAGTCTGCAATCTTTCCATATACAATTAGAGGAGACTGAGTCTGCCATACCCTCCAACTCCAAGGCAATGGGCCAACTTCAAACTTTGGTTCTTACTCAGCATAATGTTATACAAGCACTCTTTACTCACTTGAATAATTTAGGAAGAATATTAAATCTCATTTAATGTTTTGACTATATTGCCAATGTTTTGGACCAGGGAGGTGCTGTGGACATAGCATATCTTAAATTCAGCAAGGCATTTGATACAGTTCCACATAATGATTTAATACAAAAATTGTACAAGCTTATAAGGACTTATAACTTGGGTGGTTCAGTGGATATGCAGTTGGCTAAAGGATAGATATCAGAGTGTGGTTGTAAATGGGGTTCATCCAGAACAGAGAGCAGCCACTAGTGGTGTACCACAAGGCTCTGCACTGGGTCCTGTTCTATTTAATCTATATGTAAGTGATATAACTAAAGGTTTGTTGGGCAAGGTATGTCTTTTTGCTGATGACACAGAGGTGTGTAATAGGATTGATATCCCTGGAGGTGTCTGTAACATAGAACATGCTTTGGCATTATTGGAAGATTGGTCAAAGCAGTGGAGAGTGCAGTTCAATGTTTCTAAATGTAAAATAATGCATTTAGGGAAAAATAATTCCCTGAGAGAGTACAACATTGGGGATACAGTGTTAGCCAGCACTACAGAAGAAAAATATTTGGGGGTACTTATTTCAGATGATTGCAAAATTAGCAAACAGTGTGACCAGGCAGTAGGAAAAGCAAATAGAATTCTAGGATGCATCACTAGAAGTATCGCCAGAAGGAGGAAGAAGGTCCTGATTCCCCTATATAGATCTTTAGTGAGACCTCATTTAGAATACTGTGTTCAGTTCTGGAGACCTCACCTACACAAACATATTGATAAAATAGAACGAGTCCAGAGACGAGTATCAAAAATAGTAAAAGGTTTGGTTGAAAAAATATATTGAGAGCGACTTCAGGAACTTAATATGTACAGTCTGGAGGAAAGAAGGGAAAGGGGAGACATGATTAAAACCTTTAAATACATCAAGGGGGTGAATAAGGTTCAGGAAGGCAGTTTTTTCAATATGAAACCAAAATAAAGAACCCTGGGACATGACCTTAAACTAACTGGAGGAAAGTTCAAAACTAATCTTAGAAAGTATTCTTTTACTGAAAGGGTTGTTGATGCTTCAAATAAACTACTAGCAGAGGTAGTGAGACAACAGTAAATGGCTTCAAACATGCTTGGGACAAACATATACCGTATATACTCGAGTATAAGTCGAATTTTTCAGCACATTTTTTTGTGCTGAAAGTGCCCCCCTCGACTTATACTTGAGTCAAGCACTTTTCTGCAGCTAAAAATTTCATTTTCCGAACCGACTTTGGGGCCCCGTATCTCAGGGCCACTTAGTGCTAGGAACCCCAAATTTGGTGTGCAAACTAAGTAAAACTGGTGCCATAACATATCCAAAGCTGGGGTTCCTAGCACCAAGTGGCCCGAGATACGGGGCCCCAAAATCGGTTCAGAAAATGTCATTCTCTGCTGCAGAAAAGTGCTTGACATTTTCTGAACCGACTTTGGGGCCCCATATCTCAGGGCCACGCTAGGAACCCCAAATTTGGTGTGAAAACCCAGTGAAACTGGTACCATAACATATCCAAAGCTGGGGTTCCTAGCACCAAGTGGCCCTGAGATATGGGGCCCCAAAACCGGTTTGGAAAATGTCATTCTCTGCTGTAGAAAAGTGCTTGACATTTTCTGAACTGATTTTTGGGGCCCAGTATCTCGGGGCCACTTGGTGCTGGAAACCCCATCTTTGGAAATTTTATGGTGCTAGTTCCACTGGGTTTGCACACCAAATTTGGGGTTCCTAGCACTAAGTGGCCCCGAGACACGGGGCCCCAAATTTGGTCAACTGTGTCCATCTGCAGCAATGTCATTTCGGGACCCTTTGGGTTCAGAGACCCCAAATTTTGGCTGCAGCTAGGGGGCATCTAGGAACCCTTAACTACCGAGTTTGAAGTTCAGGGGACCTATGGCTGCAAATGGGCACAGTGAGGCATGCAAATGGGAACAGTGATGCTGCAAATTGGCATTGTTTGACCCTCTTTTCCACTTACAGTAGCTGTGCATTTCTCACCCTCGTCTTATACTCGGGTCAATAAGTTTTTTCCATTTTTTTGTGGTAAATTAGGGCCTTGACTTATACTCGGAACGACTTATACTCGAGTATATACGGTATCTATATTCAGACAATAAAGTTAACAATTTTTTTTTTTTTAAACCCGATGGACTACTTGGTCTTTTTCTGCCTTCACTTTTCTATGTTTCCATGGCTCCAGCATGTGGCCTAGTATGGTTCATGAGGGGGAGGGGCGCTCGCTTGTCCGCCCCCCCCTTTTCTGGCCTGCTGGGCTGTATGCTTGGATACGCTCGGATATGCTCAGATAAGCATCCTCGCCTGAACCAGGGATAAATGTTAGTTGAGAGAAAAGTTTTCAATATAAGGTACAACTCTCCCAGTACAGCAATTCAATTCAGAATGCACATTCTGTGCAACAATACCAATAGGCAGCTTATTTGAAGTAATAAAGGGGTTGATTTACTAAAGGCAGATAGATTGTTCACTTTGCAAGGACATTTTGCCCCAAGCTTAGTGAATAAGGTGAAGCTCTGCTAAGTATAAAACGGAAGCAATAAGCGTACACAAACAAGAAGATATAACTAAAATAGTAATTGCAAGCTGAAGGTAAACCACAACACCTAAAAATATAGATATAAAAAGTAAAGAGGTGCAGCGCAATAATGCAAGTCCATACACTTCAACATTATATGTTGTCCACCACGTGATAAAATGGAATGAGCCAAATGCTGTAGTCAAAGTTCTTAGTGAAAAATCCTCCACCATCAGTAAAATGCACTCTTACCAGATAAGATGGACCATTTGAATGAACAAATGATCAAACACGTTTGTTACCCACTATGAGGGGTGAAGAAGGTAAATGGATCCAGCAGCATAGACGGAGGAGGGAGGAGCGGGAGGATCGAGTCAGATTGGGTCAGTGTATCTCTCAGCCCTGTGTCTCTCTCAGTGTCTCTCTCAGGAAGATGTCAGCTCAATCTTTCTCAAGCTGTGACAGGCCAAAAGCCCAACAATAAAATACGTCAGCTCAATCTTTCTCAAGCTTTCTTCTGTCTCTGTGTGTGCAAGTGCCTACCTACAAGGCGTGATTATTTCACAGTGCTGTAGCCCTGCCCAATGTGTTTCCTCGCAAATAGACTTCCTTGAGACACACTGTATATATTTGCTTTTTTAACACATATTTTATGTTTATCACGTATTTGCAATATATGTTGCACTAATAGTGTCATTGTGATTTTTACCACTAAATCATATTTATCTATTCTTTGAATCAGTGCCTTGTGAACCTCTACTGCTGCTTCATCAATATTACCCCACCATTTATCAGAACACCAGTCACCATGGAACAACTCTTACATCAGGAAGCATAGTATAGTAATGCATTGTAAGTCAGTAATGGAGGAAAGATCAGCTGCTGGAAGCCTATGGGCAATACTATTGACTAATGCTTTGCCCTCTGCTTGTTTTTTTGGCAAAGTTTACACTGTCCTGGTCCTTTTTAATGAAAAAAATGTTTAAAGGATTTATGATAAAAGATTGTAGTTGATCCACACTACTTTTACTTACAGACAAAATTACAAACTATCAACAAGACTATGTTTGAGGTTTATATTTGCAAAAAAAAACCCATGGCTGATTCCTTAGGTGAAGTTTTCCAAAAACATTTCGTTACTTTGACATATATTAATATCTTTCCTATTTTCAGTGCATTGTAGGCATCTTGAAAGATTTTAGGAACTGTTAACTTTCTGAAAAACAAAGAAAGAAACAGGAGAGCGCACCAGCCTAGCGCATTATCCTTGGCAAGTTTAATAAATTAAAAACAAGGTAAAAAGCTACTCACAAAAGTCGCAGGTAAAATTGCATATCGAACGCACAAAGGCAATAGTTCCAGTGGTAGGCAGCTGTCCAGGTCCCAGGAGGGAGGCACACGGACCGCCGCTGGCTTACGCGTTTCAAAGGTTTGACCTTCTTCCTCAGAGCCTTAGTGGTGGCAGTCTCCTGCCGACTTTTTATATACACATGTTAGGCTGAAGCAAACTGATCAGGTTGGTATCGGGACTCCTCCCTTAATTGGTGGGCGGTCCTCTGGGGGGAGGGGAGGGGGGGGTGTCTTATGGATCTTGGCTAGGTAAACATTGTTGAAGGGCCATACCATATTGATTTATTGATTTCATTTGATAATTAATTGGTGTGCTTCCATATCCATAATTGTTATCGCTATTAAAATTAGTCTAACCCATAATGGGTGAGCTGATAGGGTCGTACCAGTAGTTACCCATACACAATCTGCTCTTCTACCCTCGCATTCTTATATCACATAGATGATACAGAGTAATGTGCAGTGATCAGAGGGTTAGGAGTATGAGAAAGGGGGGTGTACCTTATCATCTGTAGATTTAATGCCATCTCCTCTGCTCGAGTGCGTTTGTCTTCTGCAGGGGCTGTGTCTGTGTGGGCTGCCATTGCTGACACGTTCGCTCCTGTGCCCCATGGAACTGGGTGGAACGCACGCCGCCGATTAACTTCCGGGTTGCGGTCCACAGGGCGGAAGTGCGGTCGTGATGTCACATCCCGTGCGCCGTACGGCGCCTGGGATGTGACACAATAGAGTAAACAGTGGCCTCCATCTTGCTGTAGACACAGATAGAGGTCAAAGTCAGACTGATAGCGTCTGACTTCAACTAAAAGGAGTGGAAATGTTTAAAATGTGTAACTAGATAAATGACAACAATAAATAGTAGTGAGCAATAGTGTGCAATGATAGCAGGGAAATTCAAGGGGGACCAAGGGAGGGGAGTGGTGGAATCTGGTCTAGAACAATAGTTAAAAATAGCAATGCTCAAAACATGTGTATTTGGAAGCCAGCAGGAGACCCACTTACATTGTATTTAAAATAAATGGTAATAAAATACATATAATACACCTTCTATAAAAAGTTATAAATATATGTATACACATATATATAGAAAGTAAAAGCCTTATACACATCCATCGCATATCCATATATGTGCATACGGTGATTATTAAAAAAGACAAATCTTTTTTTATATAAAAAGGAATTTTTTGTTAAAAATAGAATCCGTGTATAAGTACAACGGACTGTGTACCTTGCCTGTCTATTCTAAAAAGAGAGAGAGGGGAGGGGGAAGGGGGGGGGGGAAGGAAGGATTTTGTTGCTATCACCTCATATAGACATTCCTATAGTGGTTTTGTATATTAGAGCAAATAGCCCAGAGGTTATTTTAGTATAAAATCGGTGAACGAGATATAGTATGGGAGGGGGGGGGGGAGGGACAATCAACAACACTTATTGCCAATATTATTATACTATTTTATGTACTTCTGGATCCTCATTTAGGCCTCCTGGAGTGAGACTACCGAGGGTAAAGATCCAGAAGGCTTCTCTTTTGCAAAGCCTCTGGTACCTTCTTCCTATATCCAGCTCCCTTCCAATCGACTCAATCCCAAATACTTTCATACCTGCAGGGTCCCCCTGATGGACTTCTACAAAGTGTCTAGGGACTGGGTATTTGTCTCTTAAGTTTATTATACCGCATTTGTGTTCACCAATTCTCACTCGCATTGGGCGTTGTGTGCGGCCTACGTATAGTCGCCCACAAGGACATACTATACCGTATACCACATATTCTGTTCCGCAGTTGATAAATTGCTTAATTGGGTGTTAATCGGCGGCGTGCGTTCCACCCAGTTCCATGGGGCACAGGAGCGAACGTGTCAGCAATGGCAGCCCACACAGACACAGCCCCTGCAGAAGACAAACGCACTCGAGCAGAGGAGATGGCATTAGATCTACAGATGATAAGGTACACCCCCCTTTCTCATACTCCTAACCCTCTGATCACTGCACATTACTCTGTATCATCTATGTGATATAAGAATGCGAGGGTAGAAGAGCAGATTGTGTATGGGTAACTACTGGTACGACCCTATCAGCTCACCCATTATGGGTTAGACTAATTTTAATAGCGATAACAATTATGGATATGGAAGCACACCAATTAATTATCAAATGAAATCAATAAATCAATATGGTATGGCCCTTCAACAATGTTTACCTAGCCAAGATCCATAACACACCCCCCCCTCCCCTCCCCCCAGAGGACCGCCCACCAATTAAGGGAGGAGTCCCGATACTAACCTGATCAGTTTGCTTCAGCCTAACATGTGTATATAAAAAGTCGGCAGGAGACTGCCACCACTAAGGCTCTGAGGAAGAAGGTCAAACCTTTGAAACGCGTAAGCCAGCGGCGGTCCGTGTGCCTCCCTCCTGGGACCTGGACAGCTGCCTACCACTGGAACTATTGCCTTTGTGCGTTCGATATGCAATTTTACCTGCGACTTTTGTGAGTAGCTTTTTACCTTGTTTTTAATTTATTAAACTTGCCAAGGATAATGCACTAGGCTGGTGCGCTCTCCTGTTTCTTTCTTTGTTTTTCACTATTAGGATAATCCCATCCTTCGGGAGCAGCAAAGCCGAAGTCCATAGTCCTTCTTGAACTTTTTTAGCTAACACACCAGTGCGCAAGAGTACTTTTTTTCGTTTTTCTATACAATTTCTGGGAGCTCTAGCAGCAAGGTGTGCAAGCTTCAACGACCCCATTGGTCAAGGCTACATACAATTCACAAATGGCGAAGGTCAAATCAATAGAGGAAAGACAATTAAGAAGATCCTCTCTAGCAAAAGGTTTTTCAACCAGTATAAACACCTTTGAATTAGAAACGACTATGAATGAAGAAATCAAAGAGGAAGCCACTGGGAAACAGACTCCAGCCAGGGAAGATATAATGATATCATTGTTTCACAGACTTAAAGATCTACTAGAAAGAGAGATGCTGCAGTGGTGGGATATACTACTTCTGCAGAAATACCTAGAATTTAAAAGAATACCCAGAGGTTTAAGAATCACTAAAATATGTACATTTTTAGACCTAGACCTCAGAGAAAAGTGGATTCTAAGTCTGCGCGAGTACAATCAGAAATGGTTACAATTTATTATCATCCAAAGAGAACGCAATCTCTCTGCGATTCGGGCAGACTTACACACTCTTCAAGAGGAATTATCCACTTTCTCTGACGTCAGTTCCTACGAAAGTTGGGACCAAAAAGTGAACAAACAGATAACAGATTATGAGACCAATCTCATAAGTAAAAAATCGGGCAAGTTTGAACGAGATAGATTGGACTATTTAAATGATCGAGAATTTAATTGGAAAAGGCCTAACAATAGGGAAAGCGATAGTAGGAATAGAAACGACAATAGAAGTAAAAATAGAAAGGGTATGACAAACGAACAATTGTCAGGACACAACACATATGGTACACAGTTTCAGGGAAAACATCAAAAAGAAACACCAAGAAACCACAATATCAAAGCAAAATCAAATAGGAACAGAACAAGCAATAAAACTAAAACTGATCACAAAAAAGATCCCCCTGCGAATCAGACTACTTCAGGGGAAGGCCATTCACACAATAGACCCCATCATCAACAACACTCTATTATTAAAAACCAACAAAACTCCAACCTCACTATACCTAATCGAGTAGCTACAACTACTACGAATAGATCATTTGTATGTAACAATAAAAAGATTAATATTATGGATACTAAGGCCAATCCACTTGAAGAATCACTAACAGAGAATCCTCCAATGACAAGAGACCCCATAAATACAACCACCGCTAATGTCAGTGAAAACTCACAATTAGAGAGAGGAACATCCATCATACCATCAGCCAATGGGAGGAATATTTTACCTTTACTCGCTAATTGCACCTTAGGCGGTTTACCTGAGAATGTTGATGTTGTCTCCGATATTGACAGTCAATTGCTAAAGGACATTCCCACGTATAATCCTTTTTCCACTCTTGGCGATTTAGAAGCCAATAGTACAAGCATTTCAGACATCACACCCCCTTTGGTTTTTTTAGAGCAAGCAGTTGCAACCCTGGGGGGGTCTGCAACAAACCTTTTACTGGATCCTCTATCACATATACTGTCCACGGGGAAGAAAATAAGGAAAAGAGAAGAAGAACATGAAGAGGAAAAAGGGGAGGAGAGAGATACAAAAAGAGGCAGACTATAGATACCGCTCACTCTACTATTAAGATCTATAATCTCTCTAGCTCCGTTTTTTCTAAAACCGAGCTAGACCTCCTTAGGAAGGGCCTTAACTTCGCCCCACCTAGTGTACCAAACTTGTTTGAGCTATTTATAGATCTAAATAAATATATTCGTAAGCTCACTATACAAAGATACTACACATTAAAAGAAGCTAAGAATGTGAATAGCACGGATAATGTGAGAGTAGAGTTGGAAGAGCCATTACCGTCTGATACTAGTATGGAAGAGGACTCCATACTTAATATTCTCGAAGAGCTCTACCAAGAAGCACACTTCGAGGGTCAAACATTTTTCGAACCCAAATTTGCCCCCCCATGTGAAAGTGCTATGGTCCATACCTCTTTCAGACCAAAATCCTCCTTCTTTCCCCATTGGGCCAAAGGGAGATTCATCTCCACTTTTTATGATACGGTTTTTAACACGTTTAAAGTAAAGTTCGATAAACCTATGAAGACCAATATGAATATAGACAAAAATGCTGTACCTATAGATGCCCTCAAACAAAATAAGGATATAATTATCCGAAAGGCTGATAAAGGTGGGAGTCTAGTCATTCAAAATAGAGACGAATATCTATCTGAGGCAAGAAGACTCCTGGGTGACACTCAAACATATGCTGTATTAAAAAGAGATCCCACTCTGGAATACACTAAGGAGCTTAAAATACTTCTAGATGATGCTTTATCCAAAGAGGTCCTCACCAAAAATGAGTACCTTTTTTTGTATAATAGACATGCTGCCACCCCGCATTTCTATCACATACCGAAGGTACACAAAAGCCTCCTCAATCCTCCAGGTAGACCTATAATATCTGGGATTGACAGCCTCTCTAGTAACTTGGGGTGCTATATTGACCACTTCCTGCAGGATATAGTGTTCGAGTTGCCATCCTTTGTCAAAGACTCTGGCCATGTACTGGAGATACTGTCAAACTACAAATGGCTACCTGGTTACAGATGGCTCTCTTTGGATGTAGCTTCATTATATACATCAATAAACCATACATTTGGCCTAAGAGCCATTAACCATTTCTTACTAAAGGATGACAGGATGAATCCTCGGCAGGCTAAGTTCCTATTGGATTGTGTGGAATTCTCTCTCACGCACAATTATTTTTCCTTCTTAGGCGACCATTATTTGCAAATAAAAGGTACAGCTATGGGAGCCAGGTTTGCCCCCAGTTATGCGAATATTTTTATGGGATTTTGGGAAGAACATTCCATATGGAAGAACAATCCCTTTGGGGCAAACCTGGTTCTATATGCGAGATACATTGATGACATCTTGATCATCTGGGATGGGTCAGATCAAAGTCTCCAGAGCTTTCTGGAACATTGCAGAAACAACCCATTTGGAATAGAATTCACTCATGTCCTAGATGAGAAATGTCTAGTCTTCCTGGATTTAGAACTACAGAGTGACCAAGATGGTAACATCTTTTCCAAAACTCATTTTAAACCCAGTGGGGGCAATTCATACTTACATGCTAAAAGCAACCACCACCCCAGGTGGATACAGAATGTCCCCTTCGGCCAATTTTGCTGCCTCAGAAGAACGTGTACCAAGAAAGAGGATTATTTAGAACAGAGCAAACTTCTTATGCAGAAATTTAGTGAGAAGGGCTATGAAGCCAACCACATAGAATCAGCCTTTTCTAAATATCTGGCTCTCTACGACGAACAATCTAGTAAAGATTTGAACAACACAGAACCCCGACACCAGACCACCCCAGCTATCTATCAGGCCTGCTTCTCTACCCAATATACAAGCAAAGCGTTCGAAATTCAGAATATTATCAAAAAGAATTGGAATATTCTGAAGCACGACCCTGTTTTGGGTAAGACACTCCCCGATCACCCTAATATAGTTTTTCGGAAACCCCAAGATCTTAGGAGCCTGATAGCCCCAAGCAGGGTAAAAACATGTACTAGCAAACCAACCAATAGCTGGGCAACAATTTTCGATCAAAAAGGTTGCTATAGATGTGGCGTCAGGAACTGTGGCACATGCATGTACATGTGGCATAGGAAAAAAACGGTGGTTGGGAGAGACGGGAAAATCCACCCAATTAAGCAATTTATCAACTGCGGAACAGAATATGTGGTATACGGTATAGTATGTCCTTGTGGGCGACTATACGTAGGCCGCACACAACGCCCAATGCGAGTGAGAATTGGTGAACACAAATGCGGTATAATAAACTTAAGAGACAAATACCCAGTCCCTAGACACTTTGTAGAAGTCCATCAGGGGGACCCTGCAGGTATGAAAGTATTTGGGATTGAGTCGATTGGAAGGGAGCTGGATATAGGAAGAAGGTACCAGAGGCTTTGCAAAAGAGAAGCCTTCTGGATCTTTACCCTCGGTAGTCTCACTCCAGGAGGCCTAAATGAGGATCCAGAAGTACATAAAATAGTATAATAATATTGGCAATAAGTGTTGTTGATTGTCCCTCCCCCCCCCCTCCCATACTATATCTCGTTCACCGATTTTATACTAAAATAACCTCTGGGCTATTTGCTCTAATATACAAAACCACTATAGGAATGTCTATATGAGGTGATAGCAACAAAATCCTTCCTTCCCCCCCCCCCTTCCCCCTCCCCTCTCTCTCTTTTTAGAATAGACAGGCAAGGTACACAGTCCGTTGTACTTATACACGGATTCTATTTTTAACAAAAAATTCCTTTTTATATAAAAAAAGATTTGTCTTTTTTAATAATCACCGTATGCACATATATGGATATGCGATGGATGTGTATAAGGCTTTTACTTTCTATATATATGTGTATACATATATTTATAACTTTTTATAGAAGGTGTATTATATGTATTTTATTACCATTTATTTTAAATACAATGTAAGTGGGTCTCCTGCTGGCTTCCAAATACACATGTTTTGAGCATTGCTATTTTTAACTATTGTTCTAGACCAGATTCCACCACTCCCCTCCCTTGGTCCCCCTTGAATTTCCCTGCTATCATTGCACACTATTGCTCACTACTATTTATTGTTGTCATTTATCTAGTTACACATTTTAAACATTTCCACTCCTTTTAGTTGAAGTCAGACGCTATCAGTCTGACTTTGACCTCTATCTGTGTCTACAGCAAGATGGAGGCCACTGTTTACTCTATTGTGTCACATCCCAGGCGCCGTACGGCGCACGGGATGTGACATCACGACCGCACTTCCGCCCTGTGGACCGCAACCCAGAAGTTAATCGGCGGCGTGCGTTCCACCCAGTTCCATGGGGCACAGGAGCGAACGTGTCAGCAATGGCAGCCCACACAGACACAGCCCCTGCAGAAGACAAACGCACTCGAGCAGAGGAGATGGCATTAGATCTACAGATGATAAGGTACACCCCCCTTTCTCATACTCCTAACCCTCTGATCACTGCACATTACTCTGTATCATCTATGTGATATAAGAATGCGAGGGTAGAAGAGCAGATTGTGTATGGGTAACTACTGGTACGACCCTATCAGCTCACCCATTATGGGTTAGACTAATTTTAATAGCGATAACAATTATGGATATGGAAGCACACCAATTAATTATCAAATGAAATCAATAAATCAATATGGTATGGCCCTTCAACAATGTTTACCTAGCCAAGATCCATAACACCCCCCCCCTCCCCTCCCCCCAGAGGACCGCCCACCAATTAAGGGAGGAGTCCCGATACCAACCTGATCAGTTTGCTTCAGCCTAACATGTGTATATAAAAAGTCGGCAGGAGACTGCCACCACTAAGGCTCTGAGGAAGAAGGTCAAACCTTTGAAACGCGTAAGCCAGCGGCGGTCCGTGTGCCTCCCTCCTGGGACCTGGACAGCTGCCTACCACTGGAACTATTGCCTTTGTGCGTTCGATATGCAATTTTACCTGCGACTTTTGTGAGTAGCTTTTTACCTTGTTTTTAATTTATTAAACTTGCCAAGGATAATGCGCTAGGCTGGTGCGCTCTCCTGTTTCTTTCTTTGTTTTTCACTATTAGGATAATCCCATCCTTCGGGAGCAGCAAAGCCGAAGTCCATAGTCCTTCTTGAACTTTTTTAGCTAACACACCAGTGCGCAAGAGTACTTTTTTTCGTTTTTTCTAACTTTCTGAAAACATTTATCATTTAAAATGCATTAAAATAGATATATGGATCTTTAAAATATTTTGAGGATTCAGTGCACTAAAAGCCTAATTCAGATATTTGCATTGCTGCTACATTTCTCAGCTTATTTATTCAAGAGCCTATGCATTTATATCAGTTTCATGTACTTCCGATTAACTCATGCTAATATTAAACTAAAATTGCTTTCTACAAATTCACTAGAAAATTTAAATTGAGTTATTCAGCTATTCTGTGGGTCAGATGAGTGGCCAGAATAAAATATAATGTTATTGCTTTACTAGCCACTTCAGAAAATTATTTCTATTCTGGAATTTTATTAATTTAGAGTGCATAAGAATACTAGGACCAAAGTGAAAGTGTCTGCCTATAGACATTTGAAAAAGTCCTTAATGAATCCATCTTTCTTAATATATGTATAGTCTGTGATTAGTCAGTATCCATCAAGTCCTAGGATTGGATTTTTGTGCAGCAAATGGTGTGGGGTTCTGTACATTACAGATTATAACCATATTGAAGTGTAACATGAAATTCATTTTGTGCTATTAGGTTAAAGATAACTTGTCAGAAATGGACACTTTAAAGAGTCTAAATCAGTGTTGGACTCAAGTGTCTTGAGCTCACCAAAGGAAATAAGACTTTCTCTGTATCAAAATCTGAGTGTGGCTTACTGTGAGTGGGCCTGGTTAAATAGGCATGGTCTAACAGTGGCACTTTAGTCTTAAACTGGCCATACACATATCAAATTGTTTTGATCAGCCAGTGGGCTGATTGAAAAAAGCTGAATAGAGTCCCTCAAAATCCCCCCTCGCTGTGTCATTATATTCTGACAGCGAGGACTCCTCCAACAGTAGAATATACCAGCCAGTGCTGCAGCTGATTGGTAACAGCTCTAATCAAAGCAAAACTTTCCAACAAGCCTGATTATGGGCAGTTGGTTATTAGATTGCCTGCTCTTGAAACAGCAAAAAGTATCCCAAACAGGTGGGGAAAAAAGAAAAGCAGGGCTAAATGGAGGACCAGTGACCAGGTTTGAGTAGAAAAATCAAACAATTTATTGACATGAACACTAATTAACAGGTAGCTGGGTCATGACCCAATATTGCACTGTTATGATAAAAAAGACGCATGAAGGTAGATCTGCCGCGTCCACAGACAGGGGGAACAGACTGACAGATACATAAAACATAAAACAAAAACAAAAACAGCGTCCGGACGCAAAAATAAATTGATGTCAGTCCTATAGTGCAATTAAATGTAAGAGAGCCAATGCTCTGTAGGTTACAGGGCTGACATCAATCCCAAAGGTGGTGGGGCACGGGGAGGAGGGGGGAGGAGGGGAGGGAGGAGGGGAGGAGGCTGTCTAGGGCTGGAATGAGATGTTGAAAATGTCCTGCAAGCATCTGAGAGTTGAAGATGGTGTCAAAGCTGTTTAATTAACTGATGTATAACAGACAATATGTCCATGTATTCTATCACCACAGGACATGTAGTACCTGGGTGTCCTGCTGTGTGGGAAGTACTTCACAGTCGTAGCAGCAAGATCGACTTACCCGGGACCCCACTCCTCGTGGGGATCGACGTGGAATCGCTGTACACCTCGATCCCCCATGAGTGGGGCATAAAGGCAGTGGAAACGTTCCTTGAAAAACACTTCCCGAATAGTGAACCACAAAACGAGTTCCTGGTGGATCTACTCACCTTTGCCCTTCAAAACAACTACTTTCAATTCCTAACCACCTTTTATCAACAAATTAAGGGCACCTCCATGGGTGTACCATGGGCCCCAGCATATGCTTGCCTGCATCTGGGACTGTGGGAGGAGGACCTGGTCTATACCTCGCCGATGTATCTGGGCCACGTACACACGTGGCTCAGATACATCGACGACGTGTTTGTCATCTGGATGGGTGACAGGAATTCCCTCAGGGACTTCATTGATACTCTTAACTGTAATGATCATAATATCAAATTAACCTTTACATGCGACCATACAAGGATTCCCTTTCTGGACCTCTCCATTGGGATTGAGGACCTTTCTCTTGTCACCCGTACTTATCGAAAGGCAACTTCGGCTAATACGCTTTTGCGAGCGGATAGCCACCATCCACACTGGCTCAAGGATGGGATTCCAGTGGGCCAGTTCCTTCGCATAAAACGCAACTGCACCAATGCGGAAGATTACAGACGGGAAAGCAACGATCTTTACCGACGCTTCCGTGAGCGTGGGTATTCCCACAAACAAATTCGTAGGGCCAAGCGAAAAGCGGCAGCACGGGATCGCTCTGCCCTTTTACAAAAATCAGATCAGGTTCTCTCTGTCTCCCCCCTTCTTCTCCCCCCCCTCGTGACTGACCCTGGACCGGTGAGGATTATCACACAGTACGGTACCCAATGGAACACCGTTAGGTCTATATTACAAAAACACTGGGGGATCTTGACCAACACTCCAGGCCTAGCACAAATAGTGGGACCCTCCCCAACCATGACGGCTAGGAGGGCACGTAACCTCGGTGACCATTTCATTCACTCAGAACACGTCAGGAGCCAGGACACTACCTGGCTCTCCCAGTTTCCCAGAACCAAGGGGATGTTCCCTTGTGGACATTGCCAAGTATGTCCATTTGTTCACAGAACTGCGGTTTTCAGTGACTCCCAGAATAAAACTGAGTTTCACATAAAAAATCTAATCAACTGTGCCACCAAGAGGGTTATCTACATGATTACATGCCCATGCAATAAAATGTATATAGGTAAAACAAAACGACAGTTTAGGATCCGACTCGGTGAACACTTGAGAGAAATTGAGGAAAAAAATCCTGAAAAACCGGTAGCTCGGCACTTTGCCCAATTCCATCAGGGCAAAACCTCCGGCATGAAGGTGAAGAGTATCTATGTCCTCAACCTCTCCTCTAGAAGAGGCGATTTTGACCAGATACTCCAGCAACAGGAAAAACGCTGGATTTTCCGATTAGGCTGTCTAGTGCCTATGGGCCTCAATACTGAATTAAATTTGCAGCCTTTTCTGTTGACCTAAATCTATATACCCCCCCGGGGTAGACTTTTTATTAATCTTACATAAACTGATACCTGACTTTTTAGTGCCGAAGGTTCCATTCCCTACCCTAAGACATATATGCATAGATGGGTGGATGGGCACCTCAATTGATCCGACATACCTATATCCACACTACACTATGGCCTGTTTCCTGTTTAGGCATGTCTAAGTTTGTTGTTCCTACATTTTCCCTTCCCTTCCATCCTCCCTTCCCCCCCCCCTTTTCCCCCTTTTTTCCCCCCATTTCCCCTCCCCCCCCCTTTTCCCTTTCTCCTCAACTTGGACATGCAATTATCTTACCCCCTACTAATAACGAATAATGGAAGACACATCATGCCCAACAACGGTGTGAATTGCATCCCCCCCTTTCACACTATACCTGGGTCTTTGAACACAACTAAAAATTTCTCAAAAGAACTATGACTCTGGAACTGGTTATATGCTTATAATCGCACTAACCACAATCAAGAGATTTTCAAATTAGCAAATGCCGAGCATTCTACAGCAATCTGAGCAGCACACAGTACAGGGATAGCCCCTCCTTCTTTACTAATCCTCTCTGGTGGGTGTAACCGAAGTGGGAACATCACTACAAAAGGAGCCCTCGGGAATCACCCACTACGTCAGACGAAGCTACACACTCCCAGTTGTGAAACGCGTTACGTCATTTCCGCCCGGACGCCATGCTCAGGCACCATTCCCTATTGGTGCTCAGAGGCACATGACTACCTAGGAGGATCTGGATCATGTGACTATCGTCACTGAGGCGGAACGGAGCAGGGGAACGCTGAGAGCATATACCACACAGGACCAGCCAACTTGCTGAACCTCTCCGAAATACCAGACTTCGTGCACTTGGCACACAGCGCAATGACCATATATATCACATAGTGATGCGGTGATTCCACGCGGAGGACGCCAATCTCCATATATGCACGATGACATCCGTATGAGAGGGTAACGTAACCTGGTTATTCCCATATCCTGTCCACATAGCCTGGAGTATTGATCTGTTTACCAGCTGACACTTGTTTTCTATAAACTTGCTGCTACGACTGTGAAGTACTTCCCACACAGCAGGACACCCAGGTACTACATGTCCTGTGGTGATAGAATACATGGACATATTGTCTGTTATACATCAGTTAATTAAACAGCTTTGACACCATCTTCAACTCTCAGATGCTTGCGGGACATTTTCAACATCTCATTCCAGCCCTAGACAGCCTCCTCCCCTCCTCCCTCCCCTCCTCCCCCCTCCTCCCCGTGCCCCACCACCTTTGGGATTGATGTCAGCCCTGTAACCTACAGAGCATTGGCTCTCTTACATTTAATTGCACTATAGGACTGACATCAATTTATTTTTGCGTCCGGACGCTGTTTTTGTTTTTGTTTTATATTTTATGTATCTGTCAGTCTGTTCCCCCTGTCTGTGGACGCGGCAGATCTACCTTCATAGGTGATCGGCGTCTTTTTTATCATAACAGTGCAATATTGGGTCATGACCCAGCTACCTGTTAATTAGTGTTCATGTCAATAAATTGTTTGATTTTTCTACTCAAACCTGGTCACTGGTCCTCCATTTAGCCCTGCTTTTCTTTTTTCCCCACCTGTTTGGGATACTTTTTGCTGTTCATTTTTTGGGGTTGGAGCGCAGTCACCGTCAATTCATGGCCTATAACTTATAGGCATTGAACACTGGTATATGAGTCAAGACTCTTTCACTCACTTTATTTTTGCTCTTGAAACAGGAGTGCCATAGTCAGATTAAAAATAGCTGGTTGTAACATATACATGAATGTGAATGTAACATAAAAGTAGAGTAGTTTTGCCAATAGCTGGAAGCTGACGTGATCGGAAGAAGTAGTGTAATTGTAGATGTAGTTTAATTCTGTAGTATAAATCAGTAATCAGGCATAGACATATATTCTTTAATTAGCATTTGAAAGAACAGAGCAAGCTTCTAGGCTAGAGTCGACACCTAGATGCCAATAAAATTACACGTTCCAAGTAGACATAGATTTCTCACCTTCCTGAAGCCTCAAAGAAAGTCCTAGTCATTTATTCTACAAGAATCAGCAGGGGACAGCCAGGAGGGCCCGAACTGTCTGCCAGCTTTGATTTATATCAACAGATCTGAGGAATCTATTTTTATCTCTCATAAAAGCTAAAATATTAGTTGCAGAGAGATAAAAATAATTTGTTCTGATTGTACACATTTTGGGCTACATACACATGTAAACCTGTATTTGTAGCATATGTAGAATCCTGGAGAGTTCAGCAGCCAAGCAGTAATAACTACTGTTGCGATCGGATGGACATGCTGGTTTCCGACATCCTATCTGTGACCCAGCCATCGGAACTGTCCAGAGCCCATTTAATCCTGGTCACTTTACAACATGGAAAATCCAGTGGGCTGAGAAGGGAATATCCCCCAGGGTTAAAGTCCAGCCCACATACATATTCCAATAAATTGAGAAGCATGGAAAATGGACGAGGTGATTCCTATGGAGCCGGTCCATCTGACTGGAAAATTACAGACAGTTTCTGACATGCTTCTGTCAAAGGATAAATTTTGGTAAAGTTTATTTCTGTTTTTATTTTCACGGTGAATAGCCAATTGTGTATGTCTGTCTTTTTGTCTTTTTTTGTAATTATTTCTCTTTGTATATATTTTATGCACTGCCCACTTTTGGGATATTAAATTATAAAATTAATAAGTGACTTTTGTGTGCTAAGCTAGGGCTCATATCCCTGGCGAGATTGTTACATTTTAGTGTCTTTGAACTTGGTTCTTAGTTAATTGACAATCTGTGTGCAATTCCACTGTGTGTTAGCAGATTGTATGCAGATTGTAAACTAGCAGATCTGACACACGGAGATCTGTGTGTGTGTGTGTGGTTACCTAGCAGACCAGTCTGCGGACAAACTGTTGGGTGGTGACCAGCTACCATTTGTTGTGTGTCAGGTGTTTGGACAGTGGGAAGATCAATTCACACCAGGGTTCTAACTTGCAGTATAGCTGGAGAGAATCCTAGTAGTGTGTGCTAATTGCTAGACTGCTCCTCAAATCTTAGAGTGCACCAGATAAGATTTGCATCTGCCTGTATGTGGTCATCCAGCTGGATTGGAGTGGAGTCTCCTTCTAGTGGTGGCCAGAGGTAGTGTGGTCTGTGAAAGTGTATCATGGCCACTCTTACTTGCTTAGAATAAGTTCCCCATCATTCTCTTTCTCAAGTCAGGGACCACGCCCATAGTTAGCTAGCCACCACAGGCGTGCATGCATTTTCGTGACACTGGTTCTTTATGAAATGACCGAATTTCAATCCATCTGTGGTCAGCTTTAGTGAGAATGAAATGCAAGGCCAGTTAGAGGAGAACATGTTTTTATAAAGGTTCCTATTCAGTTTTTCATTAGCCTACAGTTCAGATGTTACTAGAAACTTCTCATATCATACAAAAGACTAATGGAGAATGCTTGCATAATAATGCATATCATAGTTCTTCTATTGCAAAATAACATATTCAGCAGACAGTCCAAGCCCCCACGAATTGACCCAAGTCAATACTATAATTAATTGTTCTGTTCTAAATGTGCCTTTTTTAATGCCTGGAATGCAAGTTAAATCATAACCACACTTAATTAGCCATGAACAAAAAAAGAATTCTATATAAAAACCAAGAAATACATTTAGCAATATTATTTGGTTGTAACTGTCAAGATACCCGACATACCCTCAGATGTCACTAACTGTAGATGAAGGTTACTTTGGCATTCTCTTTTTTTCATGTGAGCCCTGAAGTTATAAACCTGTTCAATTCTTTCCCTAGGTAAGCAAGAGAACCTCCTAAAGCATCTGGTTTGCATGCTACATATCCCCTTGTACGCATCCATTCCTTTTTTCTGTTTTATTTATTTTTTTATCTTTTTTAAACGTATGACCTATCAATGAGTGGAACTTGGAATACAAAGGCATTTGATTTAAAATATCTATCTATCTATCTATCTATCTATCTATCTATCTATCTATCTATCTATCTATCTATCTATCTATCTATCTATCTATCTATTCTATCTAATCTATCTGTAATTGTCACTAGTTTTTTCTAGGTAATTGCAAATTTACTTACATTGGTGGCCTAGATATACATCAAAATCTGGGTCATAGCCCAGGCCACTGTCACCTGCCATGTTTACTCTGCTGCTGCAGATAACACAAATGTGTGGCAGATCCACTGAACAGCTCTTGATTTGCAGTGCAGACAGGAGGCAGTAGCACTATGTACACGTGGAGAAGTCCACTGCCACACACAGTGTGAGCTAAAAGAGGCGGTCTGGCTGCTGGAAAGAAAAGCAACAGATGGGAAGTTTGAAAGATACAGGGGATGCAGTTGAGGCATTGCTGGAAGTCTTGAATGGGATAGGAGGATTCCAGACATAAGCTATGAAGTGGTGAGCTATAAACAGGGGTACAGAGGTGAGATGTTGACAAGGATGCAGAAGTAAACTGTGGATGGAAGGTGCAGAAGTGAACTGCGGACAGGGTGTAGAGGTGAGCTGTGGACAGCGGTGCAGAGATGAACTGTAGTTGTGGGTGCAGAAGTGAGCAGTAGAGGGTGATGTAGAGTTGTGGAGGGGAGTGAAAAGGTGAGCTTTAGACGGGAGGGTGCAAAGGTAAGCTTTGGATGGGAGTGTGCAGAGGTGAGCTATGGACAGGATTTTTTGCAGATCTGTGGGCTGGGAGTGCAGAGCTTGGACAGGGGTGCAAAGGTGAGTTGTGGGTAGGGGTGCAGGGGTGAGTTGGGGATGAAGTTCCTGAGGTGAGCTGTAGCGAGAGAGAGTACAGAGGTGAGCTGTGGATATGGTGGGAAGTGGAGGTGAGCTTTGGATGGGTGTGCAGAAAAGAATATGTGATTAAAGAGTTTCATTCTTAGGAATCATCGTGCTGAGGGTTGTACATGTCTGTTAGACTCCTGCCTGTGTGACAAGAATTAAAGCAAAATGTGTGGGTACAAGGACTGTGCCTCTGTTCCCATTTGATGCCTCTTATGGGGAAGTGCATCAGCTGGAGCTTTATTCTGTGATGTCACCACATACCAGCCTGCAGGATGAGGTCCGCGGCTGTGTTTGCTTTATCTGCCTTTTTACATCTGAAATCTAGTAAGTGCAATATGATACTTAATATAAATATCAGTTTTTACATACTGCACTATGAAGTTTCTCCCTTCTTGAAATCTATTTGTGCCAGAGAGCACTTGCAGCAGGATGTTCAGAGGAATCGGGAACATGTGTTACAATCTCGTATCCAGGTTATATCCATATCTCACTAAGGGGGAGCAATCCTACCAGAGGTTTGAAGTGAAATATTACAGCTGGTTTCTAATTGTAACAGAGTGTAAGATCCCTATCATCTGGGATCCCTACCTTCTGGTAAGAGGTGCAATATTTCTTTCTAGTGGAAGAGAGCACCATTTAAAGCACATATTTTCTTGAATTCACAATAGGAGCACTTATGGACTTTTTTTCTTTTTCTTTTTTCTTGACACTTTCAGACGTGGATTTTTCTTTGAAGAGCATTTTATGTAGCAATATATTTATTCATATAGGTTGCACACTTATTTTTTTGTATACAAAGACTGTGGCATGCAGTATATCACTATATACACATTGAGTAGGCTCAAGCTTTAAACTCTTCCATTGCAATTTTTCTACACCCACCATTTGCGTACAGCAAACGGTCTTATAATTCTCCTCAGGGTACCCAAGGATGCCCCACATCTTTCAAAGTCCTAGCAAAGCCAAAATATCCTATAATTTCAAAGCTGATCTTCTCCAGGAAAAAAAAGAACTATGCCCCTGCTCACGCCCATACCTCAGACTCTGCAACCCCAGTGATTTGCATGTGACTATCACTTCCCCAGTTTAAAGGTTTCTCTATTCACTTATGGGTCACTGGTACTGCAGAGTCTGGGGTGACAAAACACCATCTTACAATTATTTTCATTCTTTTTATGAGAATCTGTGGTTCAAATCCTTTTCCCGAAGGTTTATAAAATTAGGCTTATCCCAGCAGCTACAGATTCAGAAGTTACACACAAATGATAAACAGTGTTTCATAATATGTTTATATAACTTTCCAATAAACCTAAAGATGATAAGCAATTTGGTGTTTTCTAGCACCAATTTGCTGAATAGGCTTTGTATAACATGTTTATTATATTATTATATCATTTATCATATTTGTGAGCTATTTGCTTTTCACTCTGCGTAAGACCTAAAATTTATGATTCATTTTTCAGATGATATTGTATCAAGGAGAGTAGTCTTTTTTTTTGTCTGGAAAATATAATTTTCTTTCAGCAGCCTTTTTCATTTCAGTCCTCACAGGGAAACAATTCTAAAATATTCAATAAAGAAGAAACTGCCTTATCTTAAAATGTTTTTCTTCACACAAAATAAATGACTATTAATGAACTCCATGTAAAAGTCGAGTAGATAAGATTTTTTTTTTCCAAGTTGTAAGACTGATGATGCTATCTATATTATTAAATCAGTTGGTATATTCCAGGGAATAAAATAGGTAGCATGTATCTTATAATTCAAAGATCCATCTATCTTTGCAAAGTAACCTTGATCTTAGGTCAAACATTGTCTTAAATAAAAACTACTAAGGTACTTTGTCTCTTTCTTTTCACAGTTAATTTTATTACATTCATCTTAAAAACAAGTCACGGGGTTAAGATCTTTGTTCGCACACTGTCTACAATCTGGTCCAAAGATGTAAATCATTTAACAAACAATTTTGTGCTGAATTGATACATCTATTGCCTTATTGGTTTTGTAAAATTAACTGTTCATATTTATCCAGCCAAAAGAGAATATTAACCCATAGAAACAGATACCATACATGACTTTTATTTTTACATGTTTTTTACTGGCAGTTGAAAAAGGAATATGCCAAGTCCCACTTTAAATAAAAAAGGAATGGTCTTTATGTATGTTGTATAAAAGATTTTTCTAGAAAGAAATTATATATTTACCACCTGATGTTGTCAGATAATAGGACAATTATAGGAGTCAACATATGAAGCAGCAATATGGCCATGGCTGCTTTAAAAAAGGTTGTGTATTTAAAAAACATGTGGTGTGCTTCACAAATGTGCTTTCAAGGCCACTGGCTTCAGGAATCTGAAGGAAGCAGAGAACTACTTAGATGAATACAGTAATAAATACTGAACAAAGTCTAATTATTGTATGTGCCCTATCAATAATGTGACCAACTTGTTATCCAATCATTAAGCAGAGAAAACTCTGTGACATTTTGCACATTCCATGCAAAATAGGTAACGGTGTAGTGTAAGCTTGTGGTGTATAATTGAGGGAAAATATCATTATACATCATCTTTTATAAGAGGCTTCCAAATGGTGAAATACACATATGTTAACTGCCAAATCCTTTGTAATATTGTCCGGCAAAATTTGTGGTTCCTATAAATCTGTAAGACAGTACAGCCAGGAATGTAACAGCATCAATGCTGTTTAAGTTATAGGATACAGTTGTGTCACCACACTGTCTGCAGCCTGTTGATTGGAAGATAAAAAAGCATTAACACAATGGGGTTGCTTTACTAAAGGCAAATTGGCTGTGCACTTGCTTGATATAAATGAGGTAAAGCGTAATTTGACAAAGAATATCCAATCACGTGCAAGGAAAAAAAAAAAAAAAAAACTGCATTTTGCTTGCATGTGATTGGCTATGGAAGACAGCAGAATGGGGGGTGGGGATGTTCACGCCCGAGAATGAAGCCAAAACATTTCAAAGATGCGCTGACCCAGGTTTCAGTCAAAATGGCACCCTCTCAGTTCTTCCTCTTACCTCACGCTCTGTGAAACCCTCTCAGTGCTCTAAGGTAATAGCTGTAACACAGGAGAAATCTGACTCTGATTCATCAACACAAGCGCCACAATTGACATCTTTTACAGACCCTGCTCATTCTACTGTACTGAGGCAATTTTAGGAAAATCCTTCACAAAGCCCTTAAATAGACTTCGGATCATATTACAGACAGTCTGACTAGGGAAATCAGAGAATTGGGCCAATGCACTGCTAACCTTGAGTTAAGGGTTAATGATCTGGAAAATAGCACACTAGCTTATATGACTGAAATTAAAAATCTCAAAGAGGACAATTTAGTCCTCCAATCTTGTTTAGAGGATTATGAAAATAGGGCCCAACGTTCTAACATACGCAGCCATGGGATTTCTGAATCTGGCATTGATTCACAAGCTACAATGCTGGACCTATTTCAAGAACTACAGCCATATATACCAGTCAAAGGAATGGAAATTGATAGGGTTCATAGAGCCCTCACCCCACGTAAAGCTGATGGACCGCTGCACAATATAATTGTCAAATTTCACAATTTTTTTTTTCTCACTATTTTTGCACCAAAGAACAACTCCTGGCTGCAGCTAGAGTGAAAGCTATGCTGACCTTGCATGGACATATTATCAGCTATTTTCTGGCCTCTCCCAGCCCACTATTTCTAAAAGACGGGATTTGAAGCTGCTTCTCCAAGTTCTACAGTGACATCTAATTGCATATCAATGGGGTTTCCTGTTTTCAATTCGTTTCACGCACCAAGGCTCTAAATATGTCTGCCTTTCTGCTGAAGAACTTCAGTCTTTCTTACAAGACATGTAGCTTTTATAATGCCCTCTCAACCAAAATAACACGCAAAGTCAAGCTAATGGAAGTGATGGAAGTCGCCAGGGGCAATCAGGGGTCAGCGTGGTTGATTTGCTTCTTCTACGCCAGTTCCTGAAGACTCTATGAACTGATCACCTTCATTTCTTGATCCAATGCCAGTTATCAATATTTTTTGCAAGTAAATAACTGTTAATTGACTCATATACTTTAACTGCTGGCCTCCTTTTTACTGATAGCATTATGCTACCAGCTTTACTTTATTACATAGCCTTGTGCTATTATTTGTTTTTATTGTTATATGTGATGCTTTATGTTACATGGTTGCTCCTTACCTAATATATTGGGCTTTTATAGCGCATTTTAGGGTATGGAAAATACCGGGACGTAGTTATCAACTTTCTATATATATTATATTTTTATTGTTGGCAGTGCTCCCTTTGGAGGTGTCTTTGCGCCCTCAGATCCCCATTAATATTATGTGGGTATTGGGTGGTAGCCCTTTGGCCTCTGGTGGACCGCTTGTCGCTCCTCCAGTACACCCTTGTGTTTTGTTCTTCATTCTCTATACCATATTGCAAATCTTAAATACATTCACTCTGCGAGAGCTAGTTCTCTTTCTTTTCTTCTATTCTTTCTTTTTTCCTACTTATTTTCCTGAGACAGTCGCAGTCCCATTATATCTTGTTAAATCATCTGTTATTAATTTCCTAAAGTCCTTAATATGGCCCCCTAAATGTTTTGACCTTAAATGTCCAAGGTCTTAAAATACCACATAAACGTATCAAGGTATTTTGCTCTTTTGGTGCAGCCACAATGAGCCACAATGAGTCTACAAGAGACTCATTCTACAGCTCAAGCCACCCCCAAATTTTTTAGTACCTCTTATCCACAAGTATTTACAGCCTTAGCAGCTACTACACAACGAGGAGCTCTTATAGCTTTTCACTGTACAACCCGATTTGTACCAACATCTGAAATTAAAGAACCAGAGGGTTGTTATCTCATACTTACTGGACACATTTCAGATGTAGCGGTAACCATAGTATCATATTATGCTCCTAATAAACACCCAACCTCTTTTCTTTCCTATCTTTTCCATGTAGTTGATACCCATAAATTAGGTACTGTGATAATGTTGATATTCAAACCATGTCCTCTTTCCCTTTTTTTAGATAAATCCCCACCGTGTCCCTCTTCCAGTCCCTCTAAACTTTAATTTCAACAACTTATTTCTAAATATACCTTGTTTGACTCCTGGCATGAGCTTAACCCAGCTCGCAGATGCTATACCTGCTACTCTCATCCTCATAAATAATTCTCTAGGATTGATCATATTTTCCTAAATTTAGATATGGCACCAGAAGTCCATTCCACAACCATTATACCCTTTACCTGGTCTGATCATAGTGCAGTTTGTACTACCATCTCCTCCACTGTCCCAAAAGCACGAAATACATCCTGGTGTATAAACGATTAAATTTTAACTCACCCATTAGATTTCAAGCTCGCTCTCACTGACTATCTCACTAATAATACTTCTCCAGATATTTCTCCACTCACTCTTTGGGAAGCCAAACCTGTATTCTGGGGTACCCTTATCCGACAGGCATCATTTCTCAAATGTAAGTGCTAACTCCTTCACCAAAAAATTTGAAACTGATTTTAATTCTTGTCATAACACATTTCAAAACTCGCCCTCCCCCTCCACTAAAGCTAAACTTGATAGGGCCTGTTTAGATTTTGACTTGTTTCTTACCGACTCTGCAATTAACCTTTTATGCAAATCGCAACACCTATATTATCACAAGGCAAACAAAGCTGATACCCTATTAGCTCAAACTTTGGGTTCATTGCAAAAAACCAGCAACATCTATGTGACTTAAGCTAAATCAAGATAATTATACAAGTAAACCTATCGAAATTTTAAACACCTTTCGCTCAAATCTTGCTAAATTATACTCTTCAAACTATAACTTTGATCACAAAGCTGCTGATGCCCTTTTTTCCCATATCACACGTCCAACACTTCCCCATACTCATCGTAAAAGACTTGAGTGCCCAATTTCTGAAGTTAGTACGGCTATCAAAGCTTTAAAACCTAATAATCGTCCTGGCCCAGATGGGTTTTCAGATTATTATTACAACATGTTTTCTGATATTTTAACTCCTATCCTGACTGAAGCCTTTAATTACTTGCTGAAAGGACACTCTTTTCATTCAGAATCTTTAATGGTTATAATCTCTATGTTACCTAAACCTAAATCTGATACAACCTCCTGGACAAATTATCGTCATATTTCACTCCTTAATCTTGACATACTTTTAGCCAAATTACTAGCAACTCGTTTAAATCAGGTGATAGGTGAACTTATTCATCATGATCAAGTTGGGTTTATTCCCCTACGCCAAGAAGGTGACAATGTTCTCAGAGCTTCGTTACTTGCTCATGCAGCCAAATCTAGATGTTTACCAGCATGTTTTCTATCCCTTGATATCAGAAAAGCTTTTGACACAGTCTCATGGTCCTATCTTCAGTACACCCTATCTAAAATTTTTAGAAGTGGATTTCTTCCCTATACGATAAACCAAAAGCACATATCAAAAATGCCGGCTTTAAATCTGACCCATTCCTTATTGAAAGTGGCACCCATCAAGGATGTCCTCTTTCCCCACTTCTTTTTGCTCTCATCATCGAGCCGCTTGCCCAATTGATTTGATTGGACCTAAAGATTAAAGGTATTGAATTAGGCGGATATTATCATAAAGTCTGCCTTTTTGCTGATGATATCTTACTCTTTATGACCTCTCCCCATATCACAGCACCTAACCTCCTTTCTATCTCAGACTGCTTTTTACACATTTCCAGTCTGATGGTTAATTACCAAAAATCCACTGCACTCAACATCTCCCTATCTGCTGCTGAACTTCAACTTGCTAAAAACTCGCTCCCCTTTGTATGGACACCACATGGACTCGCATACCTATGAATACAACTTACTACTAAAATAACGAATTTATATTCAGCTAACTTCCCTCCGTTACTGAAACAGGTTACTGAATTGTTAATACAATGGTCCTCTATCTCCTTATCATTAATAGGCAAAATTAATGTAATCACGATGGCTAAATCTTTTTAGAGTCCTGTTCATTTCAGTACGATCCCATTTCTTACGACTTATTCAGCATAGTGGGACATCCCAGCCACCCAGCGGAATAGTGAAACATTCCAGCTTTTCAGACACGGAACCTGAACCCTGGGATGACACCCTTGTTGCATCAGATTTGGATCAATCACCACCTCGCTCAGCTATTAGGGGTGCACAAGCTGGCTCCACATCCTCTACAGCGGCAAAAAACAGGATCAGGAAACGCAAATCCCACAGGAGGGATCGAAATCGGGATACAAAAGGACATGCCGTGGCCACAGAGGAAGGAGGAACAGAGGAACAAAAACAAGATCCATCTCGAAGGCAACTATGCAAGTCATAAATGACTATTCTAATGTTTTGAATTTACCGGAGAAGGTTTGTGGACAGTGAAAAATCATTATTATCTAAAGGATTAAATGTTTGTGCACAGAGACACATGAACCTATTTGACACCATTCTTGATGTTAAAAAATTAATTAGAAACCTAACTATTAAAAAACACTATTTTGCAACAGGAGAGGTTGAGAGTCTTGAGTCATCTGTGTCCATATCCACTAGAACCATATTGGAGGATATAGATCTCCCATTTAGGGAATATTGCGCTAATAGGGACCTTGAGGATTTCTAAAGTAACAACCCCCCTATTGCACAAGTGGTTGATGCTGGTGCAGTCAAATCTGTCCTCTTTAAAACAAAATCAAATTTTTATCCTGTCAACTTCCGCACTCCTGAAATGACTAAATTTTAGCCAACGGCAGAACAAGATTTGACGGCACTATCATCATAGGCAATGGGAGGTGGCACAGAGTGGTGTGACAACATGACTAAAGATGAGAGAATGTCTTTAAAAAATCTAGAGGAGGATGATACCATCGCGATCATTAACTCAGAGAAGGAAGGTTTCATAGTTGTAATGAATTTGGACTCCTATAGAGGAGAAGCCATCCGCCAGTTGTCCAACACCTGTACGTATATCAGACTCAGGGGGGATCCCACTAAACAGTATAGAGCAGTCTTGGTGGGACTTATTGGTAGAGGGACCAAAGTGGGCATATTCAATCAAAAGAAAGTGATAAAATAATACCAGAGAGAACTGTTGTTCCCACATTCTACCACCTTCCCAAAACCCACAAGGGGTTGGACCCCCTGCAGGGACAACCTATCATATCAGGCATCATTTCCCTTAATGAAAGACTGGGGCAGTGGCTGAACAGGCAATTACAGCCATTGGTGCAGCAGCTCCCTGGATATTTGAAAGACACAAACCATCTTCTTAATGTCGTAGAGGATTTTAAATGGAAGAACAGGCACTCGTGGGTCACATGTGACGTTGCGAGTTTATATTTGTCAATTCCTCACAACCTTGCTGTATTGTCTGTGCCTTTTTATTTAGAGATGTTCACAGACCTGCCACCGGTCAGATGGCCACCTTCTCCACCGTTCCTTCTTTGAGTGATCGATGCCTCAGCAACACGTTGTCCAGGAACAGGAGTTTGTAGCCTCCCAGTCTCTGGGAATGCGTTGCACAGACCTTTCTGCAAGGCCTCCTGAAGATGTTTCATCCTCTGCTCTCTCTGCAATGGCAAGATGAGGTCCACAACCTTACCCTTGTAATGTGGATCAAGGAGGGTTGCCAGCCAGTATTGATCCCTCTCCTTGATACCACGAATACGAGGATCCTTCTGCAGGCTTTGCAGGATCAGGGAGGCCATGCAGCGGAGGTTTGCTGAGGCATTCGGTCCAGAGTCCTCTCGGTCACTAAGGATGACATGATCCGCAGCCACCTCCTCCCAGCCACGTACAAGTCCATGGGTTTCTTGGGACTGTAAATGAACCCCTAAAGACTGCTGCTGATGCTGAGTGCCAGGCTCCACCTCCATGCTGACACAATCCTCCTCTTCCTTCTCCTCCTCCTCCTCGTCCTCTTCCTGTGTGATCGGCGGGCACACAGGAACACTGTCTGGATAAAAGGGGGCCTTGAGAGCTAAGGAAGTAATCCTCTTCCTGCCTCTGTTCTGCCTCAAGTGCCCTGTCCATTATTCCACGCAGCGTGTGCTCCAACAGGTGGACAAGGGGGACAGTGTCACTGATGCATGCACTGTCACTGCTCACCATCCTTGTGGCCTCCTCAAATGGTGACAGGACAGTGCATGCATCCCTGATCATGGCCCACTGGCATGGGGAAAAAAAACAAGTTCTCCTGACCCTGTCCTGGTGCCATAGTCGCACAGGTATTCATTGATGGCCCTCTGCTGCGTGTGCAGCCGCTGCAGCATGGCCAACATTGAGTTCCACCTGGTGGGCATGTCACAGATTAGGTGGTTCTTGGGCAGGTTAAATTCCTTTTGGAGGTCAGCCAGCCAAGCACTGGCAATATATGACCTGCAGAAATGCACACAGACGTTCCTGGCCTGCCTCAGGACATCCTGTAAGCCCGGGTACCTGCCCAAGAACCGCTGCACCACCAAGTTAAGGATGTGAGCCAAACAGGGCACATGGGTCATTTTTCCTGTCGGAGGGCGGAGAGGAGGTTGGTGCCATTGTCGCAAACCACCATTCCTGCCTTAAGTTGGCGTGGTGTCAACCACCTCTGAACCTGCCCCTGCAGAGCTGACAGAACCTCTGCCTCAGTGTGGCTCCTGTCCCCCAAGCACACCAGCTCAAGCACCGCATGGCATCTTTTGGCCTGCGTAGTTGCGTAGCCCCTTGAATGCCTACGGAGCACCGCTGGTTCCGAAGACAAAGCACAGGAAGAGGGCATGGAGGAAGCAGAAGAGGAGGGGGTGGAGGAGAGAGGTGTGTCAGAATCACCAGTAGTAGCATTTTGGAGGCGTGGTGGCGGAACAACCTCCAACACTATTGCACCTTGTCCTGCATCCTTCCCAACTGCCAGCAGAGTCACCCAATGCGCCGTGAAACTTAGGTAACGTCCCTGTTCATGCCTGATGGACCATGAGTCAGCGGTAATATGCACCTTACCGCTGACCGCCCTGTCCAGCGAGGCATGGACATTGCCTTCCACATGCCGGTAGAGAGCCGGAATCGCCTTCCGTGAGAAAAAGTGGTGTTTGGGTACCTACCACTGAGGAACCGCACATTCCACAAACTCACGGAAGGGAGCAGAGTCTACCAACTGAAAAGGTAGCAGTTGAAGTGCTAGCAATTTTGCCTAGCTAGCATTCAACCGCTGGGCATGTGGATGGCTGGGAGCGAACTTCTTTTGGTGGTGCAGCAGCTGGGGAAGGGAAATTTGCCTGGTACAATCTGACATCGTGTACCGATAGCAGATTGCCCACAAGTACTTGGCTGTGACACACCTAATTCTACACCTTCATTCCTCTCAGTGCAGGTCTCAGAGAGGACTGAAGGTATAGTGGGGTTGGAGATCTCAGCTGATGAGGAGCAAGGAGAGGTCCTCTTTGTTCTTTGGTGTGGGTCTTTTAGGTACGCTTGCCAATGGACTGCATGGCAGGTCAACATATGTCTGGTCAAGCATGTGGTGCCCAAGCGGGAGATGTATTGGCCACGCGAGATACGCTTGAGACATATGTTGCAAATAGCAGCGGTGCGAGCTGATGCACTCGTCTCAGAAAAGGCCCACACCAAAGAACTTTTGGAATAACGTGCAGAGACAGCAGCGCCCTGCACATGCAAAGCTTTGCGGTGTGATGCAGTCAATGTGCTGCCCTTAAGCTTGCCCCTGGAGGACATCTTGCCTTGTTGGTGATGTGCCTCCTCCTCCTCTTCACTATCAGGCACCCACGTGGAGTCAGTGACCTCATCATCCCCTCCCTCCTTATCACTGGAGCAAACCTGGCAGTATGCTGCAGCAGGGGCAACATGACTGCCAGATTGCTGTCCTTTTTGGGCACTCCCTCTATCTGGGCTCACGTTACTGCCTTCCCCTAGCTGAGTACCATCATCAGAGCCTTCAAAACGCTGGGCATCCTCCTGGAGCATGTACCCAACACTGTGGTCAAACAGTTCGGTGGACTCCTCAGGAAGGGAGTGACAGTTCGGTGGACTCCTCAGGAAGGGCTAGGGAAGGAGTGACTGATTCCATTGAGCCGAGGGAAGAGGCAGGGTTGGCAGCTGCTTTGCCAGACAAAGTACCCTGAGCATGGGTGAGAGAGGATGAGGAGGATGAGGATGGCTTGGTCATCCACTCGACCAAGTCTTCCGCATGTTGCGGCTCAACACGGCCAGCTGCCGAAAAAAAGGCCAAGCATGTCCCACGGCCACGTGCTGATGAGGATGCACCGTGTCCACAACCAGCACTGTTGCCTCTAGATACAGAGCCTGTTTGCCCTCTTTTATTGGCTTGTGACTGTCTGCCTCTCCTTGTTGGCCTTCCAGACATACTAATGGCCTGCAGTGAGATGTAGCTGCACTAAGCTGGGATATATACATATATATATATATATATATATATATATATATATATATATATATATATACTGATACTGCAGCTAGCAAAATCAACTGCCTGCCTGTAGTATTATTAGTATGAGAACACCACCAATCTTCTACAGGTAGCTTTAGCTGAACACTGTGCAGAGGTCGCACTACACTAACTTGTAGCTTTAGCTGAACACTGTGCAGAGGTCACACTACACTAACTTGTAGCTTTAGCTGAACACTGTGCAGAAGTCGCATTACACTAACATGTAGCTTTAGCTGAACACTGTGCAGAGGTCACACTACACTAACTAGTAGCTTTAGCTGAACACTGTGCAGAGGACGCACTACACTAACGTTTAAATACTGTAGCTGCCTGCGGTAGTGATAGGATCAGGAAAACACCATCAATCTTCTACAGGTAGCTTTAGCTGAACACTTTGCAGAGGACGCACTACACTAACGTTTAAATAATGTAGCTGCCTGCGGTAGTGGTAGGATCAGGAAAACACCACCAATCTTCTACAGGTAGCTTTAGCTGAATACTGTACAGAGGACGCACTATACTAACGTTTAAATAATGTAGCTGCCTGCGGTAGTGATAGGATCAAGAAAACACCACCAACCTTCTACAGGTAGCTTTAGCTGAACACTGTGCAGAGGTCGCACTACACTTACGTGTAAATAATGTAGCTGCCTGTGGTAGTGATATGATCAGAAAAACACCACCAATCTTCTACAAGTAGCTTTAGCTGAACACTGTGCAGAGGTCGCACTACACTAACTTGTATCTTTAGCTGAACACTGTTCAGAGGTCGCACTACACTAACTTGTAGCTTTAGCTGAACACTGTGCAGAGGGCTCACTACACTAACTTGTAGCTTTAGCTGAACACTGTGCAGAGGTCACACTACACTAACTTGTAGCTTTAACTGAACACTGTGCAGAGGTCACACTACACTAACTCGTAGCTTTAGTTGAACACTGTGCAGAGGACGCACTACACGGCACATCACGGATCTTGTGGACAGATTACTGGGAGGGGCTGGGGAAGACCCAGCTGTCATGGTGCACGTTGGCACCAATGATAAAGTCAGAGGCAGATGGAGTGTCCTAAAGAACGATTTTAGGGACTTAGGAGCTAAATTGAGGAAAAGGACCTCCAAGGTAGTGTTCTCAGGAATACTACTGGTACATCGAGCCACACCAGAGAGGCAGAGGGAGATTAGGGAAGTAAACAAGTGGCTGAAGAGCTGGTGTAGTAAGGAGGGGTTTGGGTTCCTGGAGGACTGGGCCGACTTCTCAGTCGGTAACCGGTACTATAGAAGGGACGGACTGCACCTAAATGAGGAGGGTGCAGATCTGCTGGGAATGAAGATGGCCAAAAAGTTAGAGGGGTTTTTAAACTAGGCGATGGGGGGGAGGGTCCAGAGACAGTGATAGCCAGCGCGGAAGATATGCCAGAGGGTAGTATTGGGGGCATTAGTGGTAGGTTAACCAAAGCACAAAAACACAAGGTGAGTATAGTAGCAAGTCCTAGTTGCAATCTTGAAACACCCAATACGAGGACAATATGCGACCGGTCTAAACTATGTGGCATGTTCACCAATGCCAGGAGCCTGGCGGACAAGATGGGTGAACTAGAGATACTGTTGTACAAGGAGGATTTGGATTTTGTGGGAATTTCAGAGACCTGGTTCAACAGCTCTCATGATTGGCTGGCAAACATTCAAGGGTATACCCTATACCGCAAGGATAGAGAGGGTAAAAAAGGGGGAGGGGTATGCCTATATATCAAGAATAATGTACAAGTGAATGTGAGAGATGACATCACTGAGGGGGCTAGGGAGGAGGTGGAATCTTTATGGGTAGAGCTCCAAAGGGATGAAGCTAAGGGGAAAATAATACTGGGAGTATGCTATAGGCCCCCTAACCTGAGGAAGGAAGTGGAGACGGATCTCCTATCACAAATTGGATTAGCAGCAAGGATGGGAAGTGTTATCATAATGGGGGATTTTAATTATCCAGACATAGACTGGGCGGAGGGAACCGCGCATTCATTTAAGGCTCGCCAGTTCCTTAGTGTCTTGCAGGACAATTTTATGGGTCAGATGGTAGACGCACCAACTAGAAATAAAACCTTACTAGATCTACTGATTACCAACAATACAGACCTGATAACAGATGTGGAAATACGGGGCAATTTAGGTAACAGCGATCACAGGTCAATTAGTTTCAGTATAAATCACACAAATAGGAAACATGAAGGGAACACAAAGACACTGAATTTCAAAAGAGCCAACTTCCCTAAACTACAAACCTTGCTAAAAGGCATAAATTGGGATAAAATATTAGGAACAAAGAATACGGAGGAGAGATGGGTTTGCTTTAAGAGCATATTAAATAAGGGCATTAGCCAATGTATCCCATTGGGTAATAAATTTAAAAGAGCGAACAAACATCCTGGATGGGTTAACTCCAATGTAAAAATGCATATAAAAGCAAAGGAGAAGGCCTTCAAAAAATACGAGGTTGAGGGATCATCCACAGCATTCAGAATTTATAAAGAATGCAATAAGAAATGTAAGGGTGCAATTAGGATGGCTAAGATAGAACATGAAAGACACATAGCGGAGGAGAGCAAAAAAAATCCCAAGAAATTCTTTAAGTATGTAAACAGTAAAAAAGGGAGGACAGACCATATTGGCCCCATAAAGAATGAGGAAGGACATCTGGTTACAAAGGATGGAGAGATGGCAAAGGTATTGAATTTATTCTTCTCCTCAGTCTTCACGAGTGAATCGGGGGGCTTCAGTAACCAAAACTGCAGTGTTTATCCTCATGACACAACACAGGAAGCACCTACATGGTTAACAGAGGACAGAATTAAAATTAGACTTGAGAAACTTAACATTAATAAATCACCGGGACCAGATGGCTTGCATCCGAGGGTACTTAGGGAACTCAGTCAGGTGATTGCCAGACCGTTGTTCCTAATTTTTACAGACAGTCTATTGACTGGAATGGTACCAGCTGATTGGAGAAAAGCCAATGTAGCACCAATATTTAAAAAGGGCCCAAAAAACATCCCTGGGAATTACAGACCAGTTAGCCTAACATCAATAGTATGTAAACTCTTGGATCGGATGATAAGGGACTATATACAAGATTTTAGTAATAAGAATGATATCATTAGCAGTAATCAGCATGGATTCATGAAGAATCGTTCTTGCCAAACCAATCTATTAACCTTCTATGAGGAGGTGAGTTGCCATCTAGATAAAGGAAGGCCCGTAGACGTTGTGTATCTGGATTTTGCAAAAGTATTTGGCACAGTTCCCCATAAACGTTTACTGTACAAAATAAGGTGCGTTGGCATGGACCATAGGGTGAGTACATGGATTGAAAACTGGCTACAAGGGCGTGTTCAGAGGGTGGTGATAAATGGGGAGTACTCAGAATGGTCAGGGGTGGGTAGTGGGGTTCCCCAAGGTTCTGTGCTGGGACCAATCCTATTTAATTTGTTCATAAACGACCTGGAGGATGGGATAAACAGTTCAATCTCTGTATTTGCAGACGATACTAAGCTAAGCAGGGCAATAACTTCTCCGCAGGATGTGGAAATCTTGCAAAAAGACCTGAACAAATTAATGGGGTGGGTGACTACATGGCAAATGAGGTTCAATGTAGAAAAATGTAAAATAATGCATTTGGGTGGCAAAAATATGAATGCAATCTATACACTGGGGGGAGAACCTCTGGGGGAATCTAGGATGGAAAAGGACCTGGGGGTCCTAGTGGATGTTAGGCTCAGCAATGGCATGCAATGCCAAGCTGCTGCTAATAAAGCAAACAGAATATTGGCATGCATTAAAAGGGGGATCAACTGCAGAGATAAAACGATAATTCTCCCGCTCTACAAGACTCTGGTCCGCCCGCACCTGGAGTATGCTGTCCAGTTCTGGGCACCAGTCCTCAGGAGGGACGTACTGGAAATGGAGCGAGTACAAAGAAGGGCAACAAAGCTAATAAAGGGTCTAGAGGATCTTAGTTATGAGGAAAGGTTGCGAGCACTGAACTTATTCGCTCTGGAGAAGAGACGCTTGAGAGGGGATATGATTTCAATTTACAAATACTGTACTGGTGACCCCACAATAGGGATAAAACTTTTTCACAGAAGAGAGTTTAATAAGACTTGTGGCCACTCATTAAAATTAGAAGAAAAGAGGTTTAACCTTAAACTACGTAGAGGGTTCTTTACTGTAAGAGCGGCAAGGATGTGGAATTCCCTTCCACAGGCGGTGGTCTCAGCGGGGAGCATTGTTAGCTTCAAGAAACTATTAGATAATCACCTGAATGACCGAAATATACAGGGATATGTAATGTAATACTGACACATAATCACACACATAGGTTGGACTTGATGGACTTGTGTCTTTTTTCAACCTCACCTACTATGTAACTATGTAACTAAAGTTTAAATAATGTTATATATGGGCGTGGCCTAGCACATGGAGCCGTAGGTCGCACTTCACAGCGGCTCCCGGTCCCACGGATCTCCACGAGGATATAACAGGGACATCCCGCCTCACACCGCTCCTCAACCGCACAGATGGGCAAAGGAACACCCTAAGCCCGTCGGCGATCGTACACAGAGCGATCTGGGCAGATTTGTGACCAGAGCGTCTGCGGCCTACAGCTCCCAGGGACAGCCTAAGATGGCGCCGGCACCTTCGTCCCCCGCCCACTCTGAGCCTTCAGACACCATACAGGTACGCTCCAGGGCTCGCTCTGCCTCACTAGCTGATCTTGAGCCCACACTACAGAGCCAACACAGCACGCATAGCCCCTACAATCAATCACAGGCATCCCTGAACTCAGGAGACGGATGGGACTTAGAATCGCAGATGCGATCCCTCCATACATATATACGCTCCCTCCCAACAAAAGCCGATTTTGAGCACTACACCACCCGTATGGAAAAAGCATACACGCAGGAGATTGCGGAGCTTAAAAGGGACATGGGAATCCGTATTGAGGATGTGGAAAATACCACGGAGGGCGTATGTACTACTCTGCAATCCCATGAGGCAATTCTGAACTCTCACACTGTCCTAATCCAACAGCTCATGTAACACCAGGACGACATTGAAAACCGTAACAGACGGAATAATATCAGAATATGCGGCATCCCTGAAACCATTGAGCATAAAGACCTGGCAGGGGTTGTAACCTCTATCTTCAATCAAATACTTCAGCAACCCAAAGACACTCACATTGAATTAGATAGAGTACATAGGACCTCCGGCCCTCGCAATCCAGACTCTGCTTATGTCCGTGACACCCTGTGTAGAGTGCATTTCTATAAGGTGAAAGAAAACATCATGCGAGAGGCAAGCACCCAGGACTCCATCAGGCTTAATGACACCCCTGTCATGCTACTCCCAGACCTCTCCCGCCAAACGCTTGCCATGCGGCGCTCTTTGAAACCCCTCACCTCAATCTTGCAAGAGAGACAAATCAGATACCAATGGCGCTTTCCGTTCCAACTGCGAGTTCAGCACGAGGGCAAGACAGCCATCTTTCGTACCTTAGGAGACTTACCACGATTCCTGAGCACCCTGGAACTTCCACAGGTTTCCCTACCAGATTGGCCTCTCCCAACTACCATGCCTGGTCTTCCATTCAGCGCGCAATGGCAGAAGACCGGCAGGCAGAAGCGCCCCAGATCCTCGCCTCACAAATCACCGGACGGCTGATGTTCCCTTCTGAAACAGGGTGATACCTGTCTCCAATCCTTTTTTTCTTCCCCTCTCTCTTGCTTTGTCAACAAGAGACAAATTTACTTCTGGACTTCCAGACCTACCAACATCACATTGTTTACAAACGATGCGCACAAGTTTTTCTAATTTTTTCTTCAGTTCTTTGTTTTTGGTTTTGTAGCGCATCCTCTCATGCATACCAGCTTTTTCTTTAATTTTTTTTTCTCTTTTTTCCAGTTCATCATGTCTACAGTTAACGGTTGCTGGGGTGGGGTGGGGGAGGGGGGGCTTAACTGTGACAAGGGAAGTATATATCTGTCTTAATACTGCTGATGATAAGCATACTATAATTACAATGTTGCACAGATGCCTTCCTTCCACGCTGGGCTTTACTCTAGTCTCCCCAGCATATGGAGGGGTTGTCGCCCCCTTCCCCCCCCTCCCACCAACTTGACTCCCTGTACGTTGTTTGAGTACATGGAGGACTTCCGTGCTTCATGAAGCATTTCGGCAGCGGTGCGGAAGAAAGGCAGATGTGTCATACTAGGGCCACTACATCATGCCTATGTCTAGAGATGTTTGTAAGCGATGTCCTTAGGCTGTTCATGTTTTGTGTACGGTGGGGATCCCGGGACCGGGGGGCGCTTTGTGCGCTTACCACGTTTGTACCCCACTTAGGACCAATAGTGCTTACTACTGCACTGTTTACGTTATTTAGTATTTTTTTCTTTTTTTATTATCCAGTTACCATGCGATTGCACCCCTTGATTTCTTTCAGGCTACCACTCAGTGGTTTTAACCTCCTTTTCCACCTCTGTATCTCATGGTGGCTCTCTCTGTCCACATGGTGGATGTGTTTTGTTTTTACATGTCTGAGTCGGTTTCTGTCCACCTTCTTTGCATTTCTAATTTTCTCTACCCCTACTCCTTCTCCCTACCTATCCTTCGTTCCCTTCCCCCCTCCATCCCTCTCCCCCCATGCAGGGCAGGTCCTGGGTCACGTAGGGGTCATTGGAGTTCTGACGGGAGATCTTAGGCTTGTTTCCACTCCATTACTCTCATTACTCCGCTAGATCACATTACCTTAGCCTCCTATAATTGCAGAGGTTTTAACACTCCTGAGAAAAGGAGCCAAGTGTTATATCACTTCCATAAAGCCAAAACTCAAATCTTACTACTTCAAGAAACGCACTTTAAGGGTTCGGCCATCCCAGCCTTAAATAACCCCCATTTCCATAAATGGTTCCATAGCACTAATCCACTTACTAAATCCAAAGGAGTGTCTATAGCTTTCCACAAATCCTTTCACCCAGAAGTATTAGATACCCTGATAGACCCTGATGGTCGCTTTATCTTTCTTAAACTAAAATCTAACCTTTCTATTTTTACAGTTGCTAATGTATACGGACCAAACCAAGACCAAGGGAGTTTTTTCTCCATGCTTATAGACAAACTAATCTCGTTTGGGGGCCCCTGTTTTATTGTAGGAGGAGACCTCAACGTGACCTTCTCGCCAGCCGTGGACACCTCCTCGGGTAAGTCAGCTATATCACACTCCACTCTCACACATATCAAATCACTCCTACACTCAGCCCAATTAGTGGATGTCTGGCGGGTCCAACACCCATTCGAGAGAGATTACAGCTGTTATTCGGTCGCTCATAACTCATATAGTCGCATTGACTATTTCCTAGTATCCCAATCCCTACTTGATGTCCCTATACAAGCTTCCCTGGGTAACATTCTTTGGTCTGATCACGCCCCTGCCCATTTAAGCTTAGCCCACCCACCTAAAGCACACAAAACCTTTACCTGGCGCCTAAATGACAATTTGCTTAAAGATAGCCTTTGTGTGACAGACACCCAGCAGGCAATTCGAAACTTTATTCATGACCACCGTTCAGATGACACCAACCCCCTTACCAAATGGGAAGCCCTGAAATGTGTGTTGCGGGGAATTTTCATTCAACATGGCGCACGATTAAAGAAGGCTAGATCGGCTGACATAGTCAAACTACTCTCATCTATTCACTCCTTAGAAAGCACACATAAGAAAGACCTTGCGCATAGTACCTTTGTGGATCTCTCCTACGCCCGCAGCGATTTACTCCGCATTCTAGATGCAAACACCCTTATAGCCAGAGACAAAGGACGAAATCGTCACTACATACTAGCTAATAAATGCGGACAGCACCTTGCTAAAGTTCTACACCCGCGTCCCCCTCGGCACCCCATACCGTTTATTTGCAACACAAACAAACAAAAGATCAGAACCCCTAAGGGCATAGCAGATGCTTTTCAACATTATTATTCTCAACTCTATAACCTCCCCACACGACCTCAACAATCCCCACGACAAGACTCACAACTCCCAGACATGGAAAATTATATTTCAGAGACAGCCCTCCCACGAATAGACCCCCCCACTTCCACGGCTCTAGAGGAAGTCCTGACATCTTCAGACTTTCTTCTGGCTATTAAAGGATTGAAATCCGGTAAATGCCCAGGACCTGCCGGCTTCACGCCCAGATTCTACAAATTATTTGCCCATTCATTAGCCCCACTTCTCGCAGCGGCGTTTAACTACCTAGATGACGATCACCCCCTCTCCAAATCCCTTCTGTCTGCCACCGTCTCAGTAATACCTAAACCCGGAAAAGACCCCTCCCAATGCACTAGTTATAGACCTATCTCCCTCCTAAATGTAGACGTTAAACTTTTTGCCAAGATCCTGGCCAATCGCCTCTCACCCCTCTTACCCTCCATTGTACACAAAGATCAAGTGGGCTTTGTCCCTGGTAGGGAGGCCAGGGACAATACCACAAAAACGATCCACCTAATCTCTTACATCCGCAAACACAATCTGAAGACCTGCATCCTCTCTTTCGACGCGGAAAAGGCGTTTGACCGGGTTAACTGGCAATTTCTACGCCTTTCTCTAAAACAGATTGGACTCGGCCCTTCATTTATATCTAAGGTGATGGCGCTTTATTCCCATCCCACAGCCTCTGTACTGGTCAATGGTTCCGCATCCGCCCCACTTGTGATATCCAATGGAACAAGGCAGGGTTGCCCGCTGTCTCCCTTGCTCTTTGTTCTAGTGATGGAACACTTGGCCACGGCTATTAGGCAAAACAATAACATCATGGGAATACCGACGCCATCATCTGAAGTAAAACTCTCACTTTATGCAGATGACCTCCTTGTCTACATTCAACAACCCCATACCTCCCTACCCTCCTTAATGCAGGAGTTCCGTAGATTTGGATACTTAAGTAATTTTAAGCTCAATATGTCTAAGACAGAAGCCCTTAACATATCCCTAACTCCCTCCACCCTTACACAATTGCGGACCAATTTCCCATTCCAGTGGGGAACAAAGGGTATTTCCTATCTTGGAGTCACCATCCCATCCAACCTAGCCGACCTTTACAACCTCAATTACCCTCCGCTCCTATCCCGAATCCGGAAAGAATTAGATACATGGAATCAGACCCCACTACCTTGGTTTGGCCGTATTAATACATTAAAAATGGATACACTCCCTAAACTTTTATACGTCTTCCAGACGATTCCGATACTTATCCCTCAGTGCTTCTTTGCCTCTCTACGTTCTATGTCTATACGCTTTGTCTGGCAGCAGGGGATGTCTCGTATCCGACATGCTTTGCTGACATACCCTAAAAACTGGGGTGGGGTTGGCCTCCCAGACTTCGAAATGTACCACAGGGCTGCAGTCCTATCTCGGATCCTCGAGTGGTTCCCTCGCCCATTCCCCAAGGCATCCACTGCCATAGAACAAGACCTCTCCACTTCTGACCTTCGAGCTCTGCTCTGGGGATATGGTCGAGGGCTCACCACCCTAACTAACTGCTCACCATTAACAACTGCAGCACTACACCTGTGGTATAGGAAGGGATTATTACCAATACTATCTACTGACCCCTCACCGCTTACTTCGCTCTTCGACCATCCAGACCTCCCCCAGGGTATGGGCTCTAATCTGGTGGGCCCATATTCACGAGACACCTGGCCTACAGCCAACTCATTCATACACCCTAACACGGGTACGCCGGTTCTCCCGGGAGACAGAGGTAATTGGCTCACAGCCTTGCGCATCTCCTCCTTTTGCTCTGACCTATTCTCCTCTACCCACACCCATAGACCCCTAACAGACTACGAGCAGCTGTGTTCTCTCTCGGAAACACCCAGGCATCTACTATCCACCATTTACAAACTATTACACTCACTGACTCACGAGCAACTGCCACCTTACACAAGGAGATGGGCCTCTGACCTAGGCAAGGATCTTTCACCAGATGACTGGCAAAAGTCCTCCATCTTTTGCCATATACAAGAGAAAAATTTTAAGCTCTTGGCACGATGGTACAGAGACCCCCAATCGTTACACAAAATTTTTCCCTCTACTGCCATGACCTGTTGGAGATGTGGAGATCCAGAGGGCAATTATCTCCACATATGGTGGAATTGCAACGCCATCCAGCCATTTTGGTCACAGGTTTTTGCCGTATACAGTAGCCTCTACGATAAACCCACGACGCCCACACCAGAAGTGGCGCTGCTGTCCATGTTACCAGGTTCAATACCCTCTCAGAAACGATCCCTACTTCGTTTTTTCCTCTCAGCATCTAGACAACTCATACCACTCTACTGGAAAACTACTACTACCCCACCACTGTCCTCCTGGGTCTCCATTGTCAATGATATCATGCGAATGGAGGAGATGATCGCCTTAGATAATGACACCTATGATAAATTCCAAACTATGTGGCTAATATGGATTGATTACGCCACCTCCAACGCTTTGAAAAATCTGCTAAAGCCACCTGACTAAATAAATTCAACCCAGAGCTCCCATTGTGTTGCCCCAGGGCCTGCCAGCTTGACTTGACCCCCCTACCCTTACCCGTCCCCCACCTTCTTTCCTCTTCTCTTCTTCTCTCTCTTTCTCTTCTTTTCAATACTCTCTCCTTCCCATCCCTTTTATGATACAAACAGCAGACGTTGAAATTAACGAACAGTCGTTGTTTTGTAACATGGTTTATATGTTATCCAGGGAATTGAAACTGAACCAAACTGGTATACACTCATTCTTATATACTCCGCTCCCTGTATGTATAAGTTTGTGTACAGACAAATTGTTTTCTACCATGCTAATCGCTATATACTACGTTTTGCCAATGTTAAATGGCTCTGTATAACCTTGCAAACTTAATAAAAATATATTTGACTCTAAATAATGTTATATGACATAAACGTCTGAAGTAAATGTTAAGTAATACAGTCCAAGTATCCCTTTGAGCAAAAAAAGGCACTCCGGATCATCCAAATGCTTCAACATGCACAAAAAAGATTCACAATCCAAACATCATGATAATAAGTTGACCTTACCAGAACACCAAATATAGTGGGCGGATGGCTTAAACCTAGCCGGGGCCTTTATGATAGAGACCGATCAGCTCTGTCAAAATTCAGGCATAGTTCCCTCAGTTTAATACCGGAAGAAAAAAAAATGACAAGAAGGCTGGCCATAGTGTAGTATTGTTATACAACATGTGTGGACATACAACCGTGACCAACACCCTATTGTGCACTTAAAACAAAAGGTGATATCCCACCACCACAGCTGTAGAGTGTGCTTACCAACTCTCAGACTTTACACTCATTTGGCTCTATATCACACTGGGAGATTGATTGCTGTAGTCAGGAAATCCTTATCCACAGTATACGACCCAAAAAGGAGATAAACTGACCATAGTGTAATACATTCAATAAACACTTTAATGAATAAAGTAATACACTTACAAACAGATGATCAAATTCGCATAAAATCTGTAAAAAACTGCCGGCATATCAATCACGAAGCGGAGCTCGTCCTCCTTCCCTGGTCACCCAGACGCGTTTCGTCATCAAGCGGACGTTCTCAATGGGGACGAGCAGCGCAGTGAGCCACCACCATATATACGCTACCAAGCCTCGTTCTGAGATGCAAGTACAAGGACGCCATCTTAGATATGGGCAAATGCCCTGACTCAAAACGGGATGTGTGGATTGTCAAAAAATACACAGCCCGGAAGAGTGGCTAGCAAAAATGCTGCCAAATTTAAAAACAGATAAAAAGAAGAAAACAGAAAAAACAGAAAATAATCATCTATTAAGGGGGTCTTTTGTGATAAAATGAAAATTGGCTATATTACCTTATACGGCAAAAGTATGAATAATATGTCAATAGTGAATTTACTCAATATATTTATGGGGATCAAGTAATATAGGTGAAAGCCCTAATCATTGAATGATATCTATGGTGAGTTAAAAAATCCCCCCAAAAAATATTATGAATCATATAGATGCATATAAACCTAACATATATAAGAAAATCTAGTGAAAGGTTGTAATTAAAAAATTGCATGGTGTATTAGCCTATGCAATAAAATGTAACTAATATATCGATAGTGAATGTGCATAAATAAGTAGAAGGGAACAGGCAAATTATTACCTCATTCAATAAATTAAATTGAATAAAAATAAAGTGCAATTTAGAGAAATCTGGTCTTATTAGATAAAAATAAATATAAATAAATAAATAGATATGTACAGTACTATATGTATATAGACCTACATATGTGAATAATGTGATGAAAAATAATAATGTGAAAAATAGTGACTAGAAATAGTGGGTAAAAATAAAATAGAATATAAAATAAAAATAAAAATAGAATTTAAAAAATGTTTTTAAATAAACCATAGATTTAAATAAAATTTAAGTATGATTACATACAGTAATTATATAAATTTCTACAGCTTAATTGTCCACTAGCTAGTATCTCAGAGCAGGTTCACAATAATCATCATAATAATCCAAAAAATACAGACAATAAACCTACTAAAATAATTACAATAATTAAGAATTATCAATAAAAGCATTTACATCGGTATCAATGTTCAACCCATAGGGGGCATAAGTTCTCAATTTATGCATCCAGCTCATCTCTAATTGGGATATCCCCCTAATCAATGAACTCCCCCTCCAATGGGGTCTGAACCTTTCTATCCCCAAAAAAATGGTTTTGGAGGGGTTTCTATCATGCACCAATAGGTAGTGTTTTGACACCGAATGATTCCTAAAACCAGTTAAGATGTTGGTGATATGTTCATAAAGCCGCACCTGAAGAGGTCGCTTAGTCCTGCCCACATATTGCAGGCCACATGGGCACTGCAACAGGTACACAACTTTCTCCGTGGCACAGGTGATAAATGGTTTAATAGTGTGTCTCTCCTGTATGCTAGTAGAGATGAAGGTAGTAGTGCGTCTATGGGAACATGCACTCAAGGTGCAAACTCTACATTTTCTACATTGGTAAAAAACAGTTAATTGGTCGAAAAAGGTGGGTCTAATACCTGGAGGATTCAAAATATTGGGGGCCAACTGATTTCTCAATGAGGGTGCTCCCCTAAAAACCACACGAGGCCTATCTGGTAGGACCCCATTAAGAACTGTATCACTCTTAACAACATGCCAATGCCTGTATACCAAGCTCTTAATATTGTTATGCTGTAAAGAGAAAGACGTCACAAAAGGGACACCCGACCTGAAATTATCCCCAACGCGGGGGCCTCTTTCAACTAACAGGTCATCCCTATTGATCTGCTGCACAGTAATAGGTGATTTTTTTCTTTTTTTTCTGTTTTCTTCTTTTTATCTGTTTTTAAATTTGGCAGCATTTTTGCTAGCCAATCTTCGAGGCTGTGTATTTTTGACAAGCCACACATCCCGTTTTGGGTCAGGGCATTTGCCCATATCTAAGATGGCATCCTTGTACTTGTATCTCAGAACGAGGCTTGGTAGCGTATATATGGTGGTGGCTCACTGCGCTGCTCGTCCCCATTGAGAACGTCCGCTTGATGACGAAACGCGTCTGGGTACGCACGTAGTGACGTCACCACGTGACCAGGGAAGGAGGACGAACTCCGCTTCGTGATTGATATGCCGGCTGGTGTTTTTTACAGATTTTATGCGCATTTGATCGTCTGTTTGTAAGTGTATTACTTTATTCATTAAAGTGTTTATTGAATGTATTACACTATGGTCAGTTTATCTCCTTTTTGGGTCGTATACTGTGGATAAGGATTTCCTGTCTACAGCAATCAATCTCCCGGTGTGATATAGAGCCAAATGAGTGTAAAGTCTGAGAGTTGTTAAGCACACTCTACAGCTGTGGTGGTGGGATATCACCTTTTGTTTTAAGTGCACAATAGGGTGTTGGTCACGGTTGTATGTCCACACATGTTGTATAACAATACTACACTATGGCCAGCCTTCTTGTCATTTTTTTTTTTTCTTCCTGTATTAAACTGAGGGAACTACGCCTGAATTTTGACAGAGCTGATCGGTCTCTATCATAAAGGCCCCGGCTGGGTTTAAGCCATCCGCCCACTATATTTGGTGTTCTGGTAAGGGCAACTTATTATCATGACGTTTGGATTGTGAATCATTTTTGTGCATGTTGAAGCATTTGGATGATCCGGAGTGCCTTTTTTTTCTCAAAGGGATACTTGGACTGTATTACTTAACATTTACTTCAGACGTTTATGTCATATAACGTTTTTAATAATGTAAAGGACATTTAGCGCAGTTTATTTTTATTATTGTTGTCTTGTGCTGTCACACTGTTTACTGCTGCTTTATTTTTGTTGCTCCAGCGCGGCATTTTTTTACTGTATACTGTTTTTGACTTATTTACTGCAGCTGGTATATGTAACTTTTGGGAACCCATTCAAGGATGGATATCTTTGAATTTCGGGCCACTAATATGGTTAATGTGGAAGGGGTTTTTGAGGCATACAAGAGTGATGAAAGTGATTTGGGGGGAATTTTTACAAGACTAAAGAATCTTATGGTCTCCGAGAACCACACAAAGTGGGATATAGCCTACTTGGAAACTTATACTAAACACTCAATGGTCCCCAGAAGCCTCAGATGGGACATTGCTCCACAGAAAGGGGATGTGGATCTAGAGGGTTGGTTCAAATATTTTAACCAAGCAGGGATCTCCCTCATTAAATTCCTGATAGAAAGAAAGACCACTAAACTAGATAAATTGGATGATGAAATTAAAAGTATTAAAGATAAATTACATCCATATATGGGGAGTGAGGAATACTCAGTCAAATCCCAGAGTCTCCTAAAAATTCTTGAAAAAGAGGATAAGGATCAAAGGATCAAGAAAAAGAAAAAGTTTAATAGAGACCTCTCGGACTATCATGGTAAAATAGTTTTTGATTGGCAGAAAAAACTCCTAGAGGAGTTGGCCAAACAAAACAATAATGAGATGGACATCTCTACAACAATAGAACCAAACGTTTCAAATAGGGGTCCTCCGACCATGCCACTTGCTGCTTATAACTCAAACAAGCGGGGGGCTCCCTATGCAAAACCTACAAATAGAATAGGGAATGATTATTATCAACAGTCACCTTGTAGGGAAAATGGTGGGAACCACTGAGGTTTCTATAGAGGACATAGTGGTCCTCCTAGATCCATCCAATCATCTGATTACAACTATATGATGCAACAACATGGGTATGCGCCCCAATTTAGGGCACCCCCCCCCCTCAGGGGAAGAGGTTGGGGCCCCTATTACAATCAACGTGGTAGAGGGCGTACTGTGAACCAACAGGAAGCTTGGAAAGCCAGAGGTAGTGGGTATCCTGATTATCAATCATCAGGACCAGAGTATCCAATGGTAGAGACAGAATGGGAGGCTAATATACCTACTTCCAACTATTTTTTTCCCCTTGCAGATAGGGAGGGCCCGAATGTAAATTTTGGGCAATACCCCCACTTTGCCACATCAGACCCCTAATGGACATATGCCCTCCATGGGCGCTCCTGCGTCCACCGATTTGACCAGTTGGGGTTTTCACAAACCAAGCCAAGGCACCAAGAGACAAGGAGAAAGAGGAGAGGAATCAGAGGGGGGAGGCGGGTACGAGCCACTCAAAAGACCAAAAATATAGCTGGCACAGGGATCTTTAACCTCAACTCTAAATCACTAACTAATTCCGAAAAAGCCATACTTGATAAAGGGCTTAAATTTGTCCCACCCACTAGATTAAATAAGTTTCAAACATTTATGGATATTCATAAATTCGTCAGGAAATTAAGCATTAAAAGACATATGACGAATCATCCGATTAGAGATACAAGGACGAGTGAAACAGGGATTATCCACTCGGGGTTGAGGAATGCTTCCCTCTTCAACCCCCCTGGCACATTGGCACCAGCATTAAGAGTCTTTAGGGATGTTATGCGTAGAGAACTGGACCAATTGGAAGTTAAGAAGGCAAGACTGAATAAAACTTTGCAAGAAGGTTTGGACTCCCTATGTAAAAACAGGGAATTGGTGATCAGACCAGCCGATAAGGGGGGTGGGATTGTCGTCTTGGATCGGCAGGACTATATGCATGAAATGCAGAGGATTCTCAATGACAACTCCACCTATACCCTTCTCCCCGCAGATCCCAAGCTAAATATTTGAAGGCACTTAAGGTGATTGTGATGAGGGGTTGACAGATGGGGATCCTCACTAAGAAAGAGGGCCTATATTTGATACCTTCAGCCCCGCGTACACCCACCATCTACTATCTACCAAAGATACCCAAGAGTCTTGTCTGCCCCCCGGGACACCCTATTGTCAGTGGCATAGATTCATTGACGTCCCGGGTGGGCAGATATATTGATTTTTTCTTACGACCCCTGGTACAGAAGTTGCCCTCGTATATCAAAGATTCTAGGCATGTTATTCAATTACTCTCTAGGGTTCAGTATCGTACTGGGATGTGGTTGGTCACTGCAGATGTAACATCCCTGTATACCATTATCCCGCATGAGTTAGGTTTTGAGGCCGTGGAATATTTTTTGAATAGGGATTCTGGCCTTGTCCAGGCTCAAATATTATTCCTGATGGACCTCTTAAGGTATGCCGCCTCCCACAATTATTTTTGGTTCAACAATAATTTTTACAGACAGGATATGGGAGTGGCTATGGGGGCTAAATATGCCCCCAGCCTGGCAAACCTTTTAATGGGGAAATGGGAGGAGGATGACATCTATGCCCGGGACACCCCTCAACTGGTCCTATGGGCTAGATACATAGATGACATCCTCCTCCTATGGGATGGTGAGCACCTGGAATTGCAGGAGTTTTTGTCTGCCCTTAATGCCAATCATATTGGCATTAAATTGAATTATGAAATTAGTCAGACTACTATTAACTTTCTTGATTTAAAAATTTCGGGGGGCGGGGACAAATTAGTCACGTCTACATTCTTTAAAGAAATGGACAGGAACTCATTCATACCAGTAGACAGTTGTCATTACCGCCCTTGGCTTGAGTCGGTTCCAAAAAGTCAGTATTTATGAATCAAGAGGAACTGTTCCAGTCAATCTGAATTTCTTGCACAGGCAGAAGTTCTCACTGAAAGGTTCTCCCAAAAGGGATATTCGAAAGACTCCCTTGAGAAGACACTAAATACTGTGCAGCAGATCAATAGGGATGACCTGTTAGTTGAAAGAGGCCCCCGCGTTGGGGATAATTTCAGGTCGGGTGTCCCTTTTGTGATGTCTTTCTCTTTACAGCATAACAATATTAAGAGCTTGGTATACAGGCATTGGCATGTTGTTAAGAGTGATACAGTTCTTAATGGGGTCCTACCAGATAGGCCTTGTGTGTTTTTTAGGGGAGCACCCTCATTGAGAAATCAGTTGGCCCCCAATATTTTGAATCCTCCAGATACTAGACCCACCTTTTTTGACCAATTAACTGTTTTTTACCAATGTAGAAAATGTAGAGTTTGCACCTTGAGTGCATGTTCCCATAGACACATTACTACCTTCATCTCTACTAGCACACAGGAGAGACACACTATTAAACCATTTATCACCTGTGCCACGGAGAAAGTTGTGTACCTGTTGCAGTGCCCATGTGGCCTGCAATATGTGGGCAGGACTAAGCGACCTCTTCAGGTGTGGCTTAATGAACATATCACCAACATCTTAACTGGTTTTAGGAATCATTCGGTGTCAAAACACTACCTATTGGTGCATGATAGAAACCCCTCCAAAACCATTTTTTTGGGGATAGATAGGTTCAGACCCCATTGGAGGGGGAGTTCATTGATTAGGGGGATATCCCAATTAGAGATGAGCTGGATGCATAAATTGAGAACTTATGCCCCCTATGGGTTGAACATTGATACCGATGTAAATGCTTTTATTGATAATTCTTAATTATTGTAATTATTTTAGTAGGTTTATTGTCTGTATTTTTTGGATTATTATGATGATTATTGTGAACCTGCTCTGAGATACTAGCTAGTGGACAATTAAGCTGTAGAAATTTATATAATTACTGTATGTAATCATACTTAAATTTTATTTAAATCTATGGTTTATTTAAAAACATTTTTTAAATTCTATTTTTATTTTTATTTTATATTCTATTTTATTTTTACCCACTATTTCTAGTCACTATTTTTCACATTATTATTTTCATCACATTATTCACATATGTAGGTCTATATACATATAGTACTGTACATATCTATTTATTTATTTATATTTATTTTTATCTAATAAGACCAGATTTCCCTAAATTGCACTTTATTTTTATTCAATTTAATTTATTGAATGAGGTATTAATTTGCCTGTTCCCTTCTACTTATGTATGCACATTCACTATCAATATATTAGTTACAGTTTATTGCATAGGCTAATACACCATGCAATTTTTTAATTACAACCTTTCACTAGATTTTCTTATATATGTTAGGTTTATATGCATCTATATGATTCATAATATTTTTTGGGGGGATTTCTTAACTCACCATAGATATCATTCAATGATTAGGGCTTTCACCTATATTGCTTGATCCCTATAAATATATTGAGTAAATTCACTATTGACATATTATTCATACTTTTGCCGTATAAGGTAATATAGCCAATTTTGGGGAATTTTCTTCTTTTTATCTGTTTTTAAATTTGGCAGCATCTTTGCTAGCCACTCTTCCGGGCTGTGTATTTTTTGACAATCCACACATCCCGTTTTGAGTCAGGGCATTTGCCCATATCTAAGATGGCGTCCTTGTACTTGTATCTCAGAACGAGGCTTGGTAGCGTATATATGGTGGTGGCTCACTGCGCTGCTCGTCCCCATTGAGAACGTCCGCTTGATAACGAAACGCGTCTGGGTACGCATGTAGTGACGTCACCACGTGACCAGGGAAGGAGGACGAGCTCCGCTTCGTGATTGATATGCCGGCCGCCGTTTTTTACAGATTTTATGTAAATTTGATCGTCTGTTTGTAAGTGTATTACAAACAGAATATTGGCATGCATTAAAAGGGGGATCAACTCCAGAGATAAAACGATAATTCTCCCGCTCTACAAGACTCTGGTCCGGCCGCACCTGGAGTATGCTGTCCAGTTCTGGGCACCAGTCCTCAGGAGGGATGTACTGGAAATGGAGAGAGTACAAAGAAGGGCAACAAAGCTAATAAAGGGTCTGGAGGATCTTAGTTATGAGGAAAGGTTGCGAGCACTGAACTTATTCTCTCTGGAGAAGAGACGCTTGAGAGGGGATATGATTTCAATTTACAAATACTGTACTGGTGACTAGGGATGAGCTTCGAGTTCGAGTCGAACTCATGTTCTACTCGAACATTGGCTGTTCGCAAGTTCGCCGAACAGCGAACAATTTGGGGTGTTCGCGGCAAATTCGAATGCCGCGGAACACCCTTTAAAAGTCTATGGGAGAAATCAAAAGTGCTAATTTTAAAGGCTTATATGCAAGTTATTGTCATAAAAAGTGTTTGGGGACCCGGGTCCTGCCCCAGGGGACATGGATCAATGCAAAAAAAAGTTTTAAAAACGGACGTTTTTTCAGGAGCAGTGATTTTATTAATGCTTAAAGTCAAACAATAAAAGTGTAATATCCCTTTAAATTTCGTACCTGGGGGGTGTCTATAGTATGCCTGTAAAGGGGCGCATGTTTCCTGTGTTTAGAACAGTCTGACAGCAAAATGACATTTGGAAGGAAAAAACTCATTTAAAACTACCCGCGGCTATTGCATTGCCGACAATACACATAGAAGTTCATTGATAAAAACGGCATGGGAATTCCCCACAGAGGAACCCCGAACCAAAAAAAAAAAAATGATGTGGGGGTCCCCCTAAATTCCATACAAGGCCCTTCAGGTCTGGTATGGATATTAAGGGGAACCCCAGCCAAAATTTTTAAAAAAAATTGACGTGGGGTTCCCCCTAAATTCCATACCAGACCCTTCAGGTCTGGTATGGATTTTAAGGGGAACCCCGCGCCAAAAAAAAAAAAAAAACGGCGTGGGGTCCCCCTAAAAATCCATACCAGACCCTTATCCGAGCACGCAACCTGGCAGGCCGCAGGAAAAGAGGGGGGATGAGAGTGCGCCCCCCCCCCTCCTGAACCGTACCAGGCCACATGCCCTCAACATTGGGAGGGTGCTTTGGGGTAGCCCCCCAAAACACCTTGTCCCCATGTTGATGAGGACAAGGGCCTCATCCTCACAACCGTGGCCGGTGGTTGTGGGGGTCTGCGGGCGGGGGGCTTATCGGAATCTGGAAGCCCCCTTTAACAAGGGGACCCCCAGATCCCGGCCCCCCCCTGTGTGAAATGGTAAGGGGGTACTTACCCCTACCATTTCACTAAAAAACTGTCAAAAATGTTAAAAATGACAAGAGACAGTTTTTGACAATTCCTTTATTTCAATGCTTCTTCTTTCTTCCTTCATCTTCTTCTTCTTCTGGTTCTTCTGGCTCTTCTGGTTCTTCCTCCGGCGTTCTCGTCCAGCATCTTCTCCGCGGCGTCTTCTATCTTCTTCTCCTCGGGCCGCTCCGCACCCATGGCATGAGGGGAGGCTCCCACTCTTCTCTTCATCTTCTTCTCTTCTTCATCTTCTTCTTCATCTTCTTCTTCATCTCTTCTTCCTTCTTCTCTTCTTCATGTCTTCTGCGGGCCGCTCCGCAGCCATGCTGGCATGGAGGGAGGCTCCCGCTGTGTGACGGCGTCTCTTCGTCTGACGGTTCTTAAATAACGGGGGGCGGGGCCACCCGGTGACCCCCGCCCCCCTCTGACGCACGGTGACATGACGGGACTTCCCTGTGACGTCACGGGGAATGCCACAGGGAAGTCCCGTCATGTCACTGTGCGTCAGAGGGGGGCGGGGTCACCGGGTGGCCCGCCCCCCGTTATTTAAGAACCGTCAGACGAAGAGACGCCGTCACACAGCGGGAGCCTCCCTCCATGCCAGCATGGCTGCGGAGCGGCCCGCAGAAGACATGAAGAAGAGAAGAAGGAAGAAGAGATGCAGAAGAAGATGAAGAAGAAGATGAAGAAGAGAAGAAGATGAAGAGAAGAGCGGGAGCCTCCCCTCATGCCATGGGTGCGGAGCGGCCCGAGGAGAAGAAGATAGAAGACGCCGCGGAGGAGATGCTGGACGAGAACGCCGGAGGAAGAACCAGAAGAGCCAGAAGAACCAGAAGAAGAAGAAGATGAAGGAAGAAAGAAGAAGCATTTAAATAAAGGAATTGTCAAAAACTGTCTCTTGTCATTTTTAACATTTTTGACAGTTTTTTAGTGAAATGGTAGGGGTAAGTACCCCCTTACCATTTCACACAGGGGGGGGGCCGGGATCTGGGGGTCCCCTTGTTAAAGGGGGCTTCCAGATTCCGATAAGCCCCCCGCCCGCAGACCCCCACAACCACCGGCCACGGTTGTGAGGATGAGGCCCTTGTCCTCATCAACATGGGGACAAGGTGTTTTGGGGGGCTACCCCAAAGCACCCTCCCAATGTTGAGGGCATGTGGCCTGGTACGGTTCAGGAGGGGGGGCCGCACCTGAAGGGTCTGGTATGGAATTTAGGGGGAACCCCACGTCAATTTTTTTTAAAAATTTTGGCTGGGGTTCCCCTTAATATCCATACCAGACCTGAAGGGCCTTGTATGGAATTTAGGGGGACCCCCACATCATTTTTTTTTTTTTTTTATTTTGGTTCGGGGTTCCCCTGTGGGGAATTCCCATGCCGTTTTTATCAATGAACTTCTATGTGTATTGTCAGCAATGCAATAGCCGCGGTAGTTTTCAATGTGTTTTTTCCTTCAAAATGTCATTTTGCTGTCAGACTGTTCTAAACACGGAAAACATGCGCCCCTTTACAGGCATACTATAGACACCCCCCAGGTATGAAATTTAAAGGGATATTACACTTTTATTGTTTGACTTTAAGCATTATTAAAATCACTGCTCCTGAAAAAACGGCCGTTTTTAAAACTTTTTTTTGCATTGATTCATGTCCCCTGGGGCAGGACCCAGGTCCCCAAACACTTTTATTGACAATAACTTGCATATTAGCCTTTAAAATTAGCACTTTTGATTATTCATGTTCGTGTCCCATAGACTTTAACGGTGTTCGCGTGTTCGAACAAATTTTTTTCCTGTTCGCATGTTCTGGTGCGAACCGAACAGGGGGGTGTTCGGCTCATCCCTACTGGTGACCCCACAATAGGGATAAAACTTTTTCGCAGAAGAGAGTTTAATAAGACTCGTGGCCACTCTATACAATTAGAAGAAAAGAGGTTTAACCTTAAACTACGTAGAGGGTTCTTTACTGTAAGAGCGGCAAGGATGTGGAATTCCCTTCCACAGGCGGTGGTCTCAGCGGGGAGCATTGATAGCTTCAAGAAACTATTAGATAATCACCTGAATGACCGCAACATACAGGGATATGTAATGTAATACTGACACATAATCACACACATAGGTTGGACTTGATGGACTTGTGTCTTTTTTCAATCTCACCTACTATGTAACTATGTAACTATGTAACTTTATTCATTAAAGTGTTTATTGAATGTATTACACTATAATCAGTTTATCTCCTTTTTGGGTCGTATACTGTGGATAAGGATTTCCTGACTACAGCAATCAATCTCCCAGTGTGATATAGAGCCAAATGAGTGTAAAGTCTGAGAGTTGGTAAGCACACTCTACAGCTGTGGTGGTGGGATATCACCTTTTGTTTTAAGTGCACAATAGGGTGTTGGTCACGGTTGTATGTCCACACATGTTGTATAACAATACTACACTATGGCCAGCCTTCTTGTCTTTTTTTTTTTTTCTTCCGGTATTAAACTGAGGGAACTACGCCTGAATTTTGACAGAGCTGATCGGTCTCTATTATAAAGGCCCTGGCTGGGTTTAAGCCATCCGCCCACTATATTTGGTGTTCTGGTAAGGGCAGTGCCTTTTTTTGCTCAAAGGGATACTTGGACTGTATTACATAACATTTACTTCAGACGTTTATGTCATATAACATTTTTAATAATGTAAAGGACATTTAGCGCAGTTTATTTTTATTATTGTTGTCTTGTGCTGTCACACTGTTTACTGCTGCTTTATTTTTGTTGCTCCAGCGTGGCATTTTTTTACTGTTTAAATAATGTAGCTGCCTGCGGTAGTGATAGGATCAGGAAAACACCACCAATCTTCTACAGGTAGCTTTAGCTGAACACTTTGCAGAGGACGCACTACATTAACGTTTAAATAATGTAGCTGCCTGTGGTAGTGATAGGATCAGGAAAACACCACCAATCTTCTACAGATAGCTTTAGCTGAATACTGTGCAGAGGACGCACTACACTAACGTTTAAATAGTGTAGCTGCCTGCGGTAGTGATAGGATCAGGAAAACACCACCAACCTTCTACAGGTAGCTTTAGCTGAACACTATGCAGAGGTCGCACTACACTTACGTGTAAATAATATAGCTGCCTGCGGTAGTGATATGTTCAGAAAAACACCACCAATCTTCTATAGGTAGCTTTAGCTGAACACTGTGCAGAGGTCGCACTACACTAACTTGTATCTTTAGCTGAACACTGTTCAGAGGTCGCACTACACTAACTTGTAGCTTTAGCTGAACACTGTGCAGAGGGCTCACTACACTAACTTGTAGCTTTAGCTGAACACTGTGCAGAGGTCACACTACAGTAACTTGTAGCTTTAGCTGAACACTGTGCAGAGGACGCACTACACTAACGTTTAAATAATGTAGCTGCCTGCAGTAGTGATAGGATCAGAAAAACACCACCAATCTCCTACAGGTAGCTTTAGCTGAACACTGTGCAGAGGTCGCACTACACTAACTTGTAGCTTTAGCTGAACACTGTGCAGAGGACACACTACACTAACTTGTAAATAATGTAGCTGCCTGGGGTAGTGATAGGATCAGAAAAACACCATCAATCTTCTACAGGTAGCTTTAGCTAAACACTGTGCAGAGGTCGCACTACACTAACTCATAGATTTAGCTGAACACTGTGCAGAGGATGCACTACACTAACATTTAAATAATGTAGCTGCCTGCGGTAGTGATAGGATCAGGAAAACACCACCAATCTTCTACAGGTAGCTTTAGCTGAACACTGTACAGAGGACGCACTACACTAATGTTTAAATAATGTAGCTGCCTGCGGTAGTGATAGGATCAGGAAAACACCACCAATCTTCTACAGGTAGCTTTAGCTGAACACTGTACATAAGACGCACTACACTAACGTTTAAATAATGTAGCTGCCTGCGGTAGTGATAGGATGAGGAAAACACCACCAACCTTCTACAAGTAGCTTTAGCTGAACACTGTGCAGAGGTCGCACTACACTAACTGTAAATACTGTAGCTGCCTGACTGTGGAACTAATAGGATCAGAAGAACACCAGCAATTTTCTTCAGGTAGCTGTAAATACTGTAACAACACCTGCCTGCCTGTCAGTAGGAAGAGAATAACAAGAACAGATCTAGCTAAACTGAATACAGTATATATGTATATATACAGTGCCTTGCAAAAGTATTCAGCCCCCTTGAACTTTTCAACCTTTTGCCACATTTCAGGCTTCAAACATAAAGATATAAAATTTTAATTTTTTGTGAAGAATCACCAACAAGTGGGACACAATTGTGAAGTGGAACGAAATCTATTGGATATTTTAAACTTTTTTAGCAAATAAAAAACTGAAAAGTGGTGCGTGCAAAATTATTCGGCCCCTTTACTTTCAGTGCAGCAAACTCACTCCAGAAGTTCAGCGAGGATCTCTGAATGATCCAATGTTGTCCTAAATGACTGATGGTGATAAATAGAATCCACCTGTGTGTAATCAAGTCTCTGTATAAATGCACCTGCTCTGTGATAGTCTCAGGGTTCTGTTGAAAGCGCAGAGAGCATCATGAAGACCAAGGAACACACCAGGCAGGTCCGTAATACTGTTGTGGAGAAGTTTAAAGCCGGATTTGGATACAAAAAGATTTCCCAAGCTTTAAACATCCCAAGGAGCACTGTGCAAGCGATCATTTTGAAATGGAAGGAGTATCAGACCACTGCAAATCTACCAAGACCTGGCTGTCCCTCTAAACTTTCAGCTCAGACAAGGAGAAGACTGATCAGAGATGCAGCCAAGAGGCCCATGATCACTCTGGATGAACTGCAGAGAACTACAGCTGAGGTGGGAGAGTCTGTCCATAGGACAACAATCAGTCGTACACTGCACAAATCTGGCCTTTATGGAAGAGTGGCAAGAAGAAAGCCATTTCTCAAAGATATCAATAAAAAGTCTCGTCTAAGCCAAGCCACCTGGGAGACACACCAAACATGTGGAAGAAGGTGCTCTGGTCCGATGAAACCAAAATCGAACTTTTTGGCCACAATGCAAAACGATATGTTTGGCGTAAAAGCAACACAGCTCATCACACTCAACACACCATCCCCACTGTCAAAGATGGTGGTGGCAGCATCATGGTTTGGGCCTGCTTTTCTTCAGCAGGGACAGGGAAGATGGTTAAAATTGAGGGGAAGATGGATGCAGCCAAATACAGGACCATTCTGGATGAAAACCTGTTGCAGTCTGCAAAAGACCTGAAACTGGGACGGAGATTTATCTTCCAACAAGACAATGATCCCAAACATACAGCAAAATCTACAAAGGAATGGTTCACAAATAAACGTATCCAGGTGTTAGAATGGCCAAGTCAAAGTCCAGACCTGAATCCAATCGAGAATCTGTGGAAAGAGCTGAAAACTGCTGTTCACAAACGCTCTCCATCCAACCTCACTGAGCTCGAGCTGTTTTGCAAGGAAGAATGGGCAAGAATTTCAGTCTCTCGATGTGCAAAACTGATAGAGACATACCCCAAGCGACTTGCAGCTGTAATCGCAGCAAAAGGTGGCTCTACAAAGTATTAACGCAAGGGGGCCGAATAATTTTGCACGCCCCACTTTTCATTTTTTTATTAGTTAAAAAGGTTTCAACAATCCAAAAGATTTCGTTCCACTTCACAATTGTGTCCCACTTGTTGGTGATTCTTCACAAAAAATAAAAATTTTATATCTTTATGTTTGAAGCCTGAAATGTGGCAAAAGGTTGAAAAGTTCAAGGGGGCCGAATACTTTCGCAAGGCACTGTATATATATATATATATATATATATATATATATATATATATATATATATATATATATATATATATATACAACACCTGGGATGCATATATATATACACAATACACTGTAAGTGCGGCTAACTGACTGACTGTCCTGCCTAATCTATCTAACTTAACTAACTTAAATCAAATGACACTGTCTCTCTGTCTCTGTCTCTCAACACCGGAACACACTACACAGGGCCGCCGTGCAGGCGGCCTTATATAGTGTGGGGCGTGTACTGAACCCCCTGAGCCATAATTGGCCAAAGCCACACTGGCTTTGGCCAATTACAACTCTTTGTACAGACGGTGCTGTGATTGGCCAAGCATGCGGGTCATAGTGCATGCTTAGCCAATCATCAGCCAGCAATGCACTGCGACGCCGCAGTGAATTATGGGCTGTGACACGTCACTTGAATTTGGCGCGAATGGCCCATATCGTTCGCAATTCGGCGAACGACCGAACAGACGATCTTCGAGTCGAACATGGGTCCGAACACGAAGCTCATCCCTAGTCAGGACATCCCAGACATACCATTAAGGGTATACCCATGGGACAGTTGCTACGAGTGAGGAGAATTTATAGGGATAACCTGGATTTTGAACACGAGGCAGCCTCCCTATTCCAATGTTTTCTTGAGAGGGGATCCCCGAGGTGGATGGTTAATAGGGCTTTGGCCATTGCCAAGAGTAAAGATCGGACAGACCTCATTAGGAGAAAGATACAGGATGGGGACGTATAGTACTGAGTTTAAAGAGATTAGAGATATTGTTAATAGACACCTCTCTATTCTACATGCAGATGAAATTTGTGCTAAGATTCTACGAGGAGGTATAAATATAGTGTCTCGCAGGGCCCCTACCTTGGGTCTTTTCTTGTCCCTCAGTTTCTTTAATAGAAGTACTACCAAGTCGGTAACATGGCTACACTTTAAAGGAAACTTTAGGTGTGACGCGACGGGATGTCCATGCTGCCACCACATCATGGGTGGCAATCAGTTTTGTTCATCAGTGACACACAAGGATTATGACATAGTCCACTTTCACAATTGTAATACCAACTATGTTGTTTATTTACTGACTTGTGACATATGTCACATTCAGTATGTTGGTAGAATAACTAGATGCCTCCGAGATCGCTTTAATGAACACCTATACAGCGTGGCTAAAAATCAATCACCCAATGTGGCCAAACATTTTAATTTATGCCATAACAGCAATACTTCAGCCATGCGTATACAAGTTATTGACAAGGTTAGGACTTCAAATAGGGGAGGTGATATGTTCTGATTGCTCTGCCGGAGAGAGGTGTTCTGGATATTTCATCTCCAGACTCGCATGCCGCACGGGTTAAACTTCAAGTGGGATGTGAGTAGGGATGGGCGAACGGTTCGGCCCAAGCATAAGTTCGGGCCGAACTTTGGTTGTTCGGATGTTCTGCGAACACCAAACAATATGCGGTGTTCGGGACAAATTCGAAACCACTGGAACACCGTTAAAGTCTATGGGACACTAACATGAAAAATCAAAATTGCTAATTTTAAAGGCTTATATACAAGTTATTGTCAAAAAATGTGTTTCAATGCAATTTTTTTTTTTTTAAACGGCGTTTTTTCGGGAGCAGTGATTTTTTTTAATGCTTAAAGTGACACAATATATTCCTTTAAATATTGTGACTGGGGGGTGTCTATAGTATGCCTGTAAAGTGACGCATTTTTCCCGTGTTTAGAACAGTACTGCACAAAATGACATTTCTTAAGGAAAAATTGTCATTTAAAACTGATCGCGGCTGTAATGAATTGTCGGGTCTCGGCTATATAGATAACACTCATTGAAAAAAAGGGCATGGGTTTCCCTCAGTCCATTACCAGGCCCTTTGGATCTGATATGAAAATTAAGGGGAACTCTGCACCAATTAAAAAAAAAATGGCGTAGGGGTCCCCCCCAAAATCCATACCAGACCTGATGGCGTAGGGGTCCCCCCAAAATCCATACCAGACCCTTATCTGAGCACACAACCTGGCAGGCCAAGGAAAAGAGGAGGGGACGAGAGAGCACCTCCCCTCCTGAACCGTACCAGGCCTGTCAGGGACATGTCAGTGGCCGTCGGGCGAACATGCGTGCGCGCAGGTGCACGAGGGGCTTTCCCAGGGCAATTCTGCTGAAATCCCCACTAGGGGCGCTGGAGCGCTCCCGCGCGCGCGTTTGCGCGTGCGTGCACACGCCCGTGTGCGCTAGCGCTGTCTGGCGCCAAGGACCCTTTAAAAGGCTGTCAGATGCTTCCATCAGGTGCTGTTCATCTGCAGCTCTGCACCTGAGTTCCTGTATCATGCCTGTTGTTGTATTTGCTAGTGACCCGGCTCCGTCTGACCATTCTCCTGTCTCCAATCTGATCCAGCCTGCCTGACCTTGCTCATATATTGTGACCCGTTGCCGAACTCCTGCCTGACTATTCTTTGATTATCCCTCCTGCCATATACTTGCCTGATCTCCTGCCAAACGGACTGTCTGACTCTGCTTTGCCTGTGTCCTGTGACGCTGCTTCTAGTCCGCTCTGCCAAGCTCCAGGTTCTGCTGCTGCCATATCATCCACCTGTCTGCCTACTGATCCGCTTCAGCCTACCTGCATCCACAGCTCAGCCATCCCGGAGGGACGTCTTTCCAGTTCCTGTGTTTGCTACCGCAAGAACCTGCATCAGGCCCTCCTACCCACTGTGCTCAAGAGACCACTGTTCCCACTTCCAGTGGCTCCTGAACCAGCGCTTAAGAGAGGTCTCCTACCAGTCGGGCTCAACTACCAGGTACCTAACAGTACGAACAGCCATGACTGAGCCCGCAGGAGAGACCTCTCCCATCAAGGAGATCTGTACGCACTTAGCGGCACTCACCCAGGCAGTAAAGACTTTACAAGACAGCTACAACAGACTGGAGGGTCAAGTTCTGAACCTTAGTGGTCCTGGAGGTGTGGCCTCTGCCTCAGCAGCTGCTCCAGCACAGGCTGCTGCACCACCCTCTGTGGTCATGCTTCCACCTGAACCAAGGGTCCCCATCCCTGAGAGGTTTTCTGGTGACCGAACCAAGTTTCTGGCTTTCCGCAGCGCCTGTCAACTCTATTTCGCCCTGCAGCCACGGACTTGCTCCTTAGAGGTTACCAAAGTGGGATTTGTCATATCCCTTCTACAAGGGGAACCCCAGACCTGGGCCCACCGCTTGCTTGAAACCAACTCTGTACAGATCCAGTCTTTGCCCGCTTTCTTCGAAGCCATGGCCCAGTTGTACGAGGATCCTCAGTGGACTGCCACCGATGAGTCAGCTTTGTTCGCGCTCCAGCAAGGCCGCAGGCCGGCCGAGGACTATATTACGGACTTCCGACACTGGAGTGCGGACACTCAATGGAACAACGCAGCTTTACGTCATCAATTCCGCATGGGGTTATCTGAGAATCTAAAGGATGAGCTTGCTCAGGTAGGAATGCCCGATACCCTTGAAGAACTCATTGCTCTAACCATCCAGATTGATCGACGCCTTCGTGAGCGCCGGTCTGAACGCTCTTCCCAGCAAACGCGCCCTATGTGGATGACTGCCAGAGTTCCGGTTCCTGCCTCCCGATATCTACCTTCTGCCTGCCCAAGTCTGGTCTCCCAAACACCTGATGCTCCCGAGCCAATGCAACTGGGACTTATGCGTTCTACCTTGCCCCCAGAAGAACGGGCGCACAGACGCCAGCTAAACCTCTGCCTTTACTGTGGTGAGACGGGCCACTACGTGAACAACTGTCCGGTCAAGACTTGTAAGTGTTTTTCTTCTACTCCGGCCAGTTTATCCGCCTTAACCGCCAATGTAACTCAACTTGCTCTCCCTCTCTCATTACAGCTCCAGGGAAGAACAATCCAGGTCAACGCCATTATTGATTCCGGGGCATGTAGCTGCTTTATTGACTCTGCTTTTGCTACTCAACAAAATCTTCCCCTAAAAGACAAGACACATAAACTCTCAGTTTTTCTGGCCGATGGGTCCCACATAAAATCGGGACAAGTCTCTCAAGAAACCCTTCCTCTGTCTGCCACCTGTTTATCTCAACATAAAGAGATCCTAACTCTGGACGTTATCTCATCTCCATTATTTCCGATCATTTTGGGCATGCCCTGGCTTCAGGCCCATAACCCTCACGTTAACTGGTCTACGGGTGAAATCAAGTTTTGGTCACCCTACTGCCAAAAACATTGCTTACCTGAACTCTCTAAGCCTGCTGCTATCTTACTTTGTATGGACGTTGACCAAGACCTGCTTCAAACCATACCAGAGGCCTATCGGGAATTTGCGGATGTATTCAGCAAGAAGGGAGCGGACTCCCTGCCACCCCATCGTCCCTATGATTGTCCAATTGGGCTGCTCCCTGGGGCTGAGATTCCTTTCGGGCGCATCTTCCCGCTGTCTGAAAAAGAACAAGAGGCACTTAAGATATACATAAATAAAAACCTTGAAAAGGGCTTTATTCGACCTTCTACCTCCCCAGCTGGTGCCGGAATATTTTTCGTTTCCAAAAAAGATCAGACTCTTCATCCATGTGTGGACTATCGGGAGTTAAACAAGGTTACGGTCAAAAACCGCTACCCGTTGCCTCTGATACCTGAACTGTTCCAGAAGTTGAGGTCTGCCATCATCTTCACCAAGCTGGATCTAAGAGGGGCCTACAATCTGGTCCGCATTCGGGCCGGAGATGAATGGAAGACGGCTTTCCGGACCCGTTTCGGACACTATGAGTATCTGGTCATGCCCTTCGGCCTTTGCAATGCTCCTGCCACTTTACAGCATCTGGTCAACGACATGTTCAGAGATTTCCTGGACATCTTTGTAATCGTCTACTTGGATGACATCTTAATCTTCTCCAGTTCACTTAATCAACATCGGGAACATGTCCGTAGGGTCCTGGGTCGTCTTCGTTTGCACGGACTGTATGCTAAAGCGGAGAAGTGCGAATTCGAACAAGAAGATATTCCGTTTCTGGGGTTAGTGATCTCCCCAACCGGCATCAAAATGGACCCTCAGAAGGTGTCCGCTGTACTAGATTGGCCAGCCCCTCTGGACAAGAAGGGCTTGCAACGCTTCATTGGATTTGCAAATTTTTATAGGAAGTTCATTAGGGGATTTTCTGCCATTATCTCCCCCCATCACGCAGCTAACCAAGCAGAACTCCCCTTTCCACTGGAGCCCGGAGGCTCAGGGGGCCTTTGAAGAATTAAAGAGACGTTTCACCTCAGCTCCGATCCTTAGCCATCCTGACCCATCCTTACCCTTTATCCTGGAGGTTGATGCTTCCGAAGTGGCCGTGGGTGCTGTCATTTCTCAACGGCAGGGCAACAAGGATCTGATGCACCCCGTAGGATTCTTCTCTAGGAAGCTCTCGCCGGCTGAGCGGTATTACGATGTGGGAGACCGGGAACTACTTGCTATCAAGACAGCTTTAGAAGAATGGAGGTACTTGTTAGAGGGCGCAGTCCATCCAGTGCTGATATATACTGACCACAAGAATCTTGAATACTTAAGATCTGCTAAGAGACTGAAACTCCGACAGGCCCGATGGGCTCTATTCTTTACACGTTTCTGTTTCCACATCACTTACCGGCCGGGAACTAAAAACGTAAAACCAGACGCACTGTCACGCATGTTTGACAACCCTAAAGACCTTTCAGTACCTGACACCGTTCTGCCGGCAAATTGCTTCCTACTTCTTCAAACGGATCTCCTGTCCATGATCAGAGAAGCATCACCAGAACCTTCAAGTCTCCAGGGATCCTCTTTAACACCCCGAGATGGATTATTGTGGAGAGGAAGTCAAATATTCGTACCAGAGAGCGTCCAAGTCAAGGTGCTGACATTATTATTTGACCATCCACTTGCAGGACATTTTGGGGTTCGCAAGACCCTTGAGCCCGTGCAATGCACGTTCTGGTGGCCTAACCTGAAAGAATTTTGCAGGAAGTATGTCAACTCTTGTTCTGTTTGCATTCAGAATAAAACTTCCAGGAACAGAGCTTGGGGACTGTTGAGACCGTTGCCTATACCAGATAGACCCTGGAGGATGATAGCAATGGACTTCATAGTTGAACTACCATGCTCTAAAGGATGTTCGGCGATCTTTGTGGTCGTCGACCGGCTGTCTAAAATGGCCCATTTTGTGCCCCTAAAGGGAACGCCTTCTGCTGTAGAAATGGCCCGTGTGTTCATCAAGGAGATTGTTAGGCTACACGGAGTCCCCGCAAATATAGTGTCCCATAGGGGGGTGCAGTTTACTTCACGCTTCTGGAAAGCCCTATGTGAGATCTTGAAAATTGAACTAGCCCTGTCCTCAGCATACCATCCCCAAACGAACGGGCAAACTGAAAGGACAAACCAGACGCTGGAGCAATACATTAGGTGTTTCACATCTTTTGTACAAGATGATTGGGTGTCCCTGCTGCCCTTAGCGGAATTCGCTTGTAATAATGCTAGTCACTCTGCCACTGGTCAATCTCCTTTCTTTGCCAATTATAGTTTTCATGTATCTTTTTTACCAGATTTTCTTCCAGAGTCCTCAGTAGGGATGAGCCGAACACCCCCTGGGTTCGGTTCGCACCAGAACCTGCGAACGGACCGAAAGTTCGCACGAACGTTAGAACCCCATTGACGTCTATGGGACTCGAACGTCCTAAAAAGGGTTTGGGGACCCGGGTCCTACCCCAGGGGACATGTATCAATGCAAAACAACGTTTAAAAACGCCCGTTTTTTCGGGAGCAGTGATTTTAATGATGCTTAAAGTAAAAAAAAAAAGTGAAATATTCCTTTAAATATCGTACCTGGGGGGTGTCTATAGTATGCCTGTAAAGTGACGCATGTTTCCTGTGTTTAGAACAGTCCCTGCACCAAATGTCATTTTTAAAGGAAAAAATCTCATTTAAAACTGCTTGCGGGTTTAATGTAATGTCCGGTCCTGGCAATATGGATGAAAATCAGTGAGACAAACGGCATGGGTACCCCCCAGTCCATTACCAGGCCCTTTGGGTCTTGTATGGATATTAAGGGGAACCCCGCACCCAAATTAAAATAAGGAAAGGTGTGGGGCCACCAGGCCCTATATACTCTGAACAGCAGTATACAGGCGGTGCAAACAAGACAGGGACTGTAGGTTTGTTGTTAAGTAGAATCTGTTTGTAATTTTGAACATTTTTAACGTGTTTAGCTCCAGCCAAAAAAATTTTTTTAAGCTTTTTGGAAAACATAGGGAAGGGTTATCACCCCTGTGACATTTGTTTTGCTGTCTTTCCTCCTCTTCAGAAGATTTCACCTCACTTTTTGTCCCAATGAAAAATGTTTTTTGAAAATTTGGGTTTTTTTGTGGAACAAGGATTGGAAAGCATCAGTGGAAAGGAGAAATGTTTTTCCCATATTAACTCTTACAGGAGAGAATTTCCCTTCCTAGGGGTAGATTTCATCTCACTTCCTGTTGTCTCCTTCCGTTTGCAAGTAGGAGTCGTTTGTAAGTTAGATGTTTGAAAGTAGGGTCCTGCCCTATATACTCAGCAGAAATTTGGGCCTTAGGTGTTGCTGTGGCCACAACACTGCAAGCCCTCACAGGGCCCTGCTGTGAAATATTAGATCAAGAATTGTAATTACATGCCCCTGTTGAACAGGAGCTGAAAAATTAGGCCTTAGGCATTGGTGCTGATGCCACAACACTGCAACCCCTCACAGACACTCTAGTTGGAACGCAGGAACGAGCCCTGCTGAAAAGTATTGCATCAAAAATTGTAATTACACGCCCCTGTTAAACAAGGGCTGAAAAATTGGGCCTTAGGCACTGGTGCTGGTGCCACAACACTGCAACCCCTCACAGACACTCTAGTTTGAACGCAGGAACGAGCCCTGCTGCAAAGTATTGCATCAAAAATTGTAATTACACGCCCCTGTTAGACAGGGGCAGAAAAATTGGGCCTTAGGCACTGGTGCTGGTGCCACAACACTGCAACCCCTCACAGACACTCTAGTTGGAACGCAGGAATGAGCCCTGCTGCAAAGTATTGCATCAAAAATTGTAATTACACGCCCCTGTTAAACAGGGTCAGAAAAAATGGGCCTTAGGCACTGGTGCTGGTGCCACAACACTGCAACCCCTCACAGACACTCTAGTTGGAATGCAGGAACGAGCCCTGCTGCAAAGTATTACATCAAAAATTGTAATTACACGCCCCTGTTAAACAGGGGCTGAAAAATTGTGCCTTAGGCACTGGTGGTGGTGCCCAGAACCAAAAATGTTCTTACAAGCTATCAGCGTGATGATTGAGGAGGAAGAGGATAATTACTCAGGGATAGTCACTCAGCATCAGCATAGGCAGTCTTTGAAGGGATCTGAGATTTCAAAAAAAATTATTCGGTTACATCAGCATCAGGTGCTTGGTAGCTGGTGGTGATCCAAGACTGATTCATTTTTATGAAGGTCAGTCGATCGACCGAGTCGGTGGACAGACGCACCCTGTGATCGGTTACCACGCCTCCAGCAGCACTGAATGTGCGTTCCGAAAGAATGCTGGATGCAGGACAGGCCAGTAGCTCAATTGCATACTGTGCAAGCTCTGGCCAGTGATCCATCCTCAAGACCCAGTAACCCAGAGCATTTTCGGTGGGAAAGGTGTCCAAGTCTGATCTTGCCCCTAGGTATTCCTGCACCATGTAAAACAGACGCTGGTGATGGTTGCTGGAACCGATCATACCTTGGGGCTGCGGACCAAAAAATTGTCTGAACGCATCGGTCAGACGGCCACCTTCTCCACCGCTCCTTCTTTGACTGACCGAAGCCGCAGCAACACGTTGTCCAGAAACAGGAGTTTGTAACCTCCCAGTCTCTGGGAACGCGTTGCACAGACCTTTCTGCAAGGCCTCCCGAAGATGTTCCATCCTCTGCTCCCTCTGCGATGGCAAGATAAGGTCCGCAACCTTACCCTTGTAACGTGGATCAAGGAGGGTTGCCAGTCAGTATTGGTCCTTCTCCTTGATACCACGAATACGAGGATCCTTACGCAGGCTTTGCAGGATCAGGGAGGCCATGCAGCGTAGGTTTGCTGAGGCATTCGGTCCGGAGTCCTCTGGGTCACTAAGGACGACATGGTCCGCAGCCCCCTCCTCCCAGCCACGTACAAGTCCATGTGTTTCTTGGGACTGATCCCTTAAAGACTGCTGCTGATGCTGAGTGCCAGGCTCCACCTCCATACTGACACAATCTTCCTCCTCCTCCTCCTCCTCCTCCTCGTCCTCTTCCTGTGTGATCGGCGGGCACGCAGGAACACTGTCTGGATAAAGGGGGCCTTGAGAGCTAAGGAAGTCCTCCTCTTCCTGCCTCTGTTCTGCCTCAAGTGCCCTGTCCATTATTCCACGCAGTGTGTGCTCCAACAGGTGGACAAGGGGGACAGTGTCACTGATGCATGCACTGTCACTGCTCACCATCCTCGTGGCCTCCTCAAATGGTGACAGGACAGTGCATGCATCCCTGATCATGGCCCACTGGCGTGGGGAAAAAAAACAAGCTCCCCTGACCCTGTCCTGGTGCCATAGTCGCACAGGTACTCATTGATGGCCCTCTGCTGCGTGTGCAGCCGCTGCAGCATGGCCAACGTTGAGTTCCACCTGGTGGGCATGTCACAGATTAGGCGGTTCTTGGGCAGGTTAAACTCCTTTTGGAGGTCCGTCAGCCGAGCACTGGCATTATATGACCGGCGGAAATGCACACAGACTTTCCTGGCCTGCCTCAGGACATCCTGTAAGCCCGGGTACCTGCCCAAGAACCGCTGCACCACCAAGTTAAGGACGTGAGCCAAACAGGGCACATGGGTCATTTGTCCCTGTCGGAGGGCAGAGAGGAGGTTGGTGCCATTGTCGCAAACCACCATTCCTGCCTTAAGTTGGCGTGGCGTCAACCACCTCTGAACCTGCCCCTGCAGAGCTGACAGAACCTCTGCCCCAGTGTGGCTCCTGTCCCCCAAGCACACCAGCTCAAGCACTGCATGGCATCTTTTGGCCTGCGTACTTGCGTAGCCCCTTGAACGACTACGGAGCACCGCTGGTTCCGAGGAAGAGGCCATGGAGGAAGAAGAAGAGGAGGGGGTGGAGGAGAGAGGTGTGTCACAATCATTAGCATTTTGGAGGCGTGGTGGCGGAACAACCTCCAACACTACTGCACCTTGTCCTGCATCCTTCCCAGCTGCCAGCAGAGTCACCCAATGCACTGTGAAACTTAGGTAACGTCCCTGTCCATGCCTGCTGGACCATGAGTCAGCGGTAATATGCACCTTACCACTGACCGCCCTGTCCAGCGAGGCATGGACATTGCCTTCCACATGCCGGTAGAGAGCCGGAATCGCCTTCCGTGAGAAAAAGTGGCATTTGGGTACCTGCCACTGAGGAACCACACATTCCACAAACTCACGGAAGGGGGCAGAGTCTACCAACTGAAAAGGCAGCAGTTGAAGTGCTAGCAATTTTGCCAAGCTAGCATTCAACCGCTGGGCATGTGGATGGCTGGGAGCAAACTTCTTTCGGCGGTGCAGCAGCTGGGGCAGGGAAATTTGCCTGGTACATGTGGTACCCAAGCGGGAGATGTTTTGGCCACGTGAGATACGCTTGAGACATATGTTGCAAATAGCAGCGGTGCGATCTGATGCACTCGTCTCAAAAAAGGCCCACACCAAAGAACTTTTTGAGACTGCAGCGCCCTGCACATGTGGAGCTTTGGGGTGTGATGCAGTCAATGTGCTGCCCTTAGGCTGGCCCCTGGAGGGCATCCTGCCTCGTTGGTGATGTGCCGCCTCCTCCTCCTCCTCCTCTCTCCTATCAGGCACCCACGTTGAGTCAGTGACCTCATCATCCCCTCCCTCCTCATCACTGGAGCAAACCTGGCAGTATGCTGCAGCAGGGGGAGCATGACTGCCAGATTGCTGTCCTTCTTGGGCACCCCCTCTGTCCGTGCTCATGTTACTGCCTTCATCGAGCTCAGTATCATCATCAGAGCCTTTCAAACGCTGGGCATCCTCCTGGAGCATGTACCCAACACTGTGGTCAAATAGTTCGAGGGACTCCTCAGGAGGACATGGTGGGGCTAGGGAAGGAGTCACTGATGACATTGAACCAAGGGAAGAGGCCGCTGCTTTGCCAGACAAAGTACCCTGGGCATGGGTGAGAGAGGATGAGGAGGATGAGGACGGCTTGGTCATCCACTCGACCAAGTCTTCCGCATGTTGCGGCTCAACACGGCCAGCTGCCGAAAAAAAGGCCAAGCGTGTCCCATGGCCACGTGCTGATGAGGATGCACCGTCTCCACGACCAGCACTAGACACAGAGCCTGCTTGCCCTCTCTTATTGGCTTGTGACTGTCTTCCTCTCCTTCTTGGCCTTCCAGACATACTAATGGCCTGTAGCTGCACTAAGCTGGGATATATATATATATATATATATATATATATATATATATATATATATATATATGTACTGATACTGCAGCTAGCAAAATCAACTGCCTGCCTGTAGTATGAGAACACCACCAACCTTCTACAGGTAGCTTTAGCTGAACACTGTGAGGTGGACGCACCCCACTAACTTGTAGGTTTAGCTGAACACTGTGAGCAGGACGCACTGCACTAACTGTAAATAGTCTAGCTGCCTGACTGTGGTACTAATAGGATCAAAAGAACACCAGCAATTTTCTTCAGGTAGCTGTATTTACTGTAACAAGACAAGCCTGCCTGTCAGTAAGAAGATAACAGAAACGGATCTAGCTGAACACTGTGAGCAGGACACACCCCACTAGCTTGTAGGTTTAGCTGAACACTGTGAGGTGGACGCACCCCACTAACTTGTAGGTTTAGCTGAACACTGTGAGCAGGACGCACCCCACTAACTTGTAGGTTTAGCAGAACACTGTGAGCAGGACGCACTGCACTAACTGTAAATAGTCTAGCTGCCTGACTGTGGTATTAATAGGATCAAAATAACACCAGTAATTTTCTTCAGGTAGCTGTAAATACTGTAACAAGACAAGCCTGCCTGTCAGTAAGAAGATAACAGGAAAGGATCTAGCTGAACACTGTGAGCAGGACGCACTGCACTAAATGTAAATAGTCTAGCTGCCTGACTGTGGTACTAATAGGATCAAAAGAACACCAGTAATTTTCTTCAGGTAGCTTTATATACTGTAACAAGACAAGCCTGCCTGTCAGTAGGAAGATAACAGGAACGGATCTAGCTGAACACTGTGAGCAGGACGCACTGCACTAAATGTAAATAGTCTAGCTGCCTGACTGTGGTACTAATAGGATCAAAAGAACACCAGTAATTTTCTTCAGGTAGCTTTATATACTGTAACAAGACAAGCCTGCCTGTCAGTAGGAAGATAACAGGAACGGATCTAGCGCACGCCCGTTCGCGCTAGCGCTGTTTGGCGCCAAGGACCCTTTAAAAGACTGTCAGATGCTTCCATCAGGTGCTGTTCGTCTGCAGCTCTGCACCTGAGTTCCTGTATCCTGCCTGTTGTTGTATTTGCTAGTGACCCGGCTCCGTCTGACCATTCTCCTGTCTCCAATCCGATCCGGCCTGCCTGACCTTGCTCATATCTTGTGACCTGTTGCCGAACTCCTGTCTGCCTGACTATTCTTTGATTATCCCTCCTGCCATATACTTGCCTGATCTCCTGCCAAACGGACTGTCTGACTCTGCTCAGGTTCTGCTGCTGCCATATCATCCACCTGTCTGCCTACTGATCCGCTTCAGCCTACCTGCATCCGCAGCTCAGCCATCCCGGAGGGACGTCTTTCCAGTTCCTGTGTTTGCTACCGCAAGAACCTGCATCAGACTCTCCTACCCATTGTGCTCAAGAGACCACTGTTCCCACTTCCAGTGACTCCTGAACCAGCGCTTAAGAGAGGTCTCCTTCTACCAGTCGGGCTCAACTACCAGGTACCTAACAAGGCCACATGCCCTCAACATGGGGAGGGTGCTTTGGAGTAGCCCTCCAAGGCACCTTGTCCCCATGTTGATGGGGACAAGGGCCTCATCCCCACAACCCTTGCCCGGTGGTTGTGGGGTTATGTGGGCGGGGGGCTTATCGGAATCTGGAAGCCCCCTTTAACAAGGGACCCCCCAGTTCCAGATAAGGGTCTGGTATGGATTTTGGGGGGACCCCTACGCCTTTTTTTTTAAATTTTGGTGCAAGGTTCCCCCTAAAATCCATACTAGACCCTTCAGGTCACTGCCTAAAAGTCAGGAATTTAGCTTATTAATACGATTGGCGAAGATCTTCGCCAGAATCTTAACATCTACATTTATCAAGGAGATCAGTCTATAAGATTCACATTTGGTGGGATCTTTCTGCAGTCTAATAGGGCGTACACACGGTCGGACTTTGTTCGGACATTCGGACAACAAAATCCTAGGATTTTTTCAGACGGATGTTGGCTCAAACTTGTTTTGTCTACACACGGTCGCACAAAGTTGTCGGAAAATCCGATCGTTCTAAACGCGGTGACGTAAAACACGTACGTCGGGACTATAAACAGGGCAGTGGCCAATAGCTTTCATCTCTTTATTTATTCTGAGCATGCGTGGCACTTTGTCCGTCGGATTTGTGTACACACGATCGGAATTTCCGACAACGGATTTTGTTGTCCGAAAATTTTATCTCCTGCTCTCCAACTTTGTGTGTCGGAAAATCCGATGGAAAATGTCCGATGGAGCCCACACACGGTCGGAATTTCCGACAACACGCTCCGTTCGGACATTTTCCATCGGAAAATCCGACCGTGTGTACGGGGCATAAGAATGAGTATCTTCACATGGAAGTAGGTAATACCCCTAACTTCAAAACTGTTTGATATACTAGAAGGAGGTAATACCCCTAACTTCAAAACTGTTTGATATACTAGAAGGAGACCTGGACTAAGCAGCTGCTTGAATTCCACATACCATTCAGCCAGAAGGCTATCTAGGCTTAGTGTTTTATGGCAGAGGAGCTGAGAAATGGCCCATTCTATTTCTTCAGTGTTACTGTCAGATGCATCTAGTGCTCCTGCTCCTTATTCCAGCATACGTGTTTTGGCTATGGCACTCTCCTGGTCTGTCTGTCCACCTGCAAGGTGATTAATGTGGCCAGTCTCTGAGTGGAAATTAAACCTGTTATAAGCCAGCCAAACACTCACTTGCGTGCTTGTGATAAAGAGTGATATGTGTGTATTCCCGATCAAGCCCCTGGCTGTCTGCCTTGCACTGCTAGTTTGGATTTGCCTGTGTATGACCTTGGACCAGATATTGGACTATTCCCTGAACTCAGCCTGCCTTTTACCTGGACTGTCATAATACCACTCTGCCTGTCTGCCAACCGCAAGTACCTGTTTGCTTTGCTCCATTCGCGCTTGCCCTAGTGTGGTGGCCAGGCACTATAGCATTGTGTATAAGACCTGGGGGCAACCGAGTGCCGATAGGCCTGCTTGCCTTATGGAAAAGGGGGCTGCTAAAGGCGAAGAACACAGTAGCCAGCTATAGTGTCTGACAACCTGTGTTGGGGTAGACGTGGCAGTTACTAGAAGTTTCCAGGTCCCTTCTCAAGTGTGAAGAGTAGGAAGAGATATACCTGCTAGATATGTATTCAACTGAATTTCAGAATAAGTCACAATAGAGGTATACAATGAGGAGTAGAAGGGCATGAAGACATCCAGAATCTCGTATGGAGACAAGCCCAAATGACCCGACTCAATTGATATGCAAGGTATAGAGGTAGGAGAGTACTCAAGCCTTGCTGGATATGCTAGGAGATGGCTTGCTTCATTTCCATGTTCAAACAATTTTTGGGTAGTGTAAAGCATCCTTTTTCTGGGAGTCAGGCAGTATGATTTTTAGAGGATGGGGCATTAGTATAGCAGCTTTCTGCGTGAAGCATAGCTGATTCATGTTTGGCAGCAGTTATTTGGTAATTTTATTCTTAGGATACCCCTAATGGACATAAAACAGTCCCGGGATGATGCGTTGAAGGCATCCCACACCATGGGTGGGGAAGCAATATCAATACTGAGCTGCCAGTATTCAGCTATACCTTTGTCACAAGCCATCATAACTAAAGGGCTTTCTAGCCTTTGAGCATTTAAGGGCCACTGTATAACTTCAAAGCTACTTGCAAGATTTTATGTAGAATATCTGGAGTTACACGTATAGCGCTTCTTCGTTTACTATACATAGCGAAGAAATTAATTGCCCAGTGGTGGATTACCCCGCGAGTTCCCACCAGGGGGCAATGGATAGACAGCGTGAATAGGATCCTAATAAGAGAAAAAATAACCTACCAACGTAGGAAGGCTCCACAAAAATTCCTCTCCATATGGCAGGCGTGGTTGGACGTTCCTGGTTTGGCCCCGCATCAATTAATTAAGGATAGGTTACTCTTGGGTTGATGTAGACTTGACTACTGATTATATGCATGCAAGGGAACGTGAAATTTAAAAAGAGACAGCCCCTGGGGGATATGAAACAGTATGTATGATGAGGTACTGCATGGCAAGGCTTTACTCTGCTTTGTTCCTATCTTTCTCTTTCTCCTTTTCTCTATTTCTTCTGTTATTCCCTCCTATTTTATTTCTTTACTTTACCGATGAATACTATATTGAACTAACCATAACGAATCAAGTTAAGGTTGTCGGAATTATAATACAGCAAGAGTTGATTCTGATATTACTGTTAAATGAACAACAGGTTCGCTATTTTTATACTCTAATATGATTAGAGATCATTAGAGCGTTCAGCATATAAGGGTACTATTATTATAGCTGGTATTTGCTTAAATCTGTACCTTATGTGGAGTCACACTCCCTGCGAAATATATTACGTGTTAGACCTATTATAATTAAAAGATAAGAGTACGACAGGTGATATTCCTGATAGCATATAATCGGAACGGTCTACAATAATCTAAGGTAGCAGATAATTGTTCCCATAACATGCTTTGTGAGAATTCCGAAATTTGTACATGTTATATACGAGTGTCTGTATGCTACCTGTATTTGTTTCTTTTTTTTTTTCTTTATGCAAAATAAAAACCTTTCTGATTAAAAAAAAAGAATATCTGGAGTGAAGGGGGAGGGATGTATACATTTACAAGAGTAAAAGTAATGGTAGCGATCTGCAGGGAAAGTATTACAAATCGCCTGTCTGGGTCAGTTTTAACATGGAGGACCTCAGCAGACAAGGACTTTACTAGTGGGACAGAAACTTCTCTGGAATAAGACACACAAGTAACAGTAAAAGTCTTGGCTGTCCAATATTTATTCAGTATTAGGAGTTTGAATCCAACTAAAGGAGTCTCTTAAAGACATGCTGTACAATATATGGATTTTTATCTCTTAAAGAAGGAGGACACCAAAGACCGTGAGGCATGTTTAGGCATATAGTTATCCAGGAGTAAGTTTCATAGTATTAGACATAGGTAGCGGAGTGTAACAGAATGCAACATTTTGGGAGATCAGCAAAGAGGAATCGGTACCCAAAGGACATAACTATAAGAGGAAGTGTGCAGAAAGCACGAGAGATGCCCCAACTTAACCACTAAAACATATGCAAGAACATCCCAAAGCGACCAACCCTGCTTTTCTATCCCAAACATAGAGAGCTTACAGATCCTGAACCATATACACATGACAAATGCCAACAGTTGGGGGGGGGGCTGATGCCAATCACTGGATACAACCTGGGTTCCACAGCCCCCTCTTTCTGAATAAGAATTTGGGGGTGTGAGGACTGGGGGGAAACTAGAGACCCCGCGGTAAGGAGTAAGAACCTCTGCATATATCAAACAAATGCAATGAAGGTGAACAACATAATAAACAGGAAAGCAATGGATGTTGGATATAGAGATATTGTTCTATGAGCAATGGAGGGCCACTGACTCTAACACAGGATACATGGCTAGTGCAGATAGTGAAAAAAACTAAAACAAAGCGTGAAATAGCGGTAAGTCAAACAAGCAGCTGGTGCATAACACCATTACTGTGAAAGACATCCTGGGGCTGATACTTTCTGGTGCTGAGGCATACATTGGAAAAACAGAGGCATTCTTAACTCTCAAGATCTGTTGGAGGGGGACCAACATTATCATTGAGCCAGGTAATGGCTTCTGATGGTGAGAAGAAAAATATTGCCTTGCCTGCAGAGATTTCTTGTAGCTTAGCAGGATAGAACATGGCATATTGTAGGCCTGTAGCTCTAAGGTGTGTTTTGACTGCTGTCAAGGAGGCTTTCTGCTTCTGGACAATGTCTGTAGAGAAATGAGTGTAAATGGATATCAGGTTCCCATTGAAATGGAGTTGTCCCACAGATCAGGCAGCTTTAAGAATGGACTTGTGGAAATTGAGGATGTGGGCAATCAGTGGTCTTGGCAGGGCCCTAGAGGGAGAGGATGAGATGGAGAGTGATGAGCCCACTTAATGGCAAATGACTAGGCCAGAGCGTTTGCCCCAGAGTCTCCCTAAGCCACAAAGTGAGGAATTGCTCTGGAAATGTGTACTCTGACTTCTCTGGGAAGCCCACAAAGCGTAGGTTGTTCTGGCATTAATTATTTTCCAGGTCATCTAGTTTTGAATGGAGAGCAACCATTTCTTGGGTAGCATCCCTCACAGAGGCCGATAGTGGTGCAAGAGTGTCCTCCACAGAACTAATACTTTTTTCTACACCCTGGACCATTCACAGAGATTTTGAACATCTCGATTTAAAAGAGAGAAATCTATATGCATAGTTCCTATTTGAACTGTAAGAGTAGCCTTGTGGCCTTGTATAGTATGCATGATCTGCAATCTGCTCAGCATCGCCCTGTTCTGTTACCTTTGCACCCAACTGGACTGGTTGATAACAGAGAACCATTCAGAAGATTTCTCAGTTCTAGCTCTGAGATATCCTGCAGCAAGATTTCATCCTTCACTAGTAGTGGTGAGGCAAAAGGAGAGGCCGGGTGAGATCCATTTTGCCAGTGGTACTTGGATATTTTTTTACCATGAAGGATGCCCTAATGCCGCGTACACACGGTCGGACTTTTCAGCTACAAAAGTCTGACAGACTTTCGACAGACTTTCAACGGACTTTTGGTGGACTTTCAACTGAATTTCTAATGACCGGACTTGCCTATACACGATCACACCGAAGTCCGACGGATTTGTACATGATGACGTACACCAGACTAAAATAAGGAAGTTGATAGCCAGTAGCCTATAGCTGCCCTAGCGTTGGTTTTTTTCCGTCGGACTAGCATACAGACGAGCGGATTTCTAGGTCCGGCGGAGTTACGACGTAAAGATTTGAAGCATGTTTCAAATCTAAATTCCGTCAGATTTGCGACTGGAAAAGTCCGCTGAAGGTCCGGTGAAGCTCACACACGATCGGATTGTCTGCCGGATTTGGTCCGTCGGCGTCTGTCAGACAAGTCCGGTTGAAAAGTGCGACCGTGTGTACGTGGCATTAGGGTAACACTCAGCATAGGGTAAAGGAGCACCAAGTATTAGCCCAAAACACCACTGGAAGACTGCTTGGATGGAGAGAAAGACACAGAGCTAAGGGACTACCATGTGCTCAGGTCTGCCATCAAGCCACACCTTCCCCAGTGTTTAATTCTAGTTTACAGCTTATATTGAGATTTGCCAACACAGTACAGACAGGACTAAACATGGTAAACATTAACGTTAACTCCCCAACCCTCTCATAAACGTAGAGAACTACAAAAAAATTTCAGAGTTATCACAAATGAGCCTTAACCTCTTGTCGCCTGCCATATAGCAATATGACATCGGCAAAGTGGTTGTGATATCCTGACCAGACTTCATATGATGTCGCCAGGATATCAAGCTGCTGTGCGCCCCCGGGGGTACGCATCATGGCAATCGTTGTTGGGGTGTGTCAGTCTGACACACCGCAACTCCAATCTAGGTAAAAAGTCTCTGACAGAGACTCTTTACCACATGATCAGCTATGTCCAATCACGGCTGATCACGATGTAAACAGGAAGAGCCGTTGATCGACTTTTCCTCACTCGCGTCTGTCAGACACGAGTAGAGGAGTGCCGATCGGCTGCTCTTCTGACAGGGGGGTCTGTGCTGATTATCAGCGCAGTCCCCCCCGAGAATGTCCACACTGGACCACCAGGGATGCCACCAGGACCACCAGGGATGCCCACCACTAGATGCCACCAAGTATGCCACCCATGGCCACCAGGGATGCCAATCAGTGCCCACAATGGATGACAATCAGTGCCCACAATGGGCATCATTGATTGGCAGGCATTATTATTTGGCACTGATTGGCATCCATCAATACCATCCATTAGTGTACATCAGTGCCACCTATCAGTGCCCATCCATGCCCATCCATGCCACGTATCAGTGCCCATCCATGCCACCTATCAGTGCCCATTCGTGCTGCCTATCAGTACCCATCAGTGCCGCATATTAGTGCCCATCATCAGTGCCACCTCATTGGTGCCACCTCATCAGTGCCCATCAGTGCCACCTCATCAGTGCCTGTCAGTGCAGCCCCATCAGTGCCCATCAGTGAAGGAGAAAACGTACTTATTTACAAAGTTTTGTAACAGAACATAAAAATCCCAGAGGTGATCAAATACAACCAAAAGGAAGCTCTAATTGTGGGAACAAAATGATAAAAATTTAGTTTGGGTACAGTGTAGCATGACCGCGCAATTGTCATTCAAAGTGCAACAGCGCTGAAAGCTAAAAATTGGTTTGGGCAGGAAGGTGTATACGTGCCCTGTATTGAAGTGGTTAAAAATGATAGGCAGCAACTTTTAATTTTATTGTGTGAATGAAGGAGAGGATTGTACACATGCTGCAGCTACAGTAAAAATATACCCCTTGTCTCATTCGGTACTACCACTGAATCCCACCAATTTACGTGAATAAGGCCTGCTGCAGCAACCGTGCAACCCCATGCAATGCATGCAGTTGTAACACAGCGATATAGGCTTTTCAGGGTTAAAACGGGTGGTGAGGAGGCGTTATATTAGCCAGCCACCCTCTAAAAAGTTATCCACCACAAATTGCTTTTCAGAAGGGGAAGCAAGGGCTTCCTCAGTATATATGAGCCCTTACAAGCACAGTTATATTCCAACCATTTTAAGACTGAAAACTTCCTTTTATAAGGCTGGGTTCACACCTATGCGAATTGGATGCAGATTTTTTGCACATCCAATTTGCATAGCAGGAGATTGTGACAGGCCCTCGATGGAGCTCCCAAAATTCGGGCTGAAATCGGACCTGAAACGGTGAATTGAGATGCACTGGATTCCTGCTGTGGGCCGCATGTGGCTTAGATGTGAACCCAGCCTTAATGATCTTGAGATCAGGACCTATTTTTTATTTTTTATTTTAAAGTGTTGTATTTTACACCTTTTTGTCATAAATGTACTGTATATTTACCTGCACTTTGTAAAGTCCTGCACAATCTGTTATTTTGCATTTCAGACAATGTGCAGTTCACAAAAATACAAAACTGAATATGAGTAATAGGTTTGCCATGTTTTACCTACAGATGGCAGTGCTCTTGAAATCTGAATATATAACTTCCAGTCACACTTCAACTGGAGAGGTTGAGGAAGAAGAGCCCCAAAGGGTCAGAGAAAGGGGTGAAAGTAAATATTATTAAAGACACTTTCTTTAAACACCAACTCAGCCCTATTTTTTTAAATGGACCTCCGACTGAATTCAAAATAAAAAGTACTTCCTCTTTGATTCTGTCCCCTGCAGAGATTTGTTTTCACCCAGCATCATTCAAACTGCAGAACCAAAGGTGTTTTGTGGGTGCAGGGCATCATGCTCATCATGTTAGGATTTCTCCGCATGTTTGCCCACTGCTTGAAAAGAGGCAGAGAGGAAGAAGACATCAAATGCCCAGGCCTGAAGACATCTGGAAAAGGCAATGTCAGGATTAGGGATGAGCTTCGAGTTCGAGTCAAATTCATGTTCGACTCGAACATCGGCTGTTCGCAAGTTCGCCGAACAGCAAACAATTTGGGGTGTTCGCGGCAAATTCAAATGCCGCGGAACACTCTTTAAAAGTCTATGGGAGAAATCAAAAGTTCTAATTTTAAAGGCTTATATTCATGGTATTGTCATAAAAAGTGTTTGGGGACCTGGGTCCTGCCCCAGGGGACATGGATCAATGCAAAAAAAAGTTTTTAAAACGAACTTTTTTCGGGAGCAGTGATTTTAATAATGCTTAAAGTGAAACAATAAAAATGTAATATCCCTTTAAATTTTGTACCTGGGGGTGTCTATAGTATGCCTGTAAAAGGGCGCATGTTTCCCGTGTTTAGAACAGTCTGACAGCAAAATTACATTTTAAAGGAAAAAAAGTCATTTAAAACTACTCGCGGCTATTAATGCATTGCCGGTCCGACAATACACATAGAAGTTCATTGATAAAAACGGCATGGGAATTCCCCACAGGGGAACCCGCGAACCAAAATTTAAAAAAAAAAAATGACGTGGAGGATCCCCCTATTTTCCATACCAGGCCCTTCAGGTCTGGTATAGATATTAAGGGGAACCCCGGCCAAAATTTGAAAAAAAATGACGTGGGGGTCCCCTTAAATTTCATACCAAGCCCTTCAGGTCTGGTATGGATATTAAGGGGAACCCCAGGCCAAAATTTAAAAAAAAAAACGGCGTGGGGTCCCCCAAAAGTTCCATATCAGACCCTTATCCAAGCACGCAACCTGGCAGGCCACAGGAAAAGAGGGGGGATGAGAGAGTGCCCCCCCTCCTGAACCATACCAGGCCACATGCCCTCAACATTGGGAGGGTGCTTTGGGGTAGCCCCCCATAACACATTGTCCCCATGTTGATGAGGACAAGGACCTCATCCCCACAACCCTGGCCGGTGGTTGTGGGGGTCTGCGGGCGGGGGGCTTATCAGAATCTGGAGGCCCCCTTTAACAAGGGGACCCCCAGATCCTAGCCCTCCCCCCTGTGTGAAATGGTATGGGCCTACCATGTCCCTAAAAAACTGTCAAAAATGTTAAAAATGACAAGAGACAGTTTTTGACAATTCCTTTATTTAAATGCTTCTTCTTTCTTCTATCTTCTATCTTCCTTCAGTTTCTTCCTCCATCTTCTTCTTCTTCTGATTCTTCTGGTTCTTCCTCCGGTGTTCTCGTCCGGCATCTCTTCCGCGGCGTCGGTGTCTTCTTCCCTTCTTCTCCTCAGGCCGCTCTGCATCCATGACGGCATGTAGGGAGGCTCCCGCTCTTCTCTTCATCTTCTTCTCTTCATCTTCTTCTCTTCATCTTCTTCTCCGGGCTGCTCCGCATCCATGGTGGCATGGAGGGAGGCTCCCGCTGTGTGACGCCTCTCCTCTTCTGACAGTTCTTAAATAACGGGGGGCCACCCAGTGACCCCGCCCCCCTCTGACGCACGGTAACTTGACGGGACTTCCCTGTGGCGTCACGGGGAATGCCACAGGGAAGTCCGGTCAAATCACCGTGCGCCAGAGGGGGTGGGGTCACCGGGTGCCCCCCCCGTTATTTAAGAACCGTCAGAAGAGGAGAAGCGTCACACAGCAGGAGCCTCGCTTCATGCCACCATGGATGCGGAGCGGCCCGGAGAAGAAGATGAAGAGAAGAAGAGAAGAAGATGAAGAGAAGAAGATGAAGAGAAGAGCGGGAGCCTCCCTCCATGCCATTATGGATGCGGAGCGGCCCGAGGAGAAGAAGGGAAGAAGACGCTGACGCCGCGGAGGAGATGCCGGACAAGAACACCGGAGGAAGAACCAGAAGAACCAGAAGACCAGAAGTAGATGGAGGAAGAAACCGAAGGAAGATAGAAGATAGAAGAAAGAAGATAGAAGAAAGAAGAAACATTTAAATAAAGGAATTGTCAAAAACTGTCTCTTGTCATTTTTAACATTTTTGACAGTTTTTTAGTGAAATGGTAGGGGCACTTTTGTACCCCCTTACCATTTCACACAGGGGGAGGGCCGGGATCTGGGGGTCCCCTTGTTAAAGGGGGCTTCCAGATTCTGATAAGCCCCCCGCCCGCAGACCCCCACAACCACCGGCCAGGGTTGTGGGGATGAGGCCCTTGTCCTCATCAACATGGGGACAAGGTGTTTTGGGGGCTACCCCAAAGCACCCTCCCAATGTTGAGAGCATTTGGCCTGGTATGGTTTTAAATTTTGGCCGGGGTTCTACTTAATATCCATACCAGACCTGAAGGGCCTGGTATGGAATTTAGGGGGAGCCCCCACATCATTTTTTTCTTTAATTTTGGTTCGGGGTTCCCCTGTGGGGAATTCCCATGCCGTTCTTATCAATGAACTTCTATGTGTATTGTCGGACCGGCAATGCATTAATAGCCGCAAGTAATTTTAAATTACTTTTTTTCCTTTGAAATGTCACTTTGCTGTCAGACTGTTCTAAACACGGAAAACATGCGCCCCTTTACAGGCATACTATAGACACCCCCCAGGTACGAAATTTAAAGGGATATTACACTTTTATTGTTTCACTTTAAGCATTATTAAAATCACTAATCAAATTGGAAAAATTCTGTGAGCCACAATGATCTTATGCCTTGCTTGTGCTACATCCAGCTGCATGCGCTAATCACGCTTCATATAACGTGCATAGGATAAATTTACAAGTTATGCGCTGCGCTTTGGTGACCCCAAAAACAAAATTAATATTAACCAACTCTGTGCTTACTAGTGCGATAGTATTAAATACAAATAATATGAATGTTGAATAAATAAACAAAGTGTGAAAAAACAATTGCTTGTTACACCATAAATTAGTGCTTATTAGTGCTTGTTACACCATACATAGTGTCCTAATCAACATAAAAAGTGCTTAGTGCTCAATATAAAGTATCCTGCTTGTCTAAATGAATAAATTATTAAATAATAAATAATGAAAAAAGTTCTCTTTAGCACTCCAAATAGTGCATGCAAATAATGTCCAGCAGTGATAATAAAACAATGCGTGCAGGTGGTGTTCAGCTGTGACAACAATCCAACATCATGCCGAAAATATCCTGAGTGCTGCAAAACATGCTCAGAGCATGTGACTCAGCTGCTACCCTGAGTCCAAATAAGCTTTGGAGCCACCCCTGGGCTCAGTCTCAGTGTCTGCTGCACTCCTCCAGCTGGAAACAATGTGGCTCCATACATATAAATGAAAAGGAAACTATATAGTGTAATATAGTCAAAATACTTTTATTAAAAGAAAATGCTCCCCACACCGGGGTACTCACATGGCACTGGTGCGTCAGTGCACCATACTATAATGGCTTTCTATGCAAAATCACTGGATGTTTGGTGCTGTATGCTGTACTGGGACAGCGCTGGTGTAAAGTCCGTGTCAGTCTCTCTGTCCTGGCCCGCCAGGCCGTCACGATCGCCTTATATAATCCTGTAGAGCATCCATCTATTCATATCCCCCTGATGATGACACGTGATCCCTGTGTCGAAGACTTGTAGGGGAGGGGCCAGGATGGAGAGACTGACACGGACTTTACACCAGCGCTGTCCCAGCACAGCATACTGCACCAAACATCCAGTGATTTTGCATAGAAAGCCGTTATAGTATGGTGCACTGACGCACCAGTGCCATGTGAGTACCCCAGTGTGGGGAGCGTTTTCTTTTAATAAAAGTATTTTGACTATATTACACTATATAGTTTCCTTTTCATTTATATGTATGGAGCCACATTGTTTCCAGCTGGAGGAGTGCAGCAGACACTGAGACTGAGCCCAGGGGTGGCTCCAAAGCATATTTGGACTCAGGGTAGCAGCTGAGTCACACGCTCTGAGGTGAGCACATTAGCTTAAGGGGGTCACGAAGGAGCACCGGAGCATGTTTTGCAGCACTCAGGATATTTTCGGCATGATGTTGGATTGTTGTCACAGCTGAACACCACTTGCACGCATTGTTTTATTATCACTGCTGGACATTATTTGCACGCACTATTTCGAGTGCTAAAGAGAACTTTTTTCATTATTTATTATTTATTAATTTATTCACTTAGACAAGCAGGATACTTTATATTGAGCACTAAGCACTTTTTATATTGATTAAGACACTATGTATGGTGTAACAAGCACTAATAAGCACTAATTTATGGTGTAACAAGCACTTGTTTTTTCACACCTTGTTTATTTATTCAACATTCATATTATTTGCATTTAATACTATCGCACTAGTAAGCACAGAGCTGGTTAATATTAATTTTGTTTTTTGGGGTCACCATAGCGCAACGCATAACTTGTAAAATTATTAAAATCACTGCTCCCGAAAAAAACAGCCGTTTTTAAAACTTTTTTTTGCATTGATCCATGTCCCCCGGGGCAGGACCCAGGTCCCCAAACATATAAGCCTTTAAAATTAGCACTTTTGATTATTCATGTTCGCGTCCCATAGACTTTAACGGTGTTCACGTGTTCGAACAAATTTTTTGCCTGTTCGCATGTTCTGGTGCGAACCGAACAGGGGGGTGTTCGGCTCATCCCTAGTCAGGATGGTATTCAGAAACAAACATGAGCATGTGCTGAAAAGGAGACATGACAGTGTGCATTTGCTACCAATACTTTACACGGTCGTGCTTATTTGCACAGTAATGCGCGCATGTTCTTTGGATGACCTGGTTTCAACCCGGCTTTCCTCTGAACTTGTCTGCTGTCTGATCCCTGATTTTGACCCTGACTTGCTCTAAGTACTCTGCTTCTCTAGCTCTACAGTGTATGACTTTGGCTTGCTCTTGACTACCCTTCTGCCTTCTCCACTGGATCCATGTGAATGAGCTTGGCTCTGTTCTTGAACACGCATCTGCCTCCTCTCTAGCTTGCCTTCCTGTGTATGACTTTGGCTCCCATCCTGACTATGCTTCTTCAGTCTGTGCTCGCTGCCTTGATTCTGCTACATCTCCAAGTGCTACAAAGGTCCTGCCATCTGTCCTGACAGACCAGCGGACAGCTATCCAGTTCTGTTGTGCTGCAAGCAGCTTCTAGCAGATCTACTTAAAGGCACCCATGATTCTTTGAGCATAGCACTCCCTGTTCTTACCTTCAGGGGTACTTGGCACTTAGCCGCAAGGGAAGCCCTCTCGTCAAATCGGCCTCAGACCAGGTACCTGACAGGTAAGCATAAACAAAAAGAAAAAATAAATTGGGGGAGTCTCCAAGGGATGGAGACAAAGCCCATAGTTAGACTTTAGGTAGAACAGCACAAAACTAAACAGACTAGACAGACTTTTAGAAGGAGAGACCAAATGAAAGATAAAAAATAAAAAATATGTACCTTTCAAAAACTAGTGAACTCAATTAAACATGATGTGATTAATCTGCTCTGTTAAAAAAGGCATTATTAGATTTAGTCTAGAAGCTGGACACTATAGGGCTGTTATGGAAAGATGCACAACATCATGTCAAAAGCACTGAGCCTGAACAATCTTTGGAAAGGATGTTTAACAAAAAATGATAATGCAAGGAAAGAGTAATTTATGCCACTAAAGCCAGTCACTGTGACAACCAATCTGTCAGAAAATTAGAAAGGAGAGAAGATGAGTTGTGGGATAGATGTGTCAGCATCTGTTATCAATGAAACATCTAGATAGCTACAAAGCACTAACATGATACATGCTTTTAGATAAAAGAATTGACTTTTAAGGAAAGCTGTACTGAAATATTTAGGCTGTCATTGCCAACTTCCTTCTGAAAATGCTGGTTGCCTGGTTGTTTCTGGTTGAACATTATTCCAAATCAATGACCTGCAAAAGTAAGCAACTGAAGTCAAAGTGAATCCATAACAGCGGTAAGCAATATGGAGGGAATCCCACACAATTTTTTGTGTGGGGTCCCCAATTTATATTTATAGCAGACACTTATCTAGGATAGTGATCTGGTATAGATGAAGGGAATCCCAGGCTGTTTGTTTACAAACAGATGTATAGAGGTTGAAGGTTTCAATTGCCAGCAATTTAAAAAGCATTTTTTTTCTTTGTAAATTTTGCATTAATGTTTTTCATTTTAAGCATTATTAAAATTGCTGCTTCCTGTCCTTTTTTTTTTTGTTTTGATACATGTTCCTGAGGGTAGTTTCCAACTCCTTATGTCATTTATTTAACAATTGCTTGCCTATTAGCCTAGAAAATGTCCAGAGATGATTTTTAATATTCAACTTCCATTGACTTCAATACAGTAACGTAACAAAAATGGAAATTGAAGTGCCACACCACTGCAATGAGGTCCAGAAACAATCTTATTCCAATTAAAGTCACTGCTAATAAGGTGCTATGGGTGCAAATCGTTACATTCCCCAAAACGGGGAAAAACCCTGATACTCCTCCTAACTTTTGACCATTTTAGACATTTGCTAAATGCAGATGTCAAAGACTCAGATTGAAAGATGTACTACCCAACTTGATACAACCAGACCAAATGGGGTTCATATGTGGTAGGCAAACATCTGACGCCACTAGGCACGTACTTAACATCGTTCACTTCACAGAAAAAAGTCGAACACCTTCTGATGATCTCTATAGAGATGGAGAAAGCGTTCGGCCTTGTGCATTGTGGCTTTATGACACACATATATTGCATTTTCAGGACCCGATCTTATCAGCCATTTCGTCATTATATTCTTCTCTGTCAGCCCAGGTATACACAGCAAGTCTAAACCCTTCCAAATATCGAACAGTGAAAGACAGGGGTGCCACTATCCCCAATGATTTTCAATCTGACGATGGAGCCTCTGGCAGAGCAGATCCGCTCACACCTACAAGTAACAGGTTTAATCTTCACAGACAGACCCCATATCATCAATTTGTTTGCAGGTGATAATATCCTGATCTTAATAAATCCCCAAACATTGCTTGCCCAGGTGCATTAAATCCTCAGGGAATTCAGTCAGCTATCATGTTACAAAGTCAACCACACTAAATCCCTGTTATTGGACCTAGGCATTCCTAAACCTATTGCCTCAAAGCCAGGGACGTGCAGTGAGGTCAGTGGCTGGTGAGGCACTGGCTAGTATCAGAGCCAGATACACACAGGTTACATACGCCGCGTTCGTTAGAGTGAGAGCAATAACTTCCTCTGTAACTCTAAACATGTAACCTGTAAAAAAATGTAATGCGTCTCCTATGGAGATTTATAAGTACTGAAGTTTGGCGCCATTCCACAAGTGTGCTCAATTTTAAAGTATGACATGTTAAGTATCTATTTACTCAGCGTAACATCATTTCACATTACACATTGTTTTTTTATTCATGAAACAGTTGAAACAGTCATAGGATGACATGACCACACCCCCTTATGACCTCACAGTCCCAGCATGCCCCGGGACTGTGATGTCATAGGGGGCGGGGTCACCGCCTATATAAGTCCGTTGCGAAGCGCACAGAGAGCATTCTGGCTGGAGAGAGCGTCGTGTCAACATCTCTGGAAGAGAAGAGGGAAGAAGACGATCCAGAAGTCCGGACCACCGCTGGCAAAAGAGCGCCAGAAGATAGCGGTGGAGCCGGCAGAAGATGCAGACACCGGGAGAAGATGCCGGAGAGACCCCCGAAGTCGGAAGAGGACCCCCGAAGTTGGAAGAAGACCCCCAAAGTCGGAAGAGGACCCCCGAAGTTGGAAAGGACCCCGAAGTCGGAAGAAGACCCCGGAGCTGCCTAATAAATTACTTTAAAAACCTGTGTACTGTGGTTTTTTATTGACACTTTTTTCCCTAGGTGAATGGGTAGGGGTACCATGTACCCCATACTCATTCACATAGGGTGGGGGGCCGGGATCTGGGGGCCCCCTTATTAAAGCCCTTATTAAAGGGCACTCCCGGATTCCGATAAGTGCCCCACCTGCAGACCCCGACAACCAACGGCCAGGGTTGTCGGGAAGAGGCCCTTGTCCTCATCAACATGGGAACAAGGTGCTTTGGGGTGGGGGGGCCGCAGGTCACCCCCTTCCCTCAAAGCACCCACCCCCCATGTTGAGGGCATGCGGCCTGGTACGGCTCAGGAGGGGGGGCGCTCGTCCCCACTCCCTTTCCTGACCGGCCGGGCTGCGTGCTCGAATAAGGGTCTGGTATGGATTGGGGGGGACCTCCACGCCGTTTTTTCGGCGTAGGGGGTTCCTCTTAATATCAATACCAGACCTAAGGGCCTGGTATGCCCCTGGAGGGGAACCCATGCCGGTTTTTTATTTAAAATTTGGCGTGGAGTTCCCCCTCAAGATTCATACCAAACAGTGCCTGGCATTGGCGGGGATCCAAGTCGGATCCCCGCACCAGTGTCAACCCGGCTCGCAAGGTGTCAATCTCGCCAATAAAAGTGGCGAGATTGACACAATATCAGACAACAATACACAAGTTGACCAAAGGGTGGTGGTAAAGAGCTGAAAAACCATGTGATATGGTGAAAGTTGGCTGGAAAAGTCCTGTCGTCTGTATGCAAGACAAACTTCTGGCCAACTCCCTTTGTACAAAAATCCAAGGGAAAGTTTGTACAAAGTCCTATCGTGTGTATGGGGTTTAAAAGACAACTTGCCGTATACTTGAGCTGATAAAGGTACTGTATATCTTATTTAGGCATTACAATCACATCCACCTGTGCCTCCTTAGCTGACAATTACAAACCATTAGACATGTGCACAACAAAAAATTTCATTTAGTTTAGTTTCGTTTCGTCTTGTTTCCGTGGATTCGTAATGATTCATAATTTCGTAATACGCGAGGGTTCATATTCGGACTCGTTCGTATTTTAGTAACAGCTGTATTTTCGTTAAACTTTTAACAATATAATTCGTAATTCCGTTAGTCTAGCAATTCGTAATTTCATAAGACGTGGTTCGATTCGGAGTCGTTCATATTTTCGTTGATACTGAATGATTCGTAATTCTGTCTAATTTTCTTTGATTCGAAATTCGTAATTTTGTTAGATAATCATTTTTATTTATTCGGTACACTTCTCGTAATTTAGTAATTGTTACTTTTGTGAGATTGCCTTTCCTGTTGATTCGTAGTTTCGTAACATTGTTTTGTTCTCGTTGATTCGAGTCTACTAGCGTGCTTCGAATGTATTCGTACATTCGTAAATACACCACGGTCATTCGTAATCTCGTATTTTAGTTCCATTTTCAACACGTGGCTAGCCAGCTATAGCCTCCGCCACTGTACACCGTTTTGAGAGGGTGTACTGTGCATTGGTGTGGTGAGGTGTGGGAGCTGGGAGGAGCAGAGAGCAGAGAGTGAGATAGTTGTTTTGGTAGCTGTTTTTGTGTGGTTTGGTAGTTTTGTTGTTGCAATTAGAATGTCTGGGAGTGAGAATGGATGTGTGAGTCGTCTTGTGAGTGAGAATGTTGGTGTTAGTGAGTGTGTCGGTATGAGAGTTGTTGCCGTGACTGCGAGTGGAGGGGAGCGGAGGAGTGGAGTAGGGGACTCAGGGGAGAGGAGTGGAGGGGAGCGGAGGAGTGGAGGAGGGGACTCAGGGGAGAGGAGTGGAGGGGAGCAGAGGAGTGGAGGGGAGCGGAGGAGTGGAGGAGGGGACTCATGGGAGAGGAGGCGTGGAGGGGAGAGGAGGCGTGTAGGGGAGGAGAGGCGTGGAGGGGAGGCGTGGAGGGGAGGGGAGGCATGGAGGTGAGGGGCGAGGCGGGGAAGAGAGGTGTGGAGGGGAGGAGAGAAGAGGAGGGGACGGGAGGCGTAGAGGGAAAAAGAGGCGTGGAGGGGAGAGGCGTAGAGGGGAGGAGAGGCGTAGAGGGGAGAGTATTGTTGAGGAGAGGAGGAGTGGAGGGGAGGAGAGGCATGGAGGGGAGAGTATTGTTGGGGAGAGGAGGAGTGGAGGGGAGAGGAGTGGAGGTGAACGGAGGTGTGTAGTGGAGCCAAGGCCTGGAAGAGAGTGTGGAGGTGGAGTGGAGCGGAAGCATGGCCAAAAACGGAGACATGTGTCCCCCACTACATCAGAGAGTGCGGACTCAGACATGCAGCAACCCCACCAAAGCAAGCGACAAAGATCAAGGGGGCCTGTATTTACCCAAGAGGAGAATGCTGCATTGGTTGCTGCAGTTCTAAGAGAAAAAGTGACACTCTTTTGCCAAACCGTGCCAACATCCGAGAAAGCAGCAGGCTGGGGACGAGTCCGGGACTACGTGAATGCGGTCTCCAAGTTTCGCAGGCCCACCACTGGCGTCAGACACAGGTAATTATTCCAATATTCTTTCACTCTTAGGCTGCTTTCACACTGGGGCGGTGGGGGCGTCGGCGGTAAAACAGCGCTATTTTTAGCGCTGCTTTACCGTCGTTATTGCAGCGGTATTCGGCCGCTAGCGGTGCGGTTTTAACCCCTGCTGGTGGCCGAAAAAGGGTTAAAACTGCTCGTATAGCGTGGCTATAGCCGCGGTATTGCCTCGGTATAGCCGCGCTGTCCCATTGATTTCAATGGGCAGGAGCGGTTTAGGAGAGGTGAATACACCGCTCCTTCACCTCTCCAAAGATGCGGCTTGCAGGAGTTTTTTTCTTCTCCTGCCAGCGCACCGCTTCAGTGTGAAAGCCCTCAGGCTTTCACACTGAACAAACAGCAGCGGCTGTTTTGGATCGTTTGCAGGCGGTACTTTTAGCACAATAACGCCTGCAAACCGCCCCAGTGTGAAAGGGCTCTTAGAACACACATTTGTAAAAAATACACAGTGTAATAGTCAATAAAAAAGTAACAGTTCTACTTTACAAAACTATTTATTTGGCACATTAATTATGTGGGGGTCTTGTGAGCCAAAGATGGATTGATGCCTCTGTGAGGTGAAACAAATATAGATAAGCTGCAAACACTAACCACGTTTCATTTCGTGCATAAACCAAAAAATATGTAAATAAACGTGTCTGCGCTGAAAAAATATATATATCCCAATAGTTGGGAGGTGCATAGGTAGTGTAAAACTATACTACAAAATCTCAATATAATAGAACCAAAAAAGTGCTAGTAATATATAAAATATAGAATGAATACAATCCTTATATAAAAGTATCCCATAAAGTGCAATATGCAAGAAAACAATACATATATGTTGTTATAAATATAAGATCAAAGTGCAAAATCAAGTGTCCACATTCAAAAAGTTCAATTCATTGATATCAACACATAAAGCGCAAGTAAGTAGTGTCCACAAAAAACAGTGTTCCTCATGCTCCTCCTTAATGGTGTTCACAATCCAGCATGCTTCAGTGCTCTCCTGTGACCCCTCACTTGTGCTTGCGCTCACCTCTAAGCGTGTGACACGGTAATTAAACGGTGTCTAAATACGCATTGGAGCCACCCCTTGGGCTCATACAGGATATGCAGGTATAAAGTCCACCACTCTCAGATGTCATCAGATAGTCTCACATATAAGAAAGAAAAAGCTCCATAGTGTGATACAGTAGGGATTTATTTAAAATATATTAAAACTTCCCTCCAGGAGGGTACTCACAATATGTAGGTGCGTGAGTGCACCAATCTTTCCAGAGAGTGTTTGTAAAACAAGCGTTTGTATGGCGTGCGGTGTGTCGTTCCTCATCTACTTCTGTTGCTGACAGCTCCGTCCTACCCCTCCCCGATGCGTATTCGGCACAGGGATCACGTGCCTTCCTCTGGGGGATCTAGATGGACGGATGCTCTTTGTTTATATGCTGTCGGCGGCCATTTTGCCTGGGACCGCCGACAGCTCTAGTAATAGGCTACATCTATACAAGTATATCCTGTCGGCGGCCATTTTGCCTGGGACCGCCGACATCTCTAGTGTTAGGCTACAACCGCCCACGGCGGCCATTTTGCCTAGGACCGTCATCTCCTATAATTATACGCTACATCCACATGCTCCTTTACTAAACAGCTGTGATAACTACAAGAAAAATACAATGAAAACTAGCAATGATAATTACCATTATTAACTGTCCTTACTATGTATATGTTACCTAATTAATAATCCAGGACGGAGCTGCAACATTCAGGTGACGCCACACCGCACCTCATAGATCATTAAATCATTTGCAGAAGTGAAAAATTATACTTCAATAAGCTGCCAATAAAACAGTGAACATAAATAATATTAAATTAGAATAAAAACCGGATCCCAGCATACAATCCCAATTTTAATGCATACTTAATTAATACTCAATATGGAGTCACATACTGAGTGTTAAAACGAGGAATCTAAATCCTATATTATTTTATTAAAAACAAAATATTAAAATATTGTCCTCATCTACAAGAGGGGCTAATTGTAATAGAATATACCTATCAATAATACTATAAAAATGTAAAAGACCACCTAGTATTAATCTATAGAATATTAAAATTAATAAAACAGTATGAACCTAATTAAGGTGCCCAGAGTGGGTCTTCATCACAATAATAAGGCAGAAAGGACTTTGGTGTATGGTGTATCAAAAAGGATAATATACATATCCTGGCGGAACTAATAATCCCTCCATCACCATGATTTCACAGTCCAAATCTATACATATTGTAATCTAAATTCACATAGCCATGCCGAATAATCCAATGATACATGATGATACATATCAGCCTATTCCTATATCATCTGTAATACGGGTATATATATGGGGTAGAATGGGGTATATTAAAAATTACTAAGAAAATTACAAGACATATATATGGGGTATAATGGGGTATATTAAAAATTACTCAGAAAATTACAAGTCAAAATTAATACATACCAACCTATTCTTATACTATCTGTGATGCGGGCATATATATGGGGTGTAGTAAAATATATTTTAAAAATTACTAAGAAAACATCTCAAATAAAACTCCTTGTTGAGCCCACCAGGAGATAAGGAGCCCAGCTGGTGTATCCACCAAGATTCTCGTTTGCTGATTTCCCTCACAAAATTACACCTTCTCCAATGGCGTCTAGGAGCCTCAATTCCCCAAAATTTCATACCAGCCGTACTTTGATTGTGCACTTTTTTTGAAATGTAAGGATAGATGGTGTTTATCTGATCCTTTACGTATATTCCTCACATGCTCCTCCAAGCGATCTTTCAGGGCCCTCGTGGTACGACCCACATAAATATAGTTGCATGGGCATTTCAATGCATACACGACCGCTATAGTGTCACAGGATATGAAGTCTCTGATAGTGTAAGACTGATTAGTTCTGGGATTAAAGAAATCCTTCACTCTTTTATCATTACCCGGAACTCTCACACAACTGTAGCATCTAACACAGCCATAAAAGCCCTTAAGATCCCAGAACATCTTAGGTTTTGAGGGGGGTGGTTTTACCACATTGTGAACTAATTTATCTCGTAAATTTGGTGCTTTTTTAAAAATGATTCTAGGTTTCTCTGGGAGTACCTCTTTTAGATGGACATCCTGCTTCAAGACATTCCAGTATTTTCGTATAATTCTCTGTACTTCTTTATTTTGTAAGGAATAGTCTAAAACGATACTGATACTTTCGTTAGTGTCATTCCCCCTGGTGTCGATCTTATCCTCTAACAAACTTTCCCTATCGAGGCATGCAACTTCTAATTTTTCTCTCTCCAACATATCCTTATGGTATTCCTTATCAAGAAACATGCTGCTTAGCTTGTTGGATTGAAGCTCATAATCCTCAGTCCTTGTACAATTTCTCCTCATCCTTGTAAATTGGCCTCTGGGTATATTCTCCAGCCAGGGCTTATAATGTCAGCTGGTAGTTGGGATGTAAGAATTGCGGTCTGTTGTTTTAAAAAACGATCTGGTGATAATACCGTCACTAGTGTTAAAAATGTCTAGGTCCAAAAAATGAATGCACTCCCTATTCACATCCCAAGTCAATGAGATGTTGAGATCATTGATGTTCATGGATTCCAGTAAACACATCAGTGATTCCATGTTGCCTTTCCATATAATTAGCAGGTCATCAATGAATCTCCTATATAATAAGATGTTGGCGCATGTTTCGTTTAAAACTCCCTCCTCTTCCCATTTGGCCATGTATAAGTTCACTACGCTGGGGGCAAATTTGGCGCCCATAGCGACACCCTTTATCTGCAAATAAAATTTGTTGCCATACCAGAAGAAGTTGTGCCGCAAACAAAAATCTAAACACCTTAGGATAAATCCAATAAAATCTTCATCAATTGCATCTTCTTTCCTCAAAGCCCATTCAACAGCTTTCAAGGCTCCCTCATGATCTATATTAGTGTAAAGTGAGGCCACATCACCTGTGGCCATAATAATATTCTCTTGTGTGGTACATTTATTCAAAAGTTGTAATGCGTGCTTAGTATCTTTGAGGTGAGCTTTGGTCTTTTTAACCAGAGGCTGCAGATGGATATCTATATACTCCCGCAGTCTAGACGTTAAAGATTCAATGCTGCTCACTATCGGCCTACCTGGGGGGTTCCTGCTGTCCTTGTGTATCTTTGGTAAGAAATATATCACTGGTATCTTGCTAGTCATGGGTACTAAGTATTTTGCTTCTTGCTTATTCAGGAGTCCATCTTCTACACCATATTTAATAATATCTTCCAATATTTTTTTGAAGGGTTTAGAGGGGTTACTTCCAAATAACTGGTATGTATTAGCATCATTTAGTATCCTTTCCATTTCATCCTTATATTGTTGCAGGGATAGCACAACTATCCCACCCCCTTTATCTGCTGGCCTAACCACTATATGTGTCCTTTTTTCTAGTGAGATCATTCCTTTATTAAAATCTTTATGTTCATAAAACTTCTTAATAGGCAATTGCTCAAGTTCAGTGGTAACTAATTTTTTGAACATATCCACAAACTTGTTATTGGCTATGTGAGGATTAAAAACAGAATTATTCCTCAGAGTGGTATACCTGGTATTCCCATTTGCACTACCCATAGGGTTAAGAGCGTAATATGCCCCTCATCTCTACTTGGCACCCCCTGGCACATATCTTCAGGAATCATAATTTTACACCTGGCTTAGATATTCGAGCCTTCAAATGGTGGCTTGACAAGGGCCTTTATAGAATTGGTCAATTCTTCAACTCCAATGGTCCCCTCACTCTAGCATATTGTATTTCCAAACTTGAAATGCCCTCAGCCGAAAAATTTAGGTTCTTTCAACTTTCACATTTTTTGAATTGGTTATGGAAGAGCAATGAGAACCATCTTTTAGTAACGCCTTATGAACAATGGTGTGATTCGGCCTCAGACACCAAAGGTGGTATCTCTCTAATCTATTCATCCCTGGCGGAACCCACGGAAAAAGCAGCATACATGACGAGCTGGGAGCGGGATCTTGACTTCAGCTGGGACCTGGATAAGTGGCATACTAATTTTGCCCGCTCCTTTAAAGGTATGGTTAATACTTCAATAAACGAAGCAGGGCTGAAAATTCTTACACGCTGGTACCTGGTACCGTCACGTCTTGCCAAATTCTACCCGCAAACATCGCCTCTTTGCTTTAGAGGCTGCGGTCATGTGGGGACTCTTTTACACATACTATGGGAATGCCCTAAAATCAGAATGTATTGGAACAAGATCTTCTCCCTTATCCACAGAACATGCGGTTGTACTTTGAAAAAAGAACCAACTATTGCTTTGCTTAATGGTCCCATTCCTAAAATTTCCAAACATACCCAGAAGCTGATCCAGTTTATTCTAGTGGGGGCCAAAATGACCATCACCCGGTCCTGGAAATCACCGAAAGTGTCCATTCGGTTAGCCAAACAAAAGATTACTTTGATCATGCTGCAAGAAAAAACATCCAACACTATCCTAGATACCCTAGACAAATTCAAAATTATTTGGGAACCCTGGGCAAATCTAGTGGGGCACCCTCTGTATGTGTGATCGATAGTTCATAAGAATGGTTCATATTTGGAGGGCTCTCAATCTCTCTCTCTTAGGGGTCTCCTGTGCACTTCCTTCCCATCACTCCTGACGATCAGCTACTCCTTTCACCCCCTCTATCCCTTCTGTCTCTCCTAAATTCTTTCTTTCCCCCTCTAACTCTTCTGCTTTCTCCCTATTTTAATACTGGTCCATCAGGCTCTCGGTACTTTCTATTACCTTGGTTATTAGCCTCAAGGAGGCTCTCAGGGCAGATTCTCAAACGTAATACCCCCCTACCCCCCAAGCATAACATGCTTCAGTCCGGATCAACCGGCCAAAGTTTAATCCACCCTGAGAGTTCGACTGACCAGTTGGCTTTTTCGATTAAAGTAATGATTGTATAAATACGTTATTAACAGGGTATTCAGTTGTCATATAGATACAAGCTCCCTTCAGTTTTCTCCTTTTTATTATTTTTCCGGCTTCTAAAGTTGTGTATCTATATCCTAGACATTTTTCCACATGTTAGTAGCGAGGTGGGCCCGGGGATTCCCGGTTCATCAGAGCAGTTAGATCCCAGAAGGGGCTCTGGTGCCGAGAATCCCAACGCCCATAACAGCGTATTTGTTTATGTTACAAGTCTATGACTATTCAAAATTTACTGTTGACATCCTATATAACCGCTGAACCACTTTTATAACTTGTACTTGATGAGCGTTGTGCTCCTCTTTCTCTCTCTTGATTGATGTATTTTTTCATTAACTTAATAAACTTTACTTTCAAAAAAAAAAAAAAAAGAGCGTAATATGTTTTAATATTCAGCCTTCTGGTGAACTTTTGTATCCCGACATATGTCTCAAATTTATTGAGCCCTTTTTTGGGGGCAAATTTGATGCCCTTATCGAGCACCAATAATTCCTCCCTTGATAGTGGAACCCCACTTAGATTGAAAATTCCCTCTCCTAATCTTCCCGCCTTCCCAGGCAAAATGGCCGCCGACAGCATATAAACACACACACAGAGCACCCGTCCAATTAGGTCCCCCAGAGAAAGGCACGTGATCCCTGTGCTGAATACGCGTTGGGGAGGGGTAGGACGGAGCTGTCAGCAACAGAAGTAGATGAGGAACGACACACCGCACGCCATACAAACGCTTGTTTTGCAAACACTCTCTGGAAAGATTGGTGCACTCACGCACCTACATATTGTGAGTACCCTCCTGGAGGGAAGTTTTAATAAATTTTAAATAAATCCCTACTGTATCACACTATGGAGCTTTTTCTTTCTTATATGTTAGACTATCTGATGACATCTGAGAGTGGTGGAGTTTATACCAGCATATCCTGTATGAGCCCAAGGCTCCAATGCGTGTTTAGACACCGTTTAATTACCGTGTCACACGCTTAGAGGTGAGCGCAAGCACAAGTGGGGGGTCACAGGAGAGCACTGAAGCATGCTGGATTGTGAACACCATTAAGGAGGAGCATGAGGAACACTGTTTTTTGTGGACACTACTTACTTGCACTTTATGTGTTGATATCAATGAATTGAACATTTTGAACGTGAACACTTGATTTTGCACTTTGATCTTATATTTATAACCACATATATGTATTGTTTTCTTGCATGTTGCACTTTATGGGATACTTTTATATAAGGATTGTATTCATTCTATATTTTATATATTACTAGCACTTTTTTGGTTCTATTATATTTAGATTTTGTAGTATAGTTTTACACTACCTATGCACCTCCCAACTATTGGGATATATATATTTTTTCAGCGCAGACACGTTTATTTACATATTTTTTATTTATTTGGCACAGCCACATACAGAAGAGAACATACATGGAAATATTGTAACGTATAAAACCATCACTGTGTGAAATGACAGGTTGTTTTTCAAAAAAATAAATCAGTTTGGTTTCTATTTTATGTAACTAATAATGTTTATTTTTCATGTGCAGATTCTATGATTGTCGGGCGGCAGTCATCAAAAAGCTGAAGAAGCGTCTACGGGGAGAGCATATTAGGGGAAAGCCTGTTGAGTTACGTGAGTGGGAGGCAAAGCTGAAAGATGGCCTTGGCCTTCTGGCAGAGGATGTCCCTGGAGTCAGCAGCAGGGGTACACATCAAAGAGCTGGTGGTCAGTAGGGATGAGCCGAACACCCCCCTGTTCGGTTCGCACCAGAACATGCGAACAGGAAAAAAGTTTGTTCGAACACGCCAACACCGTTAAAGTCTATGGGACACGAACATGAATAATCAAAAGTGCTAATTTTAAAGGCTAATATGCAAGTTATTGTCATAAAAAGTGTTTGGGGACCTGGGTCCTGCCCCAGGGGACATGGATCAATGCAAAAAAAAGTTTTAAAAACGGACGTTTTTTCAGGAGCAGTGATTTTAATAATGCTTAAAGTCAAACAATAAAAGTGTAATATCCCTTTAAATTTCGTACCTGGGGGGTGTCTATAGTATGCCTGTAAAGGGACGCATGTTTCCTGTGTTTAGAACAGTCTGACAGCAAAATGACATTTTGAAGGAAAAAACACATTTAAAACTACCCGTGGCTATTGCATTGCCGACAATACATATAGAAGTTCATTGATAAAAACGGCATGGGAATTCCCCAAAGGGGAACCCCGAACCAAAATTTAAAAAAAAAATGACGTGGGAGTCCCCCTAAATTCCATACCAGGCCCTTCAGGTCTGGTATGGATATTAAGGGGAACCCCGGCCAAAATTTAAAAAAAAAATGACGTGGGTTTCCCCCTAAATTCCATACCAGACCCTTCAGGTCTGGTATGTATTTTAAGGGGAACCCCGCGCCAAAAAAAAAAAAAGACGGCGTGTGGTCCGCCCAAAAATCCATACCAGACCCTTATCCGAGCACGCAACCTGGCAGGCCGCAGGAAAAGAGGGGGAGACGAGAGCGCGGCCCCCCCTCCTGAACCGTACCAGGCCACATGCCCTCAACATTGGGAGGGTGCTTTGGGGTAGCCCCCCAAAACACCTTGTCCCCATGTTGATGAGGACAAGGGCCTCATCCCCACAACCCTGGCCGGTGGTTGTGGGGGTCTGCAGGCGGGGGGCTTATCGGAATCTGGAAGCCCCCTTTAACAAGGGGACCCCCAGATCCCGGCCCCCCCTGTGTGAAATGGTAAGGGGGTACTTACCCCTACCATTTCACTAAAAAACTGTCAAAAATGTTAAAAATGACAAGAGACAGTTTTTGGCAATTCCTTTATTTAAATGCTTCTTCTTTCTTCTATCTTCCTTCATCTTCTGGTTCTTCTAGCTCTTCTGGTTCTTCCTCCGGCGTTCTCGTCCAGCATCTCCTCCGCGGCGTCTTCTATCTTCTTCTCCTCGGGCCGCTCCGCACCCATGGCATGGGGGGGAGGCTCCCGCTCTTCTCTTCTTCTTTTCTTCTCTTCTTCATTTTCTTCTCCGGGCTGCTCCGCACCCATGCTGGCATGGAGGGAGGCTCCTGCTGTGTGACAGCGCTCCTCGTCTGACAGTTCTTAAATAACGGGGGGGCACCCGGTGACCCCGCCCCCTCTGACGCACGGTGACTTGACGGGACTTCCCTGTGACGTCACGGGGAATGCCACAGGGAAGTCCCATCATGTCCCGTGCGTCAGAGGGGGGCGGGTTCACCGGGTGGCCCCGCCCCCGTTATTTAAGAACTGTCAGACGAGGAGCGCCGTCACACAGCGGGAGCCTCCCTCCATGCCAGCATGGGTGCGAAGCGGCCCGGAGGAGAAAATGAAGAAGAGAAGAAGAGAAGAAAAGAAGAAGAGAAGAGCGGGAGCCTCCCCCCATGCCATGGGTGCGAGCGGCCCGAGGAGAAGAAGATAGAAGACGCAGCGGAGGAGATGCTGGACGAGAACGCCGGAGGAAGAACCAGAAGAACCAGAAGATGAAGGAAGATAGAAGAAAGAAGAAGCATTTATATAAAGGAATTGTCAAAAACTGTCTCTTGTCATTTTTAACATTTTTGACAGTTTTTTAGTGAAATGGTAGGGGTAAGTACCCCCTTACCATTTCACACAGGGGGGGGCCGGGATCTGGGGGTCCCCTTGTTAAAGGGGGCTTCCAGATTCCGATAAGCCCCCCGCCCGCAGACCCCCACAACCACCGGCCAGGGTTGTGGGGATGAGGCCCTTGTCCTCATCAACATGGGGACAAGGTGTTTTGGGGGGCTACCCCAAAGCACCCTCCCAATGTTGAGGGCATGTGGCCTGGTACGGTTCAGGAGGGGGGGGCTGCACTCTCGTCCCACCCTCTTTTCCTGCGGCCTGCCAGGTTGCGTGCTCGGATAAGGGTCTGGTATGGATTTTTGGGGGGACCCCACGCCGTTTTTTGTTTTTTTTTTGGCGCGGGGTTCCCCTTAAAATCCATTCAGGTCTGGTATGGAATTTAGGGGGAACCCCACATCATTTTTTTTTTTAATTTTGGTTCGGGGTTCCCCTTTGGGGAATTCCCATGCCGCTTTTATCAATCAACTTCTATGTGTATTGTCGGCAATACAATAGCCGCGGGTAGTTTTAAATGTGTTTTTTCCTTCAAAATGTCATTTTGCTGTCAGACTGTTCTAAACACGGGAAACATGCGCCCCTTTACAGGCATACTATAGACACCCCCCAGGTACGATATTTAAAGGGATATTACACTTTTATTGTTTGACTTTAAGCATTATTAAAATCACTGCTCCTGAAAAAACGGCCGTTTTTAAAACTTTTTTTTGCATTGATCCATGTCCCCTGGGGCAGGACCCAGGTCCCCAAACACTTTTTATGACAATAACTTGCATATTAGCCTTTAAAATTAGCACTTTTGATTTCTCCCATAGACTTTTAAAGGGTGTTCCGCGGCATTCGAATTTGCCGCGAACACCCCAAATTGTTCGCTGTTCGGCGAACTTGCGAACAGCCAATGTTTGAGTTGAACATGAGTTCGACTCGAACTTGAAGCTCATCCCTAGTGGTGAGTAAAATGAAATATATCATTATATATTGCTGTTATATGGTTGTTTCAAGCTCACTATTATTTTTTATGACTATGCATACGTTTTTCTTTACATATATGTTTTCCAGATCGAGCAACATCATCTGTAGAGCGATCAGCTCCAAGTCCATCCCATCGACATTCTGGTGAGTACCTAACACAAAGACAAAGGATGTATAATGATAAACTTCTATTTAAAGTGGTGTTCCACCATAAAAAAAAAAAAATCATGATTGTGCCTAAAAAAAACTAAAAAAAACATTTGGATATTTTTTTTTTTTACTTACCTCTAAATGCCTGTTGCTAGGGGGTCCCTCGTAGTCTGCCTCTTCCAGTGCCTGGGCTGGTGACATCACTTCCCCCTCGGCACAGGAAGGGCACAGCTCTGCTCCCTCCCTCCTGTCAATCATCTGGGACCCATTACAGGTCCCAGGTGACTGAGCGGCCAATCATGGTGCGCGGCGCCGCTCGCGCATGCGCAGTGGGTGCCAGGCTGTGAAGCCACAGCCCGGCGCCCACAGTTGCAATGCCGGCACCACTGAACGGAGGGGGAGACAAGCGGGGCTTCGATCCCCCGCATCGCTGGACCCAGGGACAGGTAAGTGTCCAATTAAAAGTCAGCAGCTGCAGTATTTGTAGCTGCTGACTTTTATTTTTTTATTTTTTTTGACTGGCCCTCCTCTTTAACATTTAAAGCAGGCATCACTAAATGGCGGACTGTGGGCCAGATGTGGACCAAGTCACTGTGCCATCTGGAACGCCACAATCCAGCCATTTAGGTGCTGGTTCTGTCTGCCTCCCTCTGCCGCTGTCACTATCGCAGAGCTGCTGAAAATAACTTCACAAGTTAAACAGCAGGTGATTGGTTGCTATGCGGCCCTAGCAACCAATCAACTGCTGGTTAACTTCAGCACCTCCTGCTCCCACCCATTATTCAGTGCTGCTATGTCTCTGGCTCTGTGTGCCCAAATAAGGTAGGACGGGGCAGCGCTGCAGGGGGGATGTGAAAGTGTCAAAGGTGCAGAGGCTGTGTAATGTGAAGGGGGCCAAATATGCAGGGGGCTGTGTAATGTGAAGGGGGCCAGAAGTGCTAAGGCTGTGATGTGAAGGAGGGTCGAGTTGCAGGGGGGTTAGGATGCAAAGGGGAGGGCAGAGGACACAGGTGTGCTCAGGTGCTATGAAGGTGAGGGAGAAGATACCATTGTGAAGGGTGTTCAGATCAGAACACTACTGTCAAGGGGAAACTAAAACAAGCATGGGATTGTGTAATAAAAGAGGGGGGTGTACTATAGTATAGTATATGTAAAAGGCTATTCACAAAAATGTTAATTGGTCAATTTGCCAAGAAATATATCATCTCATCTGTTTTAACACATCAGCAACTTCAGATTAGATTTTACAGTTCCAGTGCAAATTAAATCGGTAGTAAACCACGGAAGAAAAAAAAAATAAACCTGAAAGACAATGTGTGTGGCTGGAGGCGCGATGGGGTCTCTCCCACGCATGTGTGTGGGAGTCCTGTTTCCAGCGAGGAGCTTTGATTTTTCTGAACCGTCCGGCGTTCGCCGGCCCTTCAGAGCGCATGCACCGCCACTGACGTCAGCGGCTGCATCCGAGGTGGATATTTCCTAAACCGTACAGGTTTAGGGGATATTCATATTACCTACAGGTAAGCTTTATTATAGGATTACCTGTAGGTAAAAAAAATGACAAAGTGGGGTATGCAATCCACTTTAATTCACCTCAGTGCACTTTTTTACGCTTTGATTATAAAATATGTTGTTGTCCTCCAACATATACCAGGCAAAAATAGTAAATAAAGTTGTTGACTTTATCTTGAACATTACCTTGACTCTTGTCTTTTCTTCCGTCTTTAACAGAAAGCCCAATCCGTATCCCCGGACTCTCCAGTAGCATCAACTGGCAGGAAGCAGTGGACCATTACGCCTCAGGGTAAGTAGTGTACATAATCTGGAAAGAAACAGGACACACCATCATCATCATTCATCGATGTCCATGATATTATATACACACAGGCATTATCATCTAATACACATTATTATTATTAAGGTCCATTTTCAAATCCATACACACATGACACCTCATACCTTCAGAACACGACTGTGAAGGGGAAATTGTGATGTGAAGGGGGGGGACTAAGGAAACTGAAGTAAGCATGGGATTGTGTAATAAAAGAGGGGGGTATAGTATAGTATATGTAAAAGGTTATTCACAAAAATGTTCATTGTTCAATTTGCCAAAAAATATAACATCTGTTTTAACACATTAGCAACTTTAGATTTGATTTTACAGTTCCAGTGCAAATTAAAGCGGCTTTAAACCACAGAAGAAAAAAAAAAGAAACCTACAAGACAATGGCATAATGTGCTAGTATGCATCGCATAATAATAGCACATTATGAATTTCTATGAAATACCTTAGAACGAGGCCCCTGCAGCCCGACCCGGTCAGCGCTGAGGGGGCTGACATGTTGCCTCGCCGTCTCGTCCGTGGTTGCGGGCTCCGGAGCCGCAATGAGGTCTCTCCCACGCATGCGCGTCAGAGTCCTTTTACCGGTGAGGAGCTTTGATTTTTCTGCAGGGTCCAGCGGACCTTCAGAGCGCATGCACCGCCGCTGGCCTCAGCGGCTGCATCTGAGGAGGATATCTCCTAAATAATATTCATTTTACCTACAGGTAAGCCTTATCACCTGTAGGGATAAAATGACAAAGTAGGGTATACAATCCACTTTAATTCGCCTCAGTGCACTTTTTTGTGAGTACAGAGTATTAGCTTGAAGCCCAAACAAAAAAAACAGCGTAGTGCTAGCATGATTAGGAGCACAGGGAAGCCGGGCAAGTCGGGATAAAAACATGTTGTCAGACAACATGGGGCTGCAGGGGATTGGGCAGACAGTGTGGAGGAGGGACTGCAAAAAGCCAGGAGTGTGGGGGAGACAAGGTGAAACCAGACATCCTGGGAGTACACGAGGAGGAGAAGCATTCCCGCCCTCCCTACATCGGCTTGGTTCCTTCTATGCTTACTTTTTTGTTGTATTGGTTGTTTTTGTTTATTTTACAGGGTACGTTCGGTTGGGTCTTTTGAGGTATTTTAAAATAACTTGCTGTGATCAGATGATTGGGACCCATCTAAGGTATGGGTCCCCGGTGGAATGCCAGTTATGGTGGATTAACTGGTAGTTACAATGGTGTATCTGCAGAATGTGGTTCATCCCCGAGTCGGTGCAGAGCGGTAGGGAGGGACCATGGAAGTAGTTTACACAGATACAAGGGAAACATTTTTGATACTTAGTGCCTCCAAGGATCGTCAACCAAAAGAAAACAGACAATTTACTTCGATATTTGTGTCAGTATATTTTTGGGCAATTACAGTTGGGGCAATAAGATGGGAATACAGTAATTTATGACACAAGGAGTCAGGATACATCTGGGGTACCTTTTATTTATAATGCTTTGATGTTGTAGTACAACTTATAACAGGCAAAAATAAATAGCGCTGTTGACTTAACTTTATCTGGAACATTACCTTGACTCTTTTCTTACATCTTTAACAGAAAGCCCCAGCCGTATCCCTCCAGCGTCATCTGGCAGAAAACAGTGGCCCAATACTCCTCAGGGTAAGTACACAAGCTGCCAATATAAAGAAACAGGACACACCATAATCATCTACACATTACACACAGTCATTATTATCCCCTTCCCGCCGAGCGTACGCAGATGTGCAGCCTCGACTTTCAGGGGTTATACCGGGAAGATGCCCGCAGCTGCAGACATCATCCCGTTACTGTTTTGCAGAGCGGGCGATCGGCTTTCCAAGTATAACAACCGATGCGGCTAAAACCCGCTGTTATACTGGAGGAGCGAGAGGGGACTCCCCCCCTCCCGCCGCCTCCTGCCGCTCTTACCGGGCCTCACGATCCACCGGGAGGCCTGATCACCAATCCGCCACCTCGGCTACTGCCGGCTGCTGACAGTCTGGAACGAAGCTGTGAGCGGCTTCGTTCCAGCCTTCTAATTGTAAATGCGGAAGCGACGTCATGACGTCACTTCCCGTCTACTCGGGTGCCAGTGGCGCCTGTTTTAAAAAAATATACAGTATTCAGAATCGCCAAAATCTGAATACTGAATACTGTGAAGTGCAAAGGAGGGATCGGGGGTCTTTAGACCCCCGATCCCTCCATAAAGAGTACCTGTCACCACCTATTACTGTTTACATTCCTTGTGACAGCAATAAAAGTCATCCAAATTTTATTTTTTTTAAAACACAATTTCTAAATATAAAAATAAATAATAAAAAAAAAATAATAATTTTTAAAGCGCCCCTGTCCCCGCGAGCTCCCGCACTAAAAAACGCATACGGAAGTTGCGCCTGCACATGTAAATGGTGTTCAAATCGCACATGTGAGGTATCGCCACGATCGTCAGAGCAAGATAAATAATTATAGCACTAGGCCTCCTCTGTAACGCTAACCTGGTAACCGTAAAAAAAATTTAAAGCGTCGCCTATAGAGATTTTTAGGTACCATAGTTTGTCACCATTCCACGAGTGCGTGCAATTATAAAGTGTGACATGTTTGGTATTTATTTACTCGGCGTAACATCATCTTTCACATTATACAAAAAAATTGGGCTAACTTTACTGTTTTTTTATTTTTTAAATTCATGAAAGTGTCCCTTCTCCCAAAAATGTTGTGTTTAAAACACCGCTGCACAAATACCGTGTGATAAAAAATATTGCAACAATCACCATTTTATTCTCTAGATTCTCTGCTAAAAAATATATATAATGTTTGGGGGCTCTAAGTAATTTTATAGCAAAAAAATACGGATTTTAACTTGTAAACACCAAATGTCAAAAATAGGCTTAGTCATGAAAGGGTTAACATATAAAAGATATTACCATCCATTTTCAAACTCATACACACAACTCATACTTCAATCACTTCTCCATGAAATCATACAGTGAAGTATTGTGTTTTAAAGTAGTAAACAATGCAGTGGATTTACACAAAATTACAGTGCAAAATCTGGTGCAGCTCTGCAGAGAAATCAATCAGCTTCCAGATTTTTTTGGAAAAGCTTAATTAACCACTTGACGACCGCCGCACGACGATGTACGTCGGCAGAGCGACACGGGCAGGCAAAAGGGCTTACATGTACGTCCTTGCCTGCCCACGGGTGGGGGGTCTGATCGGAACCCCCCCGGTGCCAGCGGCGGTCGGATTCAGGTCAGGGGCAATCAAAGGTGAGGGGGGGCACTCATTTGTGGCTCCCCCCTCGCGATCGTTTCTGGCCAATGACAGACTTCCTCGGCTTCTGTAATGTAAACAGAAGTGGAGGAAGTGATGTCACCTCTCCTCGGCTCGGTATTTTCCGTTCCGGCGCCGAGGAGAGAAGACTGTAATGTGAGTGCACCAAACACACACACACACACACACAGTAGAACATGCCAGGCACACATTACACCCCCCTTTACCCCCCAATCCCCCCCCGATCACCCCCCCTCGATCACCCCTCCCCCCTGTCACACTGACACCAAGCAGTTTTTCTTTTTTGATTACTGCATGGTGTCAGCTTGTGACAGTTAGTGTGTTAGGGCAGTTAGGGTTAGCCCCCTTTAGGTCTAGGGTACCCCCCTAACCCCCCTAATAAAGTTTTAACCCCTTGATCACCCGCTGTCGCCAGTGTCACTAAGCGATCATTTTTCTGATCGCTGTATTAGTGTCACTGGTGACGCTAGTTAGGGACGTAAATATTTAGGTTCGCCGTCAACGTTTTATAGTGTCGGGGACCCCCATATACTATCTAATAAATGTTTTAACCCCTTGATTGCCCCCTAGTTAACCCTTTCACCACTGATCACCGTATAACCGTTACGGGTGACGCTGGTTAGTTTGTTTATTTTTTATAGTGTCAGGGCACCCGCCGTTTATTACCGAATAAAGGTTTAGCCCCCTGATCGCCCGGCGGTGATATGCGTCGCCCCAGGCAGTGTCAGATTAGCGCCAGTACCGCTAACACCCACGCACGCAGCATACGCCTCCCTTAGTGGTATAGTATCTGAACGGATCAATATCTGATCCGATCAGATATATACTAGCGTCCCCAGCAGTTTAGGGTTCCCAAAAACGCAGCGTTAGCGGGATCAGCCCAGATACCTGCTAGCACCTGCGTTTTGCCCCTCCGCCCGGCCCACCCCAGCCCACCCAAGTGCAATATTGATCGATCACTGTCACTTACAAAACACTAAACGCATAACTGCAGCGTTCGCAGAGTCAGGCCGGGGGAGCAATTGTGAGCGCTGAGGGCATAAAATATTTCCTGTTACAGAAAACACCCACTCACTCTGGACCGTGGTTGAGGGACAGGAAAAAAGCTCCTGGGCTACCGAGGACAAAGCAGGCCACGCACCCTTCTTCTCTTCCCAAAAACTTAAGGGATCTGTACTGGGGGCAAAGGAGGTTCCGCTAGGTAAGCCCTAACTATGTCACCAGCACTTTTTTCTTTTCTAGGGGGCTGTTTAGTGGGTCCCACAAAACTGTCAAATGCCTCAGCCCAAAAGGCTGATGCTCTGGAGGAGTGAGCACTGGCAGCAGTGCTGCTAGTATCAGCTAACAGAGTATCATCAGACATCTCCAGCTCATCTTCTTCTCCCTCCTCTAACTGTATTCCCATTTGCCTTTCCCTCTCACGTACCCTCTCTATCAATATATCTCTCTAGGTGGTGAGAGTATTTTTCCTAAGTGCTATTTTGCCTTTTATTCTGGGGTCACAAATTGTGAACATGAACTCGGGGCGAGAGTCGATGAGCTCTTTTATGCGCCAACTGAGTTGCTCCTTCAGTCTCCTCAGAAGGGCATCAACTTCTGCAAGTATTTTGCCACCAGGCCATCTTTCCCTATTGGAAAGGAAGGAATCTATTTTATTTTAAAGGTGTGCAAAGAGGGGAACCACTTCTGCCAGGCTAGCACTCTCTTTGCTTAAATTGTCAGTGTCATCCTCAAAAGGCCTGAGCACTGTAACAACTTGGTCAATCATGACCCAGTCCTCCCTGCCTAGTGGTCTGGTAATACCAATAAAATGTTCACATGACATTGCATGAATTGCCCTCTGTTGCTCGAGTATACGCTCTAGCATATGTAAGGTGGAGTTCCACCTCGTTCCAACATCCTGTTTGAGGCAGTGCTCCGCGAGGCTTGCCTTTCTCTGTTCCTGCCTGAGAAGGTGGCTATCCTTCACACTACGGTGGAAGTGACCAGCAATTTTGCGGCACAACTCTAAAAGTGCTGCTAACCTTCCACTGTTAGTATTATCATCAAGAGCACACCTAACAACTAGATGCAGGATGTGTGCTCAGCAGCGCACACCAACAAACCTTCCATCACGGATAGCCTTTGTCATGTTAGCTCCACCATCACTGACAACAAATCCCATTTTGACATTCGTGCCTGCCTGTTCCCCTAGCCACTTCCCTATCATTTTCTGAAGTGCATTTAGAATATTCTGTGATGTGTGCTGCTGATCCATCACCTCAGCATGGAGGAGGAAGGAGTGCAATCCTGTCTTGTGCACTGTGGCAGTGGCCACAGCGCTTGAGGTTTTTCTTGACCTTGGAGTTTTTTTTGGTGTTGGTTGTACATCTTGCGACACATTGGGCTGCCACCAATGGGCAGTCAAGGACAGGAAGGCATGCTGGCCACTTGTAGCACTCCATAAATCAGTTGTAAAGTGAACTGATTGGCCAGCAGCCTTCCCCAGCAAATCCTTCAAAACCCAAACACATGTCCGGTACAGTAAGGGGACTACCATTCTACTGAATGTGGTGCGTGAAGGGATCTGGTATTGTGGTGCCACAGCCTGCATCAGCTGCCTGAAGGGCTCCCCTTCCACAAAATTGAAAGAAGCCCCCCCAACAGCTATAAGTTGTCCGATGAGGCGCGTAATTTTACAGGATTGCTGTTTTGACATACCCCGGTAATGTACCCCTCCAAAATGTTCAATAGTGGGCTGTATACCATTTTAGTATGACCTGCAGCTGCAGAAGTGGCTGTGACTTTGACACTGCTGCTGGTAATGGTGGTGGTAGATGGGGAGCCACACCCATTTCTTCCCTCAGCACCACTGGCCTGTGGTGGGTAAGCATGTGTTGCTTCATCCCAGCGTTCGTGAGATGACCCAACAGTCTCCCAAGGCTGACTTCTCTGCCGCATAGTTTACATGCAGCTGTGCGGCCATCACCAACTGTCACGAAATGCTCCCAAATTTTAGAATGACGAGTGCTGCCACTGTGTGGTGAATATTTTTTTGAGAGCGTTTCCTCTTCAGCTGCAGATGCTGAAGCAAGTTGCTTAATTTGGTTTGTAGCCTGGCCTGTGCACTCTGCTATGCTGCTGTGTTTTTGTGATAAAACGGGAGGTGGCCTCATGTCAGGGATAGTGAAGGAGGTTACTTGACCAACAATTTTGCTGGCAGCTCTAATGTTAATGGGAGACTCAACCGGAACAGGAGAGGCAGGTGCCACCGGTGCTGTTCTTTCAGGGGAATACAACAGTGGGGAATCACATTTAATATGGGAAGAATATTCTATCTCATCAATATTTGATTCCTGATCGAGATTAAAAGGTAGGGTATAATCTGAATCTTCCACGTTTATGAAGGAGGATTTATCACCATCAGATGTTGGGGGGTCCTGCTGAATTTCCGTTTCTCTCAGATAGCTAATGGGAAATGTGCCTAAAAAATCTCCCTCATTACTTGTATGACCTGCAGATGTCATTTTTTTCAGTGGTGATGGTGGTGCCAATGTTAGTGGTGGTGGTGGAACTATGAGCACGCAAAATGTCTTGCTCATATTCTATTATTTCACGTTTAGGCTGCTTAAATGGATCAGAATCAAAAGCCTGTGTTGGTGGTACTGTCAGGCCTTTCCTGTAAAAAATACTTGGTGTCACCACATTTCCCAAAGTGCCCATAGCGGAGGTGGTGGTGACACAACTGGCACTAGTAATTGTGCAGGTTGTTTTTTGGGTAAGATCCTGAAAAAGGCGACGACGTGCAATAGATGTAGATGATGATTGCTTCCTGGTCTCAGAGCAGGACCTCTTAGCCCTGCTAGTAGGGGATTTTGAAACTACAGTTTCCCTCGCTGACCTTTTCTGTTTGGAGGGTGGCCTTAGCACAGCACTACTGCTAGTCAAGATATCAGAGTTTGGCCTTTTGCAGCTGCTAGCTCTGCCTGAAAGCTGTGGATGAGGCACTGAAACAGGACAGGCAAGCTGGAACGTTGTGTAGTACTGGTGGTGGAAGTACGACTGTCTGGGCCTGGCAATACAGATTCTGACATACATGACACAGACAATGGTGGTACAAAGTACTCGTAGTGGTTGTTGTTGCTGTGTCACTGCTGCGGCTGGTAATAGGAGGTGGAACCTCATGTTGAGAGCTTGAATCCATCTTGACAAAAGACTGGACTCTCTTCTGCTGCTTCTCAAATGTCTCCCCTCCTCTGCTCAATCTCCCTTTCTCACTCAGTTACCACCAGGCAGACATGCAGTAAAGTTTTACCCTTAATCCAACCTCCAGCACAAAAGAAAGCAGCTGATTGGACTGTAAATTACTCCATGCCAGTAATCCAGCCCCCAAGGAATCAAGTGATTGGCTTATAGAACTGTACGTTTTTAATATCCGGAATAACGAATGAATTCGCACTGAAATTGAAATTCGTATGAATTGTGCAACTCTCGGACATTCGGATGCATTCGTAAGTATTCAAATTTGTCTGTATTTTGCAACTTTAGGACTTTCGGATGCATTCGTAAGCATTGGACTTCGTCTGTATTTTGCAACTTTCGGACATTCGAGTGCATTAAAATTTTCGTTCAAAGCGATTACGAATGCATTAGGCCACGTTAAAGCATTAACAAATTATGCCGAAAACAACAACTATTTATGGTAGAATTTAGTTCGGATTCGGTTTCATTCGTAATTGCTTTGTTCGGATATTCGAATGCTTCCGAATGTCCGAAAGTTGCTATATTCGGACGAATTTTGATTCGTTACGAAACGAATTGCACAAGCCTACAAACCATTGCTAATCAAATTAGAGGCAGAACTTGTCTTAAGTTGTATTAACATGGGTAGAAAGGTTAGCAGCTTACAAGATGCTAATCCTTCCCCAAAATCCTTTATTTATTTAGATCTTCAAATTCCCCTAAAATAAACATATATGACGGGTCTCTCAACCATCTCTTGAGAGGCTTTATTTGGCAAGGTAAAAGGGCTAGCTGCTCCCACGCTTCTCTAATGAAACATAGACCAGTGGGTGCATTGGGTATGGTGAACCTACAAGACTACTACATTGCAATACACTTGGATCAGTTAAAACATTGGTTTATTCAATCCGCGGAACCACTATGGCTTGACATTGAAAAAGGAGTCAACAAAACATCTAATCTCTGCATTCTACTTTTTGCTGACTCATGGAAGCCACTAGACCTAACTTCACTCCCATTCACCACAAGAGCATCCTTGATGGCTTGAAGGACAGTTACACCCCTCAACACACAACAACCAGTACCCTGACAGTAGAATCCCACTCAATACACCAGAACACCTTATTCCAGACAAAGGATGAGCCGAACACCCCCCCGGTTCGGTTTTCACCAGAACCTGTTAACGGACCGAAAGTTTGCGCAAACTTTAGAACCCCATTAAAGTCTATGGGACTCGAACGTTTGAAATCAAAAGTGCTAATTTTAAAGGCTAATATGCAAGTTATTGTCCTAAAAAGGGTTTGGGGACTCGAGTCCTGCCCCAGGGGACATGCATCAATGCAAAAAAAAGTTTTAAAAATGGCAGTTTTTTCGGGAGCAGTGATCTTAATGATGCTTAAAGTGAAAAAAAAGTGAAATATTACTTTAAAAATCATACCTGGGGGGTGTCTATAATATGCCTGTAAAGTGGCGCGTGTTTCCCATGATTTGAACAGTCCCTACACAAAATGACATTTTTAAAGGAATAAAAGTCATTTAAAACTGCTTGCGGCTTTAATGTAATGTTGGGTCCCAGCAATATGGATGAAAATCAGTGAGACAAACGGCATGGGTACCCCCCAGCCCCATTCCATTACCAGGCCCTTTGGGTCTTGTATGGATATTAAGGGGAACCCCACACCCAATTTAAAATAAAGGAAATGCGTGGGGTCCCCAGGCCCTATATACTCTGAACAGCAGTATACAGGCTGTGCAAACAAGACAGGGACTGTAGGTTTGTTGTTAAGTAGAATCTGTTTGTAATTTTGAACTGGTACATTTTTAAAGTGTAGCTCCAGTCAAAAAATCTATTTTTAAGCTTTTTGGAAAACATGGGGAAGGTTTATCACCCCTGTAACATTCGTTTTGCTGTCTGTGCACCTCTTCAGAAGATTTCACCTCACTTTCTGTCCCAATGACAAATGTTTTTTGAAAATTTGGGGTTTTTAGTGAAACAAGGATTAGTGATAAAGCATCAGTGAAGAGGAGACACGTTTTTTTCCCCATATTAACTCTTACAGGAGAGAATTTCCCTTCTTAGGGGTAGATTTCATCTCACTTCCTGTTGTCTCCTTCTGTTTGCAAGTAGGAGTCGTTTGTAAGTTGGATGTTTGAAAGTAGGGGCCTGCCCTATATACTCTGCAGAAATTAGGTGTTGGTGTTGCCACAACACTGTAAGACCTCACAGTTACTCTTGGTGGGCGCAGGAATGGGCCGTGCTGTGAAATATTAGATCAAGAATTGTAATTACATGCCATTGTTGAACAGTGGTAGAAAAATTGGACCTTTGGTGGTGGTGGTGTTGCCACAACACTGTAAGCCCTCACAGTTACTCTTGGTGGGCACAGGAATGGGCCCTGCTGTGAAATATTAGATCAAGAATTGTAATTACATGCTCCTGTTGAACAGGGGCAGAAAAATTGGGCCTTAGGCACTGGTGCCACAACACTGCAAACCCCTCACAGATGCTATAGTTGGAGCGCAGGAATGAGCCCTGATGAAAAGTATTGCATCAAAAATTGTAATTATACGCCCCTGTTAAACAGAGGCTGAAAATTTGGACCTTGGGCACTGGTGCTGGTGCCCTAACACTGCAACCCCTCACAGATACTCTAGTTGGAGCACAGGAATGAGCCCTGCTGCAAAGTATTGCATCAAAAATTGTGATTACACGCCCCTGTTAAACAGGGGCAGAAAAATTGGGCCTTGGCCACTGGTGGCGGTGTCCAGAACCAAAAATGTTCTTACAAGCTATCAGCATGAAAATTGAGGAGGAAGAGGATTGTGACTCAGCATAACAGAATAGTCACTCAGCATCAGCATAGGCAGTCTTGAAGGGATCTCACATAAAAAAAAAATCATTCGGTTACATCAGCATCAGGTGCTTGGTAGCTGGTGATCCAAGACTGATTCATTTTTATGAAGGTCAGCCGATCGACCGATTCGGTAGACAGACACACCCTGTGATCGGTTACAAAGCCTCCAATAGCACTGAATGTGCGTTCCGAAAGAACGCTGGATGCAGGACAGGCCAGTAGCTCAATTGCATACTGTGCAAGCTCTAGCCAGTGATCCATCCTCAACACCCAGTAACCCAGAGGATTTCCGGTGGGAAAGGTGTCCAAGTCAGATCTTGCCCCTAGGTATTCCTGCAGCACGAATACGAGGATCCTTCCACAGGCTTTGCAGGATCAGGGAGGCCATGCAGCGTAGGTTTGCTGAGGCATTCAGTCCAGAGTCCTCTGGGTCACTAAGGACGACATGATCCACAGCCACCTCCTCCCAGCCACATACAATCCACGGGTTTCTTCGGACTGTAAATGATCCCTTGAAGATTGCTGCTGATGCTGAGTGCCAGGCTCCACCTCCATGCTGACACAATCCTCCTCCTCCTCTTCCTGTGTGATCGGCGGGCACGCAGGAACACTGTCTGGATAAAGGGGACCTTGAGAGGTAAGGAAGTCCCCCTCTTCCTCCCTCTGTTCTGCCTCAAGTGCCCTGTCCATTATTCCATGCAGCATGTGCTCCAACAGGTGGACAAGAGGGACAGTGTCACTGATGCATGTACTGTCACTGCTCACCATCCTTGTGGCCTCCTCAAATGGTGAAAGGATAGTGCATGCATCTCTGATCATAGCCCACTGGTGTGGGGAAAAAAAACCAAGGTCCCCTGACCCTGTCCTGGTGCCATAGTCGCATAGGTACTCATTGATGGCCCTCTGCTGTGTGTGCAGCCGCTGCAGCATGGCCAACGTTGAGTTCCACCCGGTGGGCATGTCACAGATTAGGCGGTTCTTGGGCAGGTTAAATTCCTTTTGGAGGTCAGCCAGCCGAGCACTGGCAATATATGACCTGCGGAAATGCACACAGACTTTCCTGGCCTGCCTCAGGACATCCTGTAAGCCCGGGTACCTGCCCAAGAACCGCTGCACCACCAAGTTAAGGACGTGAGCCAAACAGGGCACATGGGTCAGTTGTCCCTGTGGGAGGGCAGAGAGGAGGTTGGTGCCATTGTAGCAAACCATCATACCTAGCTTAAGCTGGCGTGGCATCAACCACCTCTGAACCTGCTCCTGCAGAACTGACAGAATCTCTGCCCCAATGTGGCTCCTGTCCCCCAAGCACACCAGCTCAAGCACCGCATGGCATCTTTGTGCCTGCATGCTTGCGTAGCCCCTTGAACGCCTACGGAGCACCGCTGGTTCCGAGGACAAATCAGCAGAGGAAGAGGCCATGGAGGAAGAAGAAGAGGAAGGGGTGGAGGAGAGAAGTGTGGCAGAATCACCACTAGTAGAATTTTGGAGGCGTGGTGGCGGAACAACCTCCAACACTGCTGCACCCTGTCCTGCATCCTTCCCAGCTGCCAGAAGAGTCACCCAGTGCGCGGTGAAAGATAGGTACTGTCCCTGTCCAAGCCTGATGGACCATGGGTCAGTGGTAATATGCACCTTACCGCTGACCGCCCTGTCCAGCAAGGCCAAGACATTGCCTTCCACATGCTGGTAGAGAGCCAGAATCACCTTCCGTGAGAAAAAGTGGCGTTTGGGAACCTGCCACTTAGGAATCGCACGTTCCACAACTCACGGAAGGGGGCAGAGTCTACCAACTGAAAAGGCAGCAGTTGAAGTGCTAGCAATTTAGCTAAGCTAGCATTCAACCGCTGGGCATGTGGATGGCTGGCACTCGATGTGCTGCCTTAGCTGGCCCCTGGAGGGCATCCTGCCTCATTGGAGATGTGCCTCCTCGTTCTCTCTCCTATCAGGCACCCACGTGGAGTCAGTGACCTCATCATCCCCTCCCTCCTCATCACTGGAGCAAAGCTGGGAGAATGCTGCAGCTGAGGGAACATGACTGCCAGATTGCTGTCCTTCTTGGGCACCCCCTCTCTCTGGGCTCACGTTACGTGCCTTCCTCTAGCTGGGTACCATCATCGGACCCTTCAAAACGCTGGGCATCCTCCTGGAGCATGTACCCAATACTGTGGTCAAACAGTTCAGGGGACTCCTCAGGGGGACATGGTGGGGCTAGGGAAGGAGTCACTGATGCCATTGAGCCGAGGGAAGAGGCCGCGTTGGCAGCTGCTTTGCCAGACAAAGTACCCTGAGCTTGGGTGAGAGAGTATGAGGACGGCTTGGTCATCCACTCTACCAAGTCTTCTGCATGTTGCGGCTCAACACGGCCAGCTGCTGAAAAAAAGGACAAGCATGTCCCACGGCCACGTGCTGATGAGGATGCACCGTCTCCATGACCAGCACTGTTGCCTCTAGACACAGAGCCTGCTTGCCCTCTTTTATTGGCTTGTGACTGTCTGCCTCTCCTTGTTGGCCTTCCAGACATACTAATGGCCTGCAGTGAGATGTAGCTGCACAAAGCTGTAATGTATATATATATATATATACTGATACTGCAGCTAGCAGAATCAACTGCCTGTCTGTAGTATTATTAGTATGAGAACAACAGCAATTTTCTTCAGGTAGCTTTAGGTGCACACTGTGCAGAGGACGCAGTACACTAACTGTAAATACTGCAGCTGCCTGCCTGTGGTATTAATAGGATCAGAACAACAGCAATTGTCTTCAGGTAGCTTTAGGTGCACACTGTGCAGAGGACACCGTACACTAATGCCCTGTACACACGGTCGAATTTTCCGACAGAAAATGTGTGATAGGACGTTGTTGTCGGAAATTCTGACCGTGTGTAGGCTCCATCACACATTTTCCATCGGAATTTCCAACACACAAAGTTTGAGAGCTTGTCGGAAATCCAGATCGTGTGTACACAAATCCGATGCACAGAGTGCCACGCATGCTAACAATAAATTAAGAGACGAAAGCTATTGGCTACTGCCCCGTTTATAGTCCCGGCATACGTGTTTTATGTCACTGCGTTCAGAACGATCGGATTTTCCGACAACTTTGTGTGACCGTGTGTATGCAAGACAAGTTTGAGCCAACATGCATCAGAAAAACCCATGGATTTTGTTGTCGGAATGTCCGATCAATGTCTGACCGTGTGTACAGGGCATAACTGTAAATACTGCAGCTGCCTGCCTGTGGTACTAATAGGATCAGAACAACAGCAATTTTCTTCAGGTAGCTTTAGGTGCACACTGTGCAGAGGACGCAGTACACTAATAGGGCGTACACACGGTCGGACTCTGTTCGGACATTCCGACAACAAAATCCTAGGATTTTTTCTGACGGATGTTGGCTCAAACTTGTTTTGCCTACACACGGTCGCACAAAGTTGTCGGAATTTCCGATCGCCAACCACGCGGTCACGTACACCACGTACAACGAGACTAGAAAAGGCCGGTTCAGAACCAAGCGCGGCACCCTTTGGGCTCCTTTTGCTAATCTCGTGTTAGTAAAAGTTTGGTGAGAGACGATTCGCGCTTTTTCAGACTCGTGGCTTTCAGATCGTTTTCTGCCATTCAGTTTGTGCTTGTGGGTTTGTATCTGCTCTTCAGTGCGTGCAGTCAGTTCGTATCAGAGTTTTCTGTGTGATCTTGCCTGCTCGTTGCTGTTTTTCAGGTCGCTCTTCACAGGCCTTGCTGTTCTTCAGTGCATTCTGTTACTTCGTTCTGAGCAGCCGACCGTTTTCTAGCCATGTTTCGTATGCGTACTCCTCGTAGAGTTCGTGCTGTGCAGGGGCTTGGTGTTGGGGTCCTGACCTTGACACAAGTCCAGTCCATGAACAGGGTGGGGAGGAGTTCATGGACCAAGAATTGGTTGCTTCAGCGTGACCAGTTCTCTCATATGCCTTTTCTCCGTGAGATCCATGAGAATAATCCTGATGATTTCAGGAACTTTCTCAGGATGACGGACCCCGTGTTTCACCGTTTATTGGCTTCGCTGACCCCCTATATCAGCAGGCAGGATACCTGCATGAGGCAAGCCATCACTCCGGAGCAGAGGTTGGTCGCTACCTTGCGGTATTTGGCCACAGGGAGAAGCCTGCAGGACCTCAAGTTCTCGACAGGCATCTCCCCCCCGGCTCTGGGGATCATTATCCCAGAGACCTGTTCTGCCATCATCCAGGTCCTTCAGAAGGAGTATATGAAGGTAAGATTTTTATCCTTTTATATCACATTTTATTGTATTACATTTTTGCTAATATATTGTATTTCTTTCCTCATTCCCTAATGACCATGATTGTAATATGCTGTGAATGTCCCCTTTGTTCTCATGCATGCTGGATTTTTATGTAATTATTATTTTAGGTCCTTCATACATATTTGCCCTTCACTAACCTCCCCAGCATGGTGTCTCCTGCCCTATAGTCACCTCATGTAGTCACTTAACAATGTATTTTATCAGCTCCATAGTAGTGCTTTACCCCAAACACCCCCTAAAATGTTTGGAAATGTTATTTTTGATTTAAATTCAGGCAGAGTGCCAGAGGCTTTTTTTTGTGGTGTCCCCAAATAATTTTTAGTAACCCTCCCTCCCCCCAACTGCTAAGTCAGCTGATCCCAATTCTCTATCCTCAATAATCTATCTGCTGACTTTGCCAAACCCATACACACTATACCCACCTCTTTACTGGTCAGATTTATGGATGAATTCCCCAAAGCATGTAGTGCAAGGGCCTGCCTGTATACTTTCCAATGGTACTGTTTAAAGTTTTTGTATCCTATTATTATCTTGATAGGTAATAGCAGAATGTCCAAATGTCCTCAAATGTGTACAGTGTGTATTTATATCTTTGTATTATGACACTTCTTACCTGTCCAGTGGGCTGCCAATAGTGTAACTAAGGAGGGGCTGTTCCAAGTAATACCCTGTATTTAGGCATTCATCTCTCAATGAAGTGAAGAGGGTTACCTGTCCAAGAGTTCCCCCCCTATAATGTTAGAAATGGCCCATGAGAGGGGGGGAGGGGGAATATGATAGGTGTACCTTATACTTTGGCCTTGTTAAATTCCCCTTAATAAATGCTATCTGGAAGTTGCCCCATAATGTTTGTGTATAATCTGCTTGCCATGTTTCTGTGAAAAAATAGTAATGTTTATTGTTTTTTCCTCAACAGTTTCCTTCAACACCACAGGAATGGCAGACTGTGGCCTCTCACTTTGCCCAGCGGTGGGACTTTCCTAACTGCGGAGGGGCACTTGATGGGAAACACGTCCACATCGTCCCACCACCCACCCCGGGGCCGTACTATTATAATTACAAGGGGTTTAATAGTATAGTGATGTTGGCGGTGGTGTCGGCTAATTACGACTTCTTGTATGTGGACGTGGGGAAGAATGGCCGGATGTCCGATGGTGGAGTCATCGCCCAGACGGAGTTCTACAGGCGTCTTCAGAATGGCAGCTTGGACTTGCCAGCTCCAGAGGACAATGTGGAAGGTCTCCCATTTGTGTTCGTTGCTGATGAAGCGTTTGCGCTGGGGGACCACCTGATGCGGCCATTCCCGATGAGGACCCTCACCCCGGAACAGAGGGTTTTTAATTACCGGCTGGCCAGAGCCCGAAGAGTGGTGGAGAACACATTTGGAATCCTGGCCAGCCAGTTCCGACTATTTCTGACACCCATCCATATGGCGGAGTATAAACTGAACCATATAATACTTGCGTGCTGTGTTCTCCATAATTTTTTAAGAAAACATTCGGCCAACTATGCTGGCTCAGTTGGGCCTGAGGCCGGAATCCTACATCCAACAACACTGACGGCGCTTGAAAGCGCACCTCCTGGCCTGCCCTCCCTGAGTGCCCGTGATGTCCGGTTACGATACCTGGAGTTCTTTGCCGGTAGGGGGGCTATCAATATGCCAGACAATATGTGAAGCCTTTTTCTAATAAAAAAAAAACAAAAGAAATTCTTTGTGGACATTTACTGATTGTGTTTGTTTTAGCTGACCCTGACAGAAATGTGTGGAGTCCAGAAAATGGCGTGATTGTGTAACCTTATACAAAGCACTGTTGGCTGTTATTTACTAAATGCAAAGACACTTTTCACTACAAGTGCACTTGCAACTGCACTTAAACTGCACTTGTAGTGCAAAGTGGATTTGCCCTTAGGAAATAACCCCCATTTTCTCATAAAACAACAATTACATCACCCCAAAAATGTTGTAGCGTTGAGACAATAATCCACACATTCTTGATGAACAATCTTTTTAATACCAGCACAATCACATGTGCATTTACCAAAGGTTTTTCTGACAAAACAACATGTTTGTTGTATACCATTTTTTGTGGTGGCATTATCCAAAATCAAAATGTGCATTTTATAGAAAACAGGCCAGTGTAAAAACAACAAGAAAGACACAAATCTTGATCTTACAATGTTCACATTTGGTAGAACTGGAAGGCAATATCAGACATGAGTATTTAGGAACTGTGTTTGATATTGCGTTCAGATGGGGGGAAATCACCCCAGGAAAAGCCTAATTTGGAAGTTGCACACAAATTTCACAATGTCAACATGTGCTATCTGCCATCACGGGGGATCAAGGGATGTGTTTTGGGGGAGAAACCCCTTCCTCACCGCTACTTTATTATTGAGGAAGGGCTTGCACCCCCAAAACGCGTTCATTGATCTCCCGTGATGGCAGATAGCACATGTTGACACACTGTGTGCATCCTCCAAATTTGGCTTTGGGAAAAATCACAAAAACATTTTGCACATTGTAGCACACAAAAGAAGTAAGTGATTTGGAAGGGCTTTAAACTTGCCCCAAAACATCAATGATGTTTTTATATTTTGGAATAACATCATTGATGTTTTGCTTGATGATTTCCAATTGTAAATTACACCCCATGATCTCCCCGATCAGGATCTGGACACTTTCTGATGTGAAAGGATCTGGATCCACAACCTCATGATCACCTAAAAAGAGAGGAACCCCAAAATAAATTTTGTTTCCAAAAAATGCCGGCATCCATCTCGTATCTGAGCCTGTGGTCGCAGACACTCACCTGTTGTGGTGACTAGTTCCACCAAGTCTTCTTCCTCCTGCTCAGCTTGTGTTGGGGGGATTTCACCTTCTTCCAGAGGTGGGGGGTCTCTGGTCTCCTCGGATGAGGGGTGTCCTCCGAGTCTTTTCTCCCCTATGTAAAACAAAAATGGTATAATTAGCACACAGATATTTGATGGCAGAACTATAAATAGGAAACATTGCTTGGAAGTGGGGTACAATTATCTATTTTAGCCGGGTTCCAAGATGTAATTTTTTTAATGCCCTTTGTCAAGCTGCAATACTTTACCTGTTTGGTACAAGCTTCACAGATGGAGTCACCCCTATAGTATACACTGGAGCACCTGTGTGGCCCCCCTGATAAAAATGGTGTTCTGGTGTCCCACACTAGTGCTCCAGTGTCCAGATGTGAAAACAGCTGCTCAGTGTCCTCTCCTTACACAGAATCTAGTTTGCATTTCATTCTAGTAACCAAGCCATCTACACAACCCAATTCTTTGAAGACAAGTATAGGGCCTCAAAATGGTGGCCAAATGCATATGGCCTAAACAATGGTATTTTAGAGTCCGAAAGAAAAATGTGTGATCCGAACGAATAATGTGCCCATGAACATGAAAGTTGCCATTTTAAACTGTACAACAGTTCCTAAAAGCACATGGAGCAGCACGAACGTAATAAACATAAAGAATAGGAACACAGCACAACTACTTACTTTTTTGCAGCACTCTCCGGATCTTTCTGTACTGCTCATGTTCTCATAATTTGAGGTCCGACCACCGCTTCCTGAGCTGATCTTTCGATCGTCGTACCCCGAAATTCCGGTGCAGACTCCTGACCACTTTCGCCATGTTCTTGGCCTTTCGGACATTGGGGTTGGGGTAAGGCCCATACTTTCCGTCATAGTCGGCCTTCTTCAGGATGTCCACCATCTCCAACATCTCCCCAAAGGACATATTTGAGTCCTTAAATCTTTTTCTGGATCGGGACGTTTCAGGCTCCAGCCTTTCCTCCTCCTCGTTGTTATAATTAGCACGCACCTGCTGTCTATCCGCACTGTGCTCTTCCCCCACTGCGCCGAACTAAAAGGGGCGGGGAATAGACTAGAAAGTGTGTATAAAGCGTAACACACGTTTGTCTTACGTACGATCTGTGAGCGGAGGAAGGAGCATCGGAGACGCCGATCGTGCTAACGAAGGTAGGATCTAAACTTGGGCCTATACTGCTTCGAAATGGAAGCCTATATTGTAACAAGATTAGGGGAGTTTTGCCTGACATTAGGGTTTGTCTTGTGTTGTGTCTTGCAGAGAAAATGGATGGGTTCAATGACCACAATTTCCTGCCCCTGTTTATTGACAAGTACAGAGAGCTGCCCTGTCTGTGGCAGGTCAGACACCCACATTATAATCACAAACAGAAGAGGCAGGCAGCGCTGGAGAAACTGCTGGAGTTGGTGAAGCCGGTGGTCCCCACAGCAACCATCCCTTATTTAAAAGCTAAAATTGGTGGCCTGAGGAGCACATATCTTAGGGAGCGCAAGAAGGTCACAGATTCCCAGAGGTCCGGAGCTGCAGCAGATGACGTTTATGTCCCCAGGCTGTGGTACTATGAGAGACTGCGATTTCTGTCAGACCAGACTGAAGTCAGGGAATCCCTTTCTACTCTTCCTTCCACGGTTCCTTCCATCCCACCTGAGGCTTCCGACGTCCAACCTGGGCCTTCCAGCCAGGAAGAAGTGGAGGAGCCCAGCTGGAGTCAGGTATAGCATTCTTCTACAGATTTCTGGTCAATAAATAAATGATGTTTACTAGATGTTATTATTGATCACTAATTGCTGATTGTAAAAAGTGTTTTACAAATCAATAGACAGTAGTGGGCACCCAAAATTAGGACAAGAATGAAAACTGCTGGGCTCAGAATGATAGTCTGTTATATTTGTTAACATTGAATTAGCAGCAGTCAGGAGGTGAAAATTGTGTGTGATTGATTGAAAAAATACTAAAACTATGTCCCTTTTTCATACACAGGAAGACCTCAGCCAGGAGGAGGCTGTGGAATGTGGCAGTCAGGAGGAGGCGGGGATTAGTGGCAGCCAGGAGGGGGTGGGGCTAAGTGTCAGCCAAGAGAAGCCTGGGACCAGTCGCAGCCTGACTGAGTCTCAGGTTCCTCCCCTCCGCCTGCCACATAAATGAGCCAGGAAGATGACTCCCAGTCCTGTGCAGGATTCAGCGTACAGGCTGATCCAGGAGGCTTCTGCGTCCCTCAGAGCCTTCCCCAGTCCTGAAGAGGCCTTTGCCTGCATGGCTGCCACAAAATTGCAGGGCATGCAGGAGGGCCAACGCAGGCTCTCTGAGGACCTGATTTATAAAGTCCTACGTAAGGGGGAGAGTGGGGAACTAACACCCAAGAAGGATGTCATTGAGATGGACCATCCTCCTCCTCCTCCTCCTCCTGCTGCCACAACTCCACCACCACAGCCACAGCGTGGAAGGAAGCGTGGAAAGAAGACCAGAGAGTGATTGCCCTGGGTTCAGTCTGGTCTGACAGAAGATGCAGTCTCTCGTATGACCACAGCCTGGGGATACAGATGTCATCTGCTGCTTTCCGGATCTCTGGGACTTCTGGACCAGACTGCCCTCCCTAAGATAAGGACTCCTCAGGCCACCAATTTTGCTTTTAAATAATTGATGCCTGCCCTGGGGGTCCAAGGCTTCGCAAATGTCTGCAGTTTCTCCAGCGTTACCTCCCTCTTTGTTTATAGTTGTGACCCCTTAATAAAAAATTTTTTGGGAAATTATACTCTCCTGTGTGTTTTCATCCAAAAAAGACAGTTTGTTGGTCAGTATTCAGGTACATTTCTAAAGTACAATGTGAAATTAACAAGGGACAACAACACTAAACAATCTCCTACAGATTAAATAGAACAACATATCAATGGTGTTGTGGGAACTTGTCACAAAAAAAACACACAAACATTAGAGTACAAATCAAAATCACCAAAAAAAAAAAAAAATTGAAACGCAAAAAAAGATTCTACATTAAAGCCAAAAACAAAAAATAAAATATACAAAAATATGTTGTCAGATGTGAGAAATCAAAATATATTGAGGGAATCCAGATATATAGTAACAAAATAAGTTTGTGAGAAGTCTGTGTGAATATGAGCAGCAAAACTACTATATTCTTGTCACATTATAAAGAAGAAGAGAGTGCGCTGTGTTAAACCATTTTTAACATTGCAGCGTGACGAAAGTGCTGTATCCATTGCGAACGCTAAGTTTACCAGAACGAGCTGTCCCGTCTCGGAATTTCTTCTGAGCATGCGTGGCACTTTGTGCGTCGGAACAGGCCACACACGGTCGGAATTGACGCGATCGGATTTTGTTGTCGGAAAATTTTATCTCCTGCTGTCCAACTTTGTGTGTCAGAAAATCCGATGGAAAATGTCCGATGGAGCCCACACACGGTCGGAATTTCCGACAACACGCTCCGATCGGACATTTTCCATCGGAAAATCCGACCGTGTGTACGGGGCATAACTGTAAATACTGCAGCTGCCTGTCTGTGGTATTAATGGGATCAGAACAACAGCAATTGTCTTCAGGTAGCTTTAGGTGCACACTGTGCAGAGGACACAGTACACTAACTGTAAATACTGCAGCTGCCTGCCTGTGGTACTAATAGGATCAGAAGAACACCACCAATTTTCTTCAGGTAGCTTTGGGTGCACACTGTGCAGAGGACACAGTACACTAACTGTAAATACTGCAGCTGCCTACCTGTGGTACTAATAGGATCAGAACAACAGCAATTGTCTTCAGGTAGCTTTAGGTGCACACTGTGCAGAGGAAGCAGTACACTAACTGTAAATACTGCAGCTGCCTGCCTGTGGTACTAATAGGATCAGAAGAACACCACCATTTTTCTTCAGGTAGCTTTAGGTGCACACTGTGCAGAGGACACAGTACACTAACTGTAAATACTGTAGCTGCCTGCCTGTGGTACTAATAGAATCAGAAGAACACCACCAATTTTCTTTGGGTAGCTTTAGGTGCACACTGTGCAGAGGGCACAGTACACTAACTGTAAATACTGCAGCTTCCTGCCTGTGGTATTAATAGGATCAGAACAACAGCAATTGTCTTCAGGTAGCTTTAGGTGCACACTGTGCAGAGAACGCACTACATTAACTGTAAATACTGCAGATGCCTGCGGTACTAATAGGATCAGAAGAACACCACCAATTTTCTTCAGGTAGCTTTAGGTGCACACTGTGCATAGGCCGCACTACACTAACTGTAAATACTGTAGCTAATAGGACTAATAGGATCAGAAGAACACCAGCAATTTTCTTCAGGTAGCTGTAAATACGGTGAAAACACCTGTCAGTAGGAAGAGAATAACAGGAAGGGATCTAGCTAAACTGAATACAGTTTATATATATATATATACACAATACACTGTAAGTGCAGCTAACTGACTCACCTGCCTACTCTATCTAACTTAAATCAAATGACACTGTCTCTCTGTCTACCTCTCCGCCGCTTTGGCTTTGGCCAATTATGGTTCTCTGTACAGACGGCTCTGTGATTGGCCAAGCACGTGGGTCATAGTGCATGCTTGGCCAATCATCAGCCAGCAATGCACTGCGATGCCGCAGTGAATTATGGGCTGTGACGCGCCACTCGAATTTGGCGCGAACGACCCATAACATTCAAAATTCGAAGAACGGTCGAACATGCGATGTTCGAGCTGAACATGGGTTCAACTCAAACTCGAAGCTCATCCCTATTCCAGACATCCTACCAAAAGGCTGGGACATATACAGCATACACTGGATTGAGGACCTCTTACAGCAAGGTACACCTAGCTCACCAGAGGCTCTTATAACTAAGTTCATGCTTCCACACTCTAACTTTTTCACACTATATCTCATTCATTACTTTCTATTGGCATTTCCACAACCCCTCATCAGCTTACACACACAAATCTGGCAGTACTACATAAACTCCTTAAAATCCACAAAAGGGATGTCGCTCTTACAGCACAAAAAGATATTCAACAAAACTGATGTCAATGCTCCAATGGGAATCAGATCTCTAATCTTCCTTCTCCAACTCCTAGTGGCTCCAGGCCATTCGCTATAACCACTCCATCATGCATTGTGTGAACTATTGAAAATTGGAATTAAAAATATCCCTTATAGGGTACCTTACCCCCTGCAGAAAGGCCAACATGTTTGACACATATTCTTCACTATGTTAGTGTGGCAGTGGTGCCCTGGGTACTGTTATGCACATCTTGTGGTCCTGCAAAAACATTCACAGTTTCTGGTGGAAATTGTTTGGATATTACTGGTTTAATTACTCCTCTAAATCCTGCACTGGCTTTATTAAATCTAGGAATTGACAGCTTTCCTGTCTTATATCATAGCATAGTGGCTAATATTTTACTATCTGCCAAACTAACATTCATGAGACATTGGAAACAAGACTCAGCCCCTAACCCATCAGAAATTGTAAATGTTACTCACCAACATCACTTATCACTTATCACCTTTGAGTTTGCTTGAAAACCATGGATCTCCTGGTACACTGCCCAGGATCCTAGAAGCATTTCAGACTAAATATAACGTGCCTTGCAATTGTAATACTACTGTGGATGTTGATTTTTTTATCAGAAGTGTCTAGTGCTGCTCCTTCTAAGACTTTGGTACTTGTTGTTGCTCGTATAGTACCTCTAAACGCTCCATCTTTTATTGTACGATGTTGCCCTTCTTTACTAATCTCAGAATGTTTGGTGGCTGCGTCGGCGATCTTGTCTGTAATTTCTTTGCATTTGTTTAAACCAATAAAAATATTGTACTAAAAAAAAAATTGGCATCTACAAACAGACAATGGTGCCTGGTGAATCCATTATGCAATATGCACTGAAACTGTAAGATATAGTCAGAATAGATGAACAAAAGGAAATGGTCAGAGTAGGATGACCTGGTTTGGGTCATGGACAGCTGAAGAAACATTCTGTGGATGGGCTGCCATCTGACAAATTTCAAGAAACCTTAAAATAGAAAATTGAGAGCAACTCCAATTTGAAGTTCAACAAACTGTTAAAAATGGCCATAGTGTTTCAGAAGCAGAGCCTTACAGGTTCAGACCCGCCTATGGACCCACCTGCAACTGAACAGATGGCTTTATTGGAACCATCTGGAAAATAAAAGAAGGGATACCTCAGCTCAAGACAGAGTCATTCACAATGCACCACAGACAGGACTACTTCTTTGAGGGGCAAGGAGGGGATGTTTCCTAGTGAATGAGATGAGCAATGCCTCACAGGCAGCCAAGGTTAGCAAGAACACATCCTCATTCTGGGTCTGCCAAGTTGGACCATCTCCACAGATACTGAGCCAACCATACACAGTGAAAGCCATTAAACTAGACACCACACTGCTTAGAGTCAAGTGGTACAACTCCCCCTTCAAGAAATAACGATGTGCATGAAAAAACTGAAAAGATAGAAATTTTTGATTTGACTAAAGAAAGGCCTAGAAGTAGGCCTTTGGTTAACCTCATCCATGTACCAGAAGGGCATATCTGAGAAGAGACACAGACAGAAGATCAAGTGGTTTTCTCCCTAATGGAGGTGATATGGATATGGTGGTTTCCCAGTCCTACAGTAAGATCAAAGCCACGACCAGAAACTAACATACTGTTGTTGAGTGATGCGGTCTCATTCTGAGGGATTGTTTACTGTATCACACAGAATAATGTTATCCTATTAGTAGTAGTGACCTGGCAGGCTGTACTGTCAAGGGCTCAAGCCCTCTTTGTGGCAAAGAGAATACATATGAAAGCAGAGCACTGGGTTGTCCACAAATGATTCACCTGGTTCTAGAGATAAGCCATGTGTGTGGGTCTGTTTCAGTTGTTTGAAAAAGTCTACCGAGAGAGTGTTTTGTTTAGTGTCAAAGGGTGCTGAGGCATCAATTTCACCTTTGATTTGGCACACATCTGTCACACTGGAAGTAATGACCACCTACTTTATTACACTTCAAGTATCAGAAGACAGATACCATTACATTTTTGTCATGGTGGACCATTTTATTAGGTTTACAGTGGTATTACAAACCCCAGACCAGCTGCCTAGAATGCTGCCTAGGTGGTGTGGAAACACTTGTGCCTTCTTTATAGCCATCTACAGAAGGTATATATGCAGATCAAGAACCCTGTTTTGAAAATTAGTTATTCCAAGATTGGTGCTACTTCTTAGTCATTACCTACTTCCCACCCACCCACAGTAGTTGTACTGCGGGTAGGCAGCAGCTGCAGGCCAGTCGTCGTACCTGTACGTCAAGGCCTTTATTCATTGTTCTGGGCGCTCACATGCCATTGCCCTGATTGTACACAGCATGTCCATGACTGGACACAGAAACAATGATTTTGGCTGAAGTCAGCTGATCGGCTGTGGCCATTCACACACAGAGTCCTGTGTTTACAAAAACCCAGAACTCTGTGTACTGTGAACAGCGATCTAGCTGTTTTTTCTCCCTGCAAAGCAGGGAGAGAAAACAGCAGGATGGTTAAGTAAAGAAGCACACCTTTTCTCTGTTTAGTGATGTTGCCCATGCTATCCAGCCACAGCATGCATAGGAGGTGGTGGACTGGCTTACTAAACCATCCTTATCCTCCTCATCCTCTATCACCCAAGCAGAGACTAGTGTGCAGTCCACTGCAGCTGCCAGAGTGGCTTATTCTGCCTTCTTGTTCACAGCTACTCCTGCCATAGCCCCAGCATTATGCATGGAGGAGTCAGTTGAGTTATTTGAACACAGCATCAGCCACTTGCTTCTTGAGGATGCACAGGCATTATTTAATTGAGATGTTGGTTCTGAGGTTGGAGAAAGTATGAACATGAACCTACAAAGAGGAGAGAACATTGATAAACAACTCAGTTTTCCCTTACTCCCTTACTTTTTTTCCTTCACTCATGGCAACATTATGCGCATGCGCCAAATGTGCCATTTTTTAAACTCCTTTTTCCCTTTAGGGGATACTAAAGACCCTCAGGGTGGAGGTGATGTTGCTGTGGCTAATCGCCCTGTATGGTACTTGCAGGATTTCAAATCCAAGGTGAAAAGTAAATTGATTTTGTGCGAGATTATGGCAATTTAATTTCAGCTTATTGTTGAACATAGCCACTGTTTTGCCACTAACCTATTATTCCTCCATAGAGGATACTCCCTTGGGATAGATTAATTAATATTGATCTTCCCTGGTTCAATGGTATCATATTGATACTAAGGAAAGGAATACAGTTATCTTCAATGAAGGAAATGTTTAGGTAAGAGGAGCCTGCTAAATTTATTACTACATCTATCTAGAAAAATCTTAAATTTGCAGGAAAGTTCTGTGATGATTTATGTGTTTCTTTGGATGGCATGGTCCCTCTGAAGCTTACTACAAGTATATTAAGTATATTTTTTAGGAGTGATATAATTATCAGCCTGTGAGTTCCTTGACTTCTTATCACAACAGGGTAGGTCTAAGTTGGACTATATTATAGTCTAACAATTGGCTTAAGTGATAATAACAGTGGTGTACTAGCTTAATCAATTATATTCCTTTGCAGGTTTGAATTTAGGGATACTGCCCCCCCCCCCCCCCCCCTTTATGGCACACTGATACCTCATTTGACCTCTTGGCTGGCCCTGAGGGTCCTTTGGAACCTTGATCACGTTTGGGGTGAGAGTGCATCCATCAGACAATCTATATATTATTGTAACCATGTAAATATATGAATTGTAAATTTGACAGACTCCTCTGGGTCTTTGTGTGTACTAGTGTTTTCTCCTTCTTTTTCTCTCTTTTTCTTTTTTCTTTGTATTTATTAAAATTTATTGTTTATTTCTTGTAGTGACATTGTATAAAGGTCCTACAAAAGCTCCAGAAGAAGCCATGATTATGGCGAAAGATGTAGAGGCAACAAACTTTTATATTGTGACTGCATGACTTTTCATGTTCTGGTTTTAAACTTTATTCATTTTTTAACCATGTTTGTTCAAATAAAATTATGAAATTTGTAATATCAATTTGATTTGATTTTTTGCACCTCAAAACTCCCTATTTTGTTTCTTGGTATTTTTCTGATTCTATTGCATGCAGTTTTTCCAAAAGACCTTGCTACTGTAATAAGCCCCTCCCCAGTTGCTGCCAGCTTCCAGTGGCCTTGGATTCCTTTAGCTGTTTAATTCTGTTACCAAAGCTACCCTGGACTTCACTGTGAGGGATAATGTCTATGGGCATAATCCCAATTTTACTGTTTTTACTGTTTTTACTGTTTTACTGTAATCGTGATTCTCAGCTTGACCGTGTTTGTGTAGCTTTCATATGAGTGTTCAGCTTTCATTTGTATGCATGATTTCATTGTGTGCATGATTTTTCACCATCCTGAACCCGTTATTGCTTCTAATTGTACACCTTTTAGTAAACTGAAAGTTACAGTTCCTCAGTGCCTGATTACCCATTCTATTTAACTACTTTTCAGGAGGAAGCCAAACGTTAAATATTTTAGGGTGCTGTTTAGACACAACTAACATTTTAAGATGCTCCTTGTAGCATAGCAAATCTTCACTTTAAAAAAAAAAATAGGTCCACCTAAAAAAAGAGGAAATAAGAAAATATGTTGTATACAAAAAAGAGATGATTCTAGCAGAGACGTTCCTTTAGGTGCTGAAGTTTGTGTGCCTAAAGGCTCCACTGATTAAAATCCAAGCCTGTAGCCTACTAGCCATTCATGTAGAGATAATAACTAGATGTTTACAAGAAATTGAAGCCACGGTTACACGTTTGCATAAAACACAGCAGGAAGTTGAAAAAAAAAACATAGGCATCAGCAAAACTGAAGTACTAGAAACTTTTCAGTGATCTTTCTGAATTTCCACATATTATTGCAATTACATTTTCCATAGAGAACAAATATTTATCCTTCATCATTTCTAAATTAAATCCAGAGAGGAAGGGAAATAAACCGAAGAGTGTCATAAATCTGTCAATGCCTAAACTGACATAATGTTCATCTCAAAGGAAGTGACTCACAAAGTATGAAACTAATTGTATTTCTGCATATGACATATGTACAAGTCTATTATTTCTTATGCCAGGATGGAGAAATTGCCGTATTTATCAGCGTATAACACATTCTTTTTTCCCCTGAAAACAGAGGGTAAACCCTGCCTGCGCATTATACGCCAATATTTTTTAATTTTTATTTACCAAGGGAGGGTGGGGATCGGAAGGTCCACCCCGGGTGACACCCATTGGGGGGTATCAGACTGGCTGCCCAGCCTCTCCTGGCCTTGGGACAGCGCCGCCATACTTATACCATACTATAAAGTTAAAATACATTACAGAAAGCCCTTTCTCGTACAATATTCCTCCTGTTATAAAAGAAAGAGGGTGAGAGGGGTGAGTAGCGCTACCTGTGTGCCAAATAGTGACCTACCAGATCACTCTTTAGTGGCTAAGTAGTTAAAAAACACAGTGATATTGTGATAATAATTACAACAAAACAGTTAACAGAAAAGTGGTAGTGTGATAATTATGATAGTTCGCCTACACCAGTAGGTAAATGCTAAAGCCCTCTGAGTGTGGGCACCAAATCTACACAGGAAAACTTATCACCAAAAATATAATTAACCTTTATAAATTAGATGATCCCATAATACTTTATACAAATGATAATGAATCCTCTCCTTATATCAATGCATATAAAATCCAAACATAAGTTGCATGACAGTAGGGTGATCCTCTGCGTATAACAGTACATATCGTGTCCAAACCCTAAATTCAAAATGTATGTAGACCCAGAAAACCAAAAACAAAAACCAAAAAAACAGAAAAAATACAAAAAAAATTGCACCAAAATTAAAAATCGCACCAAAATGCAATTTATCGCATCGTATACAAAAAACACATAGGTGCATTCATATAGTGTCCAAACCCTGAATTCGAGATGTATGTAAACCCAGAAAGCAAAAAAACAAAAAAAGCAAGAAATCGCACCAAAAAAAAACAGAAAAAATGCAAACAATCGCAGCAAAATTAAAAAGTCGCACCAAAATGCAATTTATTGCACTGTATATAAAAAACCGCAGGTGACTTTAGTGCTCACAGGATCTTGACAGGTGACTTGCGTGCTCCCCCTCAAGGGTCCCCACTCACCAGCTCCTACTACCCCTACATGGGTAATACACATTTAACTCCTTAAGGTAGGCAGGTAACCACTGGTGTCAGCCTCTGCAGTTCCTTGAGCAGCCTTGGGATATCCGAGTTGTAGTAAATGTAAATATTCATAATCCTCATAAAAAAGAGATTGGCTCCCATAGTGCAGTATTTCCAAAACATCCGTTTATTAAAAAAATTTAAAAATATATAAAAGCAAACAGACAAAAAATGCAGTTCATGCAGCGTAATTCCTAATCCCATAAGGGGCTTCACTTGCCGGTACAGAGCATAAGGCGACCGAGCTATGGGTGGGCAGCATGCACTCCACCTGCATTCCACCAACTCATTCAGTTTCCTGGAAGTCACGTGATGTGCGTAGTGACGCCGTACATGTTTTGTCATAGACGTCTTCAGCAGCAGTGTCCTCCCACTGCACATCACATATTTTATAAGGGAGAGCAGCTATAAACCCCGCCCACTTAACTCCGACCAGCTAGTACTGGAAACAGGAATCTTACACATTACAAAGCAATGTTAAGTAGGTGCGGCCCAGATATAATATGGTTTCAGGTGGAGGTGAATAGTATTAAACCCGCTCTCCCTTGATAACACCATAAAGAAATCATAAACATATTTACAAATTAATACAGAGACCAGGGTGAATATAACAATCTAAGGTAAGTTTATACCATTGATATATATACTAAATGCTCCAGGGTCCCCCTAGTGGCTAAAGATATATTCACCTAGTAAGAGAGCAAATCCAGATATTACCCAGTAAACCTATCTAGCATATCTGCACTCATCTGATTACTCAGGCCCTTCGAACTATGAGATATAAAAAGTGGCACAGAGTAAGATTAAGGGATAAAAGTGAAAACAGAAATGAAACTAAACATAAAAATAAAAATAAAGATACATATAGAAACATAAAAATAAAAATAAAATTGCTTAATCCAGAGGGCAGAAAGTACCTATTGAACCTAGCTCAGCAATTACCTGGCATACCTGCAATCAGCTGGTTACCCAGACCCTTTAAGCAAAAGGGGTTGACTACGGGTACCAGGAGGGCAGGCCATATAATATCTAAGATAAGGCCCTCCATGATTGGTATAATGGTCAGTACAGATGGCCAGCATTCCTGTATACCCCATGATATATGTAATACCTTGGTCTAAGATAGGGGGGTAACCACATCTCAGACAGTATCTGAGGGATGTGGGGTGGGTATCCAATCCTCCACCTGCTTAAAAAGTCCCTCTACACACACCTAACTAGTATGTAAATATATCAGGGACCCCTCAACTAGGGGCAATGCCCTGAATGATATAGTTAATAAGGGGGATAGTACAGAAGTAATACAACTGTAATAGAAACTGTACTGCAATATACCAGAATAAAGGATTAGCTATAAAGCAGTTGAGGTCTATGTCCAGGTTGAGGCCCTTGGGGGCAAGGGACCCCAACCGGTAGATCCAAGCTATTTCGTTTTGGGATACTAGAGTGGTTTTATTTCCTCTTTGCCAGTGATCTTTGATGAGGTCAATCCCATAGAAAATTAACCCAATGGGGTCCCTGTGATGTACCTCATCAAAGTGGCATGATAGATTGTGTTTCGGGAAGCCCTTCCGTATGTTTTTGATATGCTTCCGTATGCGTACACAAAGTGGGTGGGTCGTTTTGCCCACATACTGAAGGCAGGACGGGCATTCAATGACGTAAGTAACATGGGTGCTGTGACATGCAATTAGTTCCCTTATCCGGTATTCTCTATGGTCAACTTTTGACTTAAAGGTTTCCCTTTTACGGGGTTGTTTTTTGCTCACTCTAAATGCCAGACACCTCTGGAATTTATAGAAGCCCTTCATTTCTGGAAAGATTTTAATTGTTTTAGGTGGATTAACTACATTGTGGACTAAGTGGTTCCGAAGGGTAGGTGCTCTCCTATAAACAAACTTTGGCTTGTTAGGCAGTATTTGTGAGAGGACACGGTCCTCCTTCAATATAGGCCAGTATTTTTATTATCAATTACATCCTTGAAGGCTTACAGCTCACTATGGGGTGCAACTATTTTTGGTATGATCATAATTTCTACGTTCAAATGAAAGGAGTTGCGATGGGGGCACGCTATGCCCCAAGTGTAGCTAACCTCCTCATGAACATGTGGGAGGAGGAGTATGTTTATGCAAAGAAGTTTCCCCAATTAAAGTTGTATTGTAGGTATATAGACGACCTTATTATACTATGGGACGGTACAGCTGAATCGTTTGAGGAATTTTTGAACCGTCTGAACGACAATAGATATGGCCTCACTTTTTCTGGTAAATGGAGCAATCATAAGATCGATTACCTGGATTTGGAGATCTTCGAAAGAGGGGAAAGATTATGTACCAGGACTTTTTTCAAGGCAACCGATCGAAATGGGTACATCCCGATGTCCAGCTGTCACCATCCGAAGTGGAAAGGAAATATACCCAAGGGTCAACTGCTCAGGTTGCGGAGAAACTGTGACACAATAGAAGACTTCCAATTACAGGCTGATATTCTAATTGAACAGTTCCTTGAAAAAGGATACAGGCGAGAACATCTGGAAAAATTGAAGATTAGTATAGCGATCGTGGACAGAAACACTCTCCTTAATAAATCAATTAGAAAAGAAAACAAAGTGGAGATGGCCTTCATTACAGGGTTTAATACTCAATACAAGGCCTTTGAGCACATCCTGAAAAAATACTGGCCTATATTGAAGGAGGACCGTGTCCTCTCACAAATACTGCCTAACAAGCCAAAGTTTTTTTATAGGAGAGCACCTACCCTTCGGAACCACTTAGTCTTCAATGTAGTTAATCCATCTAAATCATTTAAAATCTTTCTAGAAATAAAGGGCTTCTATAAATGCCAGAGGTGTCTGGCATGTAGAGTGAGCAAAAAACAACCTTGCAAAAGGGAAACCTTTAAGTCAAAAGTTGACCATAGAGAATACCGGATAAGGGAACTAATTACAGGTCACAGCACCCATGTTACCTGCGCCATTGAATGCCCGTGCCACCTTCAGTATGTGGGCAGAACGACCCGCCCACTTTGTGTACGCATACGGGAGCATATCAAACACATACGGAAGGGCTTCCCGAAACACAATCTATCATGTCACTTTGATGAGGTACATCACAGGGACCCCACTGGGTTCATTTTCTATGCGATTGACCTCATCAAAGATCACTGGTGAGGAGGAAATAAATCCACTCTAGTATCCCAAAACGAAATAGCTTGGATCTACCGGTTGGGGTCCCTTTCCCAAGGGCCTCAACCCGGACATAGACCTCAACTGCTTTATAGCTAATCCTTGATTCTGGTATATTGCAGTATGGTTTCTACTTTAGAGGTACGTATTACTTCTGTACTATCCCCCTTATTAACTATATCATTCAGGGCATTTTCCCTAGTTGGGGGGGCCCTAATATATATACATACTAGTTAGGGGTGTGTAGAGGGACTTTTTAAGCAAATGGAGGATTGGATACCCACCCCACATCCCTCAGTTACTGTCTGGGATGTGGTTACCGCCCTATCCTAGACCATGGTATTACATATATCATGGGGTATATAGGAATGCTGGCCATCTGTGCTGACCATTATACCAACCATGGAGGGCCTTATCTTAGATGGGGTACTAATATTATGCTCACCCAGCATGGGTAAGTGAGTGCTCTCAATCTTACCCCCCCATGCTGAAGTGTTGGGATTATATAGAGGGCCTACTACCATGCCCCTCTTCATGTAGTGCATGTCCTGTGGGATGGGTTCTAGAGTTATCAGTTGGTGCACACACCCAGTAAGGTTCAGTTTTAAATATGTATTATTTTTAAAGCATTTAACTCCCAGATTTTTACAACATTATATGGCCTGCCCTCCTGGTACCGGTAGTCAACCCCTTTTGCTTAAAGTGTCTGGGTAACCAGCTGATTGCAGGTATGCCAGGTAATTGCTGAGCTAGGTTCAATAGGTAACTATCTGTACTTGCTGCCCTCTGGATTAGGCGATTTTATTTTTATTTTCATATTTCTATATGTATCTTTATTCTTATGTTTAGTTTCATTTCTATTTTTACTTTTATCCTTTAATCTTACTCTGTGACACTTTTTATATGTCATGGTCCGAAGGGCCTGAGTAATCAGATGAGTGCAGTTATGCTAGATAGGTTTACTGGGTAATATCTGGATTTGCTCTCTTACTAGGTGAATATATCTTTAGTCACTAGGGGGGCCCTGGAGCATTTAGTATATATATATCAATGGTATAAACTTACCTTATATTGTTATATTCACCCTGATCTCTGTATTAATTTACTTATGTTTATGATTTTTTATGGTGTTATCAAGGGACACTATTCACCTCCACATGAAACCATATTATATCTGGGCCGCCCCCGGGATGGGCACCTACTTAACATTGCTTTGTAATGTGTGGGATTCCTGTTTCCAGTACTAGCTGGGCGGGTCAGAGTTAAGTGGGCGGGGTTTACAGCTGCTCTCCCTTATAAAATACGTGATGTGCAGTGGGAGGACACCGCTGCTGAAGACGTCTATGACGAAACATGTACGGCGTCACTACACACCTCACGTGACTTCCAGGAAACTGAGTGAGTGGGTGGAACGCAGGTGGAGTGCATGCTGCTCACCCATATCTCAGTCGCCTTATGCTCTGTACCAGCAAGTGCAGCCCCTTATGGGATAAGGAATTACGCTGCATGAACTGCATTTTTTGTCTGTTTGCTTTTATATATTTTTAAAATTTTTTAATAAACGGATATTTTGGAAATACTGCACTATGGGAGCCAATTTCTCTTTTTTATGAGGATTATGAACATTTACATTTACTACAACTCGGATATCCCAAGGCTGCTCGAGGAACTGCAGAGGCTGACACCAGTGGTTACCTGCCTACCTTGAGTTACATACGTATTACCCCTGTAGGGGTAGTAAGAGCTGGTAAGTGGGGACCCTTGAGGGGGAGCACGCAAGTCACCTGTCAAGATTCTGTGAGCACTAAAGTCACCTGCAACAATTCTTCGAAGCACGAACAGTCACTTTCATTGGGATGAATGCACTTATGCGTTTTGTAGATATACGGTGTGATAAATTGCATTTTGGTGCGACTTTTTCATTTTGGTGCGATTGTTTGCATTTTTTCTGTTTTTTTTGTGCGATTTCTTGCATTTTTTTTGTTTTTTTGCTTTCTGGGCTTACATACATTTTGAATACAGGGTTTGGACACTATATGAATGCACCTATGTGTTTTTTGTATACGGTGCGATAAATTGCATTTTGGTGCGATTTTTAATTTTAGGTGCGATTTTTTTGTATTTTTTTCTGTTTTTTGGTTTTTGTTTTTTGTTTTCTGGGTCTACATACATTTTGAATTTAGGGTTTGGACACTATATGTACTGTTATAAGTAGAGGATCACTCTACTGTTATGCAACTTATGTTTGGATTTTATATGCTTTGATATAAGGAGAGGATTCATTATCATTTGAACAAAGTATTATGAGAGCCATTAATTTATAAAGGTTAATTATATTTTTGGTGATAAGTTTTCCTGTGTAGATTTGGCGCCCACACTCAGAGGGCTTTAGCATTCACCTACTGGTGTAGGCAAGCTATCATAATTATCACACTACCACTTTTCTGTTAACTGTTTTGTTGCAATTATTATCACAATATCACAGTGTTTTTTAACTACTTAGCCACTAAAGAGTGATTTGGTAGATCACTATTTGGCACACAGGTAGCACCACTCACCCCTCTCACCCTCTTTCTTTTATAATTTAGAACCCTCCTACGGGGAGCTATTTGGGGAGGCTGCAACCTTCATACACGTCCTAAGCGCAGACCCTCTTAACCTATTTACTAACATTCCTCCTGTGTCACTCTCAATGTAAATGGAAGCCTGTAATATCTCAAGTAACGCACTCATTCTGGCCGCTCTCCTCCCGCCCCGCATCCTCCTCGAGTGTAGCTTTTGATTGGAAAAGGAGAGCAGTCATGTGACCATCAATGAAACAGCAGAGGAGAGTCACATGTCCGGCTCCACGAGAGAGCGGAGTTAATTAAGGTGTAACAGGCTTCCATTTACATTGAGAGTCATTGTATGAGAAAGGGCTGTCAGTAATGATTTACAATGAGAGTCGCAAAGGAGGAGCGGTTTATGAGAAGGGGCTGACAGTGATGTTTTTTCAACTATGCTGGCAGCGCTCTCCCAAGTGACTGGGTGTCTCATGGGAGTGCAGGGGGGCTTTATAATGAAAGGAGTCTGTGTACTGTGCAGGGGGTCTGTGTACTGTGCAGGGGGCCGTGTGCTGTGCAGGGGGCCGTGTGCTGTGCAGGGGGCCGTGTTATGTGCAGGGGGTCTGCTGTGCAGGGGGTCCGTGTGCTGTAAAGGGGGTCCATGTACTGTGCAGGGGGGGGGCATGTGCTGTGCAGGGGGGAGCCGTTTGCTGTGTAGGGAGCCGTGTGCTGTGCAGGGGGGCCGTGTGCTGTGCAGGGGGTCCGTGTGCTGTGCAGGGGGCTGTGGAAAGTTTTTTCCTGAAACTTCCCTCTTAAAATTAGAGTTATATGCCTGTGCATGTTATACCCTGATAGATACGGTAATTTAATAGGGTCTTACAGTATACTTAAGAATTTAAACAAAAATGAATACAGGACGATTAATTCTGAGATAGTAAGGCTGTTATACAAGGCATGTGTTATTTGTTAAGTTCACAAATAGTGGAGTGTAGAGAGGAATATACACAGTTCAATTCTGACTGCGACTTCAAAACAGTTGTGGCAGGAGTCATCTCACCTCATACCGATTCTAGCAGTAGGGGCATAACTTTAGATTATGTTTCCTCATAGCATTTTGCTTGGCCCCCCTGGTGAACTCTCTATGCCATTGTCAGCTGTGACAATACTGTCATTGATCTGACCATAAAGCATGTCTATATCAGGGGAAGGTAGTAATATAGTTGTCAGCATAGACAGCACACTACTAGGGAGCAGTGCTGGAGATCTAAGTTGTCAGGGAATAGATGGCAGCAGTGCAGGGAATTACCTTATAGCATTCTTTTTCAAATCCTTCTGCTAGCACAGTGAAAAAGTGGTCTAGTAGTCAATAAAAGTAAAAAAAATAAATAAAAAAAAACAGAAGGATTGTGGTAGCAATAATCATAAACATCACAATATTTGATAAGACCATATGCATCCTATATATGCAGAACTATAAACCTCAGCTGTTTTTTCCACTCTGGGATTTTTACAGCTTGAAAAAGACAACATTAGCCATACAGGGTCAGTTTCAATGTTGACCAGGAAGCTGAGGACAATAAATCTACACTACAATGACTACTAAAGAAATGTTCCTTACAGCACAGCCTGCAAAGGGGATCTGCAACTAGCACAACAATCCTCAAGATCTCTCCTACATCTGAGCTCATCCTGACTGAAAACATCACAAGCTTAGCAGAGTCAGTAACAACATCAAATTCTCAATTCTCATCAAGTAACCCTTAATGATACAGTACTGGATTTGTGTTATCTTCACATGCACGCAGATTCTTTATGTTTATTTGGCATTCTAATGGGCAACCCCTTCACCCCCAGGCAGCCAACCCATGTAGTTGTTATGGTTATAGTTATGCCACCATCTAGCACCAATATTTTTGTGTCATAGTTCAGAGATCTGCTTACACCTATTTTGGAGTTACATAGTTAGTAAGGTTGAATAAAGACACCAGTCCATCCTGAGCGAGTATGGTTGAGTGTCTACAATTATCCCTATTTTTATTTAAGGTACTCATATAGTGCTGTCAATTTACATAGCGCTCCACACATACATCACATACTCATATTAGTCCCAACCCTCAAGGAGCCCACAATCCAAGGTCCCCATTTCACATTCATATACCAGGGCCAATTTTAGACAGAATCCAATTAACCTCCCAGCATGTCTTTGGAGTGTGGGAGGAAACCAGAGTACCCAGAGGAAACCCACACAGGCACAGGGAGAACATACAAACTCCAGGCAGGTAGTGGTTGGGATTTGAACCAGCGACCCTTCTTACTGCTAGGCGAGAGTGCTACCCACTACACCACAGTGCCACCCGAGTTATGAATGTTCCCGTGCACCTTGGATGTTGCTGCTCTTCCTGTTGCATTCTCCATTATATGAGTTAAAGGTACAGGCGGTTGGGTTGCTGTGTCAGAGAGCAATACAACTGCAGACTGATATAGAAGCAGTAGCTGTATGTGTGTGGGGCTTTGCGCTTTACTTCTATATACTTCTACCTTGGTAGATTGCCATTATTCTGTCAAACATAATCATTTGGAGTATAACCGCTCATGCCTGTATTCCTTGTTCTTGCTGCTGTGTGAGATTTCATTGTATTGAGCGCACGGGGACGCGAGGTGTGCGCATGCGCATGACGTAACCCAGTGGGCATGCACTTTAGATGGGATAAAAGAGTTGAGTGACAGCTAACACAGCCAATCCCTTGAGGAAGTCGATCTATGACGAAACATGTCGGGGCGTGGCTGTGAGTTGTGACGTACTTGCGGGTAGCCACACAGGAGAATAGGATACGAGCGCACGGAGAGACGGAGGTATCCCGAGGGAGGGGTGAGAGCACATCTAGCAGCTGTACACCTCGGGTCCGCCGTGACCATTGTTATTGTTGAATCCACTGAGTTGAAGTTTGGAGTTTATCACAAGTGTTGAGCTTATTCAAGTTTTCTATATGTGAGTGCTATGTATGAAGGTTTGCAGTGATTTTAATAAATTGTTGTTACTGAATTACACTATTGGAGCACTCCTTCTCTTTTATGTGGATCCATTGAACATCATTCCTGTGAAACCTCGTATACAATATTTGCCCATGAGTGTGGTAAAGAAAGCTTGTTTTGCCTTGCATGAGAGTGCGGGCACACTATTTCGGTGAGTGCAGGTCTGGAGAGTGCGATTCACTAGCACAGTGGTGAGGTGGAAGAAACACGGAGCTTCTCAACAAGTTGATATATTTTTTCACTGAAGAATCATTTGTGTGGAGCACTGGATTTATTATTATTTTCACCGTCACCAGTTTAGATCACCTACAGCCCACTGAAGGCTGGTTCTATTCATGGACTGTATTTAGAGTTTTGAACTTTGCAGCATGAACTGAACCATATGCATGATTGTCACATATTACATTGCTGTCACGTTAAAAAGTTTTGTGATTTTTTCACAGTATAGAGGTAGATAATTTTCCTTTATTTAATCCTTTTATTTTTGCAGGTTTTTTTTGTGTGTGTGGTCCGCCATTCATTTAGTGTGCCGTACACAGATAACCTATTCATTAGGAGAGGGTATCACTATTATGGTAATCATATGAGTTTTATCTAGTCAATCTGCCGATTGATAGGGGTGTGATACACTCCGCTGATTGATTCACTAATTAGATCATATCACCACTATATATTTTGTGTCAGCACAGTTTTGTTTTGTTTTTTATATGCACTTCTGAGGCATGTTGTTAATTCAGCATGGCACATTCAGATCACTAACTTATTATTAGAGGGTGTCACCACTATTGTATGCGGTCAGGTATACAATTTTATTTTGCATATTGCTTGTGCTCATTAGAGGTGTATCACACCCAGGTGATTGATTCATAGATAAAGGGTATCACCATCACTTCACATTATAGATACACTGATATATATATTTCATATATATATATCCAGGGAACTTGCCTAATCACCAGACATTGTCATAAATGTTGGTACAACCTAGTTACATCTGAAGTGTTTTTGAGCGCCTTTTAATTTACCCTACATGTCGGCTCTCCATTTTTGGTATACAACCGATATGTGGGATTAAATTTTATTTACCAAAGATAAAATATACAGTAGCAAAATCTTCAGTTCAGTTCAGATTAATGAAAGGACTGATTGCCCAGCTTGCTGTGGTGACCGCTTCTCCAGTCCCAGGAGGTCTTGGACATTTATTGACACTTGTACTATTTTAATTATATTTTCTCATTTTATTTGGATTTTTGACATTCTGAATATTTATTTATTTTTGATTTTTGTTTTTTTCCTTCACACAAGGTGTTGCACACCTTTTTTCACATGACTTTATATAAGGACTAGGGATGAGCCGAACACCCCCCGGTTCGGTTCGCACCAGAACCCGCGAACGGACCGCAAGTTCGCACGAACGTTAGAACCCCATTGACGTCTATGGGACTCGAACGTTCGAAATCAAAAGTGCTCATTTTAAAGGCTAATTTGCATGGTATTGTCCTAAAAAGGGTGTGGGGACCCGGGTCCTACCCCAGGGGACATGTATCAATGCAAAAAAAACTTTTAAAAACGGCCGTTTTTTCGGGAGCAGTGATTTTAATGATGCTTAAAGTAAAAAAAAAAAGTGAAATATTCCTTTAAATATCGTACCTGGGGGGTGTCTATAGTATGCCTGTAAAGTGACGCGTGTTTCCCATGTTTAGAACAGTCCCTGCACCAAATGTCATTTTTAAAGGAAAAAATCTCATTTAAAACTGCTTGCGGGTTTAATGTCATGTCGGGTCCTGGCAATATGGATGAAAATCAGTGAGACAAACGGCATGGGTACCCCCCAGTCCATTACCAGGCCCTTTGGGTCTTGTATGGATATTAAGGGGAACCCCGCACCCAAATTAAAATAAGGAAAGGTCCCTATATACTCTGAACAGCAGTATACAGGCGGTGCAAACAAGACAGGGACTGTAGGTTTGTTGTTAAGTAGAATCTGTTTGTAATTTTGAACATTTTTAACGTGTTTAGCTCCAGCCAAAAAATCTTTTCTAAGCTTTTTGGAAAACATAGGGAAGGGTTATCACCCCTGTGACATTTGTTTTGCGTCTTTCCTCCTCTTCAGAAGATTTCACCTCACTTTTTTGTCCCAATGAAAAATGTTTTTTGAAAATTTGGGTTTTTTTGTGGAACAAGGATTGGAAAGCATCAGTGGAAAGGAGAAATTGTTTTCCCATATTAACTCTTACATGAGAGAATTTCCCTTCCTAGGGGTAGATTTCATCTCACTTCCTGTTGTCTCCTTCCGTTTGCAAGTAGGAGTCGTTTGTAAGTTAGATGTTTGAAAGTAGGGTCCTGCCCTATATACTCAGCAGAAATTTGGGCCTTAGGTGTTGCTGTGGCCAAAACACTGTAAGCCCTCACAGGGCCCTGCTGTGAAATATTAGATCAAGAATTGTAATTACATGCCCCTGTTGAACAGGAGCTGAAAAATTAGGCCTTAGGCACTGGTGCTGGTGCCACAACACTGCAACCCCTCACAGACACTCTAGTTGGAACGCAGGAACGAGCCCTGCTGCAAAGTATTGCATCAAAAATTGTAATTACACGCCCCTGTTAGACAGGGGCAGAAAAATTGGGCCTTAGGCACTGGTGCTGGTGCCACAACACTGCAACCCCTCACAGACACTCTAGTTGGAACGCAGGAACGAGCCCTGCTGCAAAGTATTGCATCAAAAATTGTAATTACACGCCCCTGTTAGACAGGGGCAGAAAATTGGGCCTTAGGCACTGGTGCTGGTGCCACAACACTGCAACCCCTCACAGACACTCTAGTTGGAATGCAGGAACGAGCCCTGCTGCAAAGTATTACATCAAAAATTGTAATTACACGCCCCTGTTATACAGGGGCTGAAAAATTGTGCCTTAGGCACTGGTGGTGGCGCCCAGAACCAAAAATGTTCTTACAAGCTATCAGCGTGATGATTGAGGAGGAAGAGGATAATTACTCAGGGATAGTCACTCAGCATCAGCATAGGCAGTCTTTGAAGGGATCTGAAAAAAATTATTCAGTTACATCAGCATCAGGTGCTTGGTAGCTGGTGGTGATCCAAGACTGATTCATTTTTATGAAGGTCAGCCGATCGACCGAGTCAGTGGACAGACGCACCCTGTGATCGGTTACCACGCCTCCAGCAGCACTGAATGTGCGTTCCGAAAGAACGCTGGATGCAGGACAGGCCAGTAGCTCAATTGCATACTGTGCAAGCTCTGGCCAGTGATCCATCCTCAAGACCCAGTAACCCAGAGGATTTTCGGTGGGAAAGGTGTCCAAGTCTGATCTTGCCCCTAGGTATTCCTGCACCATGTAAAACAGACGCTGGCGATGGTTGCTGGAACCGATCATACCTTGGGGCTGCGGATCAAAAAATTGTCTGAACGCATCGGTCAGACGGCCACCTTCTCCACCGCTCCTTCTTTGACTGACCGAAGCCTCAGCAACACGTTGTCCAGAAACAGGAGTTTGTAACCTCCCAGTCTCTGGGAACGCGTTGCACAGACCTTTCTGCAAGGCCTCCCGAAGATGTTTCATCCTCTGCTCCCTCTGCGATGGCAAGATAAGGTCCGCAACCTTACCCTTGTAACGTGGATCAAGGAGGGTTGCCAGCCAGTATTGGTCCTTCTCCTTGATACCACGAATACGAGGATCCTTACGCAGGCTTTGCAGGATCAGGGAGGCCATGCAGCGTAGGTTTGCTGAGGCATTCGGTCCGGAGTCCTCTGGGTCACTAAGGACAACAACGTCCGCAGCCACCTCCTCCCAGCCACGTACAAGTCCATGTGTTCCTTGGGACTGATCCCTTAAAGACTGCTGATGCTGAGTGCCAGGCTCCACCTCCATACTGACACAATCTTCCTCCTCCTCCTCCTCGTCCTCTTCCTGTGTGATCGGCGGGCACGCAGGAACACTGTCTGGATAAAGGGGGCCTTGAGAGCTAAGGAAGTCCTCCTCTTCCTGCCTCTGTTCTGCCTCAAGTGCCCTGTCCATTATTCCACGCAGCGTGTGCTCCAACAGGTGGACAAGGGGGACAGTGTCACTGATGCATGCACTGTCACTGCTCACCATCCTCGTGGCCTCCTCAAATGGTGACAGGACAGTGCATGCATCCCTGATCATGGCCCACTGGCGTGGGGAAAAAAAACCAAGGTCCCCTGACCCTGTCCTGGTGCCATAGTCGCACAGGTACTCATTGATGGCCCTCTGCTGCGTGTGCAGCCGCTGCAGCATGGCCAATGTCGAGTTCCACCTGGTGGGCATGTCACAGATTAGGCGGTTCTTGGGCAGGTTAAACTCCTTTTGGAGGTCCGTCAGCCGAGCACTGGCATTATATGACCGGCGGAAATGCACACAGACTTTCCTGGCCTGCCTCAGGACATCCTGTAAGCCCGGGTACCTGCCCAAGAACCGCTGCACCACCAAGTTAAGGACGTGAGCCAAACAGGGCACATGGGTCAGTTGTCCCTGTCGGAGGGCAGAGAGGAGGTTGGTGCCATTGTCGCAAACCACCATTCCTGCCTTAAGTTGGCGTGGCGTCAACCACCTCTGAACCTGCCCCTGCAGAGCTGACAGAACCTCTGCCCCAGTGTGGCTCCTGTCCCCCAAGCACACCAGCTCAAGCACCGCATGGCATCTTTTGGCCTGCGTACTTGCGTAGCCCCTTGAACGCCTACGGAGCACCGCTGGTTCCGAGGAAGAGGCCATGGAGGAAGAAGAAGAGGAGGGGGTGGAGGAGAGAGGTGTGTCACAATCAGCATTTTGGAGGCGTGGTGGCGGAACAACCTCCAACACTACTGCACCTTGTCCTGCATCCTTCCCAGCTGCCAGCAGAGTCACCCAATGCGCCGTGAAACTTAAGTAACGTCCCTGTCCATGCCTGCTGGACCATGAGTCAGCGGTAATATGCACCTTACCGCTGACCGCCCTGTCCAGCGAGGCATGGACATTGCCTTCCACATGCCGGTAGAGAGCTGGAATCGCCTTCCGTGAGAAAAAGTGGCGTTTGGGTACCTGCCACTGAGGAACCGCACATTCCACAAACTCACGGAAGGGGGCAGAGTCTACCAACTGAAAAGGCAGCAGTTGAAGTGCTAGCAATTTTGCCAAGCTAGCATTCAACCGCTGGGCATGTGGATGGCTGGGAGCAAACTTCTTTCGGCGGTGCAGCAGCTGGGGCAGGGAAATTTGCCTGGTACAATCTGGCGTCGGTGTACCAAAAGCAGATTGCCCACAAGTACTTGGCTGTGACACACCTAATTCTACACCTTCATTCCTCTCACTGCAGGTCTCAGAGAGGACTGAAGGTCTAGTGGGGTTGGAAATCTCAGCTGATGAGGAGCAAGGAGAGATCCTCTTTGTTCTTTGGTGTGGGTCTTTTAGATATGCTTGCCAACGAACTGCATGGCAGGTCAACATATGTCTGGTCAAGCATGTGGTACCCAAGCGGGAGATGTTTTGGCCACGCGAGATACGCTTGAGACATATGTTGCAAATAGCAGCGGTGCGATCTGATGCACTCGTCTCAAAAAAGGCCCACACCAAAGAACTTTTTGAATAACGCGCAGAGACTGCAGCGCCCTGCACATGTGGAGCTTTGGGGTGTGATGCAGTCAATGTGCTGCCCTTAGGCTGGCCCCTGGAGGGCATCCTGCATCGTTGGTGATGTGCCGCCTCCTCCTCCTCCTCCTCCTCCTCTCTCCTATCAGGCACCCACGTTGAGTCAGTGACCTCATCATCCCCTCCCTCCTCATCACTGGAGCAAACCTGGCAGTATGCTGCAGCAGGGGGAGCATGACTGCCAGATTGCTGTCCTTCTTGGGCACCCCCTCTGTCCGTGCTCATGTTACTGCCTTCATCGAGCTCAGTATCATCATCAGAGCCTTCCAAACGCTGGGCATCCTCCTGGAGCATGTACCCAACACTGTGGTCAAACAGTTCGAGGGAATCCTCATGAGGACATGGTGGAGCTAGGGAAGGAGTCACTGATGACATTGAGCTGAGGGAAGAGGCCGCTGCTTTGCCAGACAAAGCACCCTGGGCATGGGTGAGAGAGGATGAGGAGGATGAGGACGGCTTGGTCATCCACTCGACCAAGTCTTCGGCTCAACACGGCCAGCTGCCGAAAAAAAGGCCAAGCGTGTCCCATGGCCACGGGCTGATGAGGATGCACCGTCTCCACGACCAGCACTAGACACAGAGCCTGCTTGCCCTCTCTTATTGGCTTGTGACTGTCTGCCTCTCCTTCTTGGCCTTCCAGACATACTAATGGCCTGTAGCTGCACTAAGCTGGGATAGAACACCTGTAATTTTCTTCAGGTAGCTTTATATACTGTAACCAGACAAGCCTGCCTGTCAGTAGGAAGATAACAGGAACGGATCTAGCTGAACACTGTGAGCAGGACGCACTGCACTAAATGTAAATAGCAGGAACGGATCTAGCTGAACACTGTGAGCAGGACGCACTGACTGCACTAAATGTAAATAGCAGGAACGGATCTAGCTGAACACTGTGAGCAGGACGCACTGCACTAAATGTAAATAGCAGGAACAGATCTAGCTGAACACTGTGAGCAGGACGCACTGCACTAAATGTAAATAGCAGGAACGGATCTAGCTGAACACTGTGAGCAGGACGCACTGACTGCACTAAATGTAAATAGCAGGAACAGATCTAGCTGAACACTGTGAGCAGGACGCACTGCACTAAATGTAAATAGCAGGAACAGATCTAGCTGAACACTGTGAGCAGGACGCACTGCACTAAATGTAAATAGCAGGAACGGATCTAGCTGAACACTGTGAGCAGGACGCACTGCACTAAATGTAAATAGCAGGAACGGATCTAGCTGAACACTGTGAGCAGGACGCACTGCACTAAATGTAAATAGCAGGAACGGATCTAGCTGAACACTGTGAGCAGGACGCACTGACTGCACTAAATGTAAATAGCAGGAACAGATCTAGCTGGACACTGTGAGCAGGACGCACTGCACTAAATGTAAATAGCAGGAACAGATCTAGCTGAACACTGTGAGCAGGACGCACTGCACTAAATGTAAATAGCAGGAACGGATCTAGCTGAACACTGTGAGCAGGACGCACTGCACTAAATGTAAATAGCAGGAACGGATCTAGCTGAACACTGTGAGCAGGACGCACTGACTGCACTAAATGTAAATAGCAGGAACGGATCTAGCTGAACACTGTGAGCAGGACGCACTGCACTAAATGTAAATAGCAGGAACAGATCTAGCTGAACACTGTGAGCAGGACGCACTGCACTAAATGTAAATAGCAGGAACGGATCTAGCTGAACACTGTGAGCAGGACGCACTGACTGCACTAAATGTAAATAGCAGGAACAGATCTAGCTGAACACTGTGAGCAGGACGCACTGCACTAAATGTAAATAGCAGGAACAGATCTAGCTGAACACTGTGAGCAGGACGCACTGCACTAAATGTAAATAGCAGGAACGGATCTAGCTGAACACTGTGAGCAGGACGCACTGCACTAAATGTAAATAGCAGGAACGGATCTAGCTGAACACTGTGAGCAGGACGCACTGCACTAAATGTAAATAGCAGGAACGGATCTAGCTGAACACTGTGAGCAGGACGCACTGCACTAAATGTAAATAGCAGGAACGGATCTAGCTGAACACTGTGAGCAGGACGCACTGACTGCACTAAATGTAAATAGCAGGAACGGATCTAGCTGAACACTGTGAGCAGGACGCACTGCACTAAATGTAAATAGCAGGAACGGATCTAGCTGAACACTGTGAGCAGGACGCACTGCACTAAATGTAAATAGCAGGAACGGATCTAGCTGAACACTGTGAGCAGGACGCACTGCACTAAATGTAAATAGCAGGAACGGATCTAGCTGAACACTGTGAGCAGGACGCACTGACTGCACTAAATGTAAATAGCAGGAACGGATCTAGCTGAACACTGTGAGCAGGACGCACTGACTGCACTAAATGTAAATAGCAGGAACAGATCTAGCTGAACACTGTGAGCAGGACGCACTGCACTAAATGTAAATAGCAGGAACAGATCTAGCTGAACACTGTGAGCAGGACGCACTGCACTAAATGTAAATAGCAGGAACAGATCTAGCTGAACACTGTGAGCAGGACGCACTGACTGCACTAAATGTAAATAGCAGGAACGGATCTAGCTGAACACTGTGAGCAGGACACACTGCACTAAATGTAAATAGCAGGAACGGATCTAGCTGAACACTGTGAGCAGGACGCACTGCACTAAATGTAAAGAGCAGGAACAGATCTAGCCTAATCTAGCTCTCAAATCAAATGACACTGTCTGTCTCTCTCTCTATCAGCACACCGGAACACACTACACAGGGCCGCCGTGCAGGCGGCCTTATATAGTGTGGGGCGTGTACTAAATCCCCTGAGCCATAATTGGCCAAAGCCACCCTGGCTTTGGCCAATTACAGCTCTCTCTACTGACGGCGCTGTGATTGGCAAAGCATGCGGGTCATAGTGCATGCTTGGCCAATCATCAGCCAGCAATGCACTGCGATGCCGCAGTGAATTATGGGCCGTGACGCGCCACACGAATTTGGCGCGAACGGCCCATAACGTTCGCAATTCGACGGACGGTCGAACAGCCGATGTTCGAGTCGAACATGGGTTCGACTCGAACACGAAGCTCATCCCTAATAAGGACACACTTGAAATATACACAGCATGATTGAGGATTACTAAGTATATGATCTATACATGCAATTTTGCATATTATACATTGTCACCTCAGTTAGATGTTTTAATACACGTTTGTATTTATTTATATATCCCATTTGGAACGATTTATTCAGAACATTCCATTACAATTTGCACGAAATCACTTTACTCACCTTTATTATTTAGTGTTATGTGAAACACTTAAAGATTTTGCTGCACTTTACTTGTACTCTTTTATTGGTTTAGTTTACTGCCTTTAAGTAGCGCAAGAGGTCTTTTTGAACACTTTGCAGCAGACAGATCGGACACTTTTGATTATACACTGATTACTGTATAAATGTCACTGGTAGGGAAGGGGTAACACTAGGGGGCGATCAAGGGGTTAAATGTGTGTCCTAGGGAGTGATTCTAACTGTGGGGGGATGGGACTGCCTGGAGGAGGAGACCGAATTGTTCATACATAGTATGAACAACAGACATGGCTCCTCTCCCCTGACAGAACGGAGATCTGTCTGTTTACACTGACAGACCTCCATTCTGTCTCTGTGTGGAGTGATTGCGGGTGCCCGGCGGTTATTGCGACCACTGGGTACGTGCATCGGCTTCAGTGCCACATGCGCAGTGCCAGAGGCACCATCGCGGCCTCTAGCACCGCGCACGCGCCCCCAGTGGTTTTGAAGTGAGCCAACGTACAGCTACGACGGCTCGCCCAGGGGAGCCAACCTGCTGCAGTATAATGACGAAAAGAAAAACATTTTTGTTGGGCTTTTGGGAGGGGGATTTTTTTTGCATTTTGCAGTTTGGCCTTTGGATTTTCTCTTAATGTTTTGTTAAGCATTATTGTCTTTTAGATTTCACAGCTTTAGCAGTTTAATCACCATGATTATAAACTTTTTTCACAAACATTGCTTAAATACAGATCCACATAGACCTATCAGTCTTTTGCATATCTAAGTGACAGCCTATGATGCTAAAATACTCCCCTTCATGCTTGGGATCCTCATCCCCATGACTAATCTCTGAGGGGCAGAGCGAAACATGTTGGAGCGTGGACTGGTCGGAGTCCAGGCTGAGGTTGCCACTCACGCACTCACCCCAGGGATGACATGTATGTGTAGCCATAGGAAGACCTTCTCTACCTTGAATCTTTACAGGAGCTGGGACGAGTTCTCTCCCATGCCAGCACTCCCAGTGGCAGATGTTCAGGACTTACCCCACTTAGAGAGTCTGAGCTATACACCTTTCTATTTTTATTGTTACACCCATATTCGGGGTGTGACATGTAACATGTTATGAAAGGACCAGCCCCAGCTCCCCTCCCCCAATCCCCCACTCTGACAGCTAGTGGGGATCTTCTCCTTTCCTCCTGCTGTCAGAAATTTTTAAAAGACTCGATCATGTGGGGCTCCACCCTGCCGTGACACTCATTTACAGTCCTCTGTGAATTGAACTCATTGAACTACTATGGTGCTGTTAGTGCTGAATTTATTATTTTTTGTAAAAAAGTGAACCTATCCTTTAAGCGCCAACACACTACCGGTTACTAATGGCAATGCCACTTAGATAATCTCCTGCAGCATTCTCCACTTGTAAACCGTGGTAGCACACTTACCCTGATGTGAGCTCATGTTCTTTTGATATACCTGCTGCCATACATGCACCCATTTGAGAGACTTCAGACCAGGTACTTAGGAACTTTTACTGAACCATCTTGCAAATGCAGGGTTAACAGAATACAGTCTTTAGCAGTTTATAGCAGACACAGTTCAGTTCATTCCAACTAACTCAGGCTAACTCAGGCTACTTCGGGGTTATTCAGGCTATTTCAGTCTGTCTCAGACTACCCATAACCTGTTAAGCAAAGAAGTGTCCTCTATTACAGTCCATGTTCTGGCTTTAGTATCCCGACTGGGTATCCCAAGAGGGTGGCCACTTGTTCCTATAAAAACTACATCTTGCAGCAGGAATTCCTGCTAGTTCCTACGAGAAAGAAAGGACCCTGTGAGACTGCCTCCTCTTGTATTTATGGGGCAGAAACATGAACACAATAATAATAATAATAATAATAACTAGAAAAGTTACAATTTCTGGGGAAATTGTGAAAGTGTTCTTGCCTCTACAACTGGAGTGGGCGGAGTAACTGGGTGGGGTGGAGTGGCTTGAGTAACTGTGAAAAGTGTTAAAAAGCTTAATATTTTAAAAAGTATAAATAGTAGTAAAAAAGTTCCATTAGCTGAAAGAGCTGAACATTTTTTTCAAAAGTAATTTTTTTTTTAAAAAATATTTTTTTTTTTCAAAAATAATTTTTTTTTCTCAAAAATAATTTTTTTTTTCTCAAAAATAATTTTTTTTTTCAAAAATATATATATATTTTTTTCAAAAAAAAATTTTTTTTCAAAAATAATTTTTTTTTTCAAAAATATTTTTTTTTTCAAAAATATATATTTTTTTTTTTCAAAAATAATTTTTTTTTTTTCAAAAATATTTTTTTTTTTTTCAAAAATATATTTTTTTTTTTCAAAAATATTTTTTTTTCAAAAATATTTTTTTTTTCATAGGGCATTTTTTTTAATGTTTCGGCTGATCATGGGGCGGTCATAATGTTTCTGCTGATCATGGGGTTGTCAGCTTTTGTCACCTCCCACTCTAGTTTTGAACATTTCACAATTCATTCCTATGGGACCAATTTCACCGCAAAAACGACGATATTTCATGAACCATTCGGCGAAACGTTCCACAAATAAGCACACCAGTTAAATGACATTGAGGCCGGATTCACACTGGTATTTTTCAGATTTTCACAAAATTCCACAAGGTAATAGGACACCAATTAAATGACATTGAACATTTCGCCATTCATTCCTATGGGACCAATTTTGCCGCAAAAACGACGATATTCCATGCACCATTCGGCGAATGTGTAAAAACTGTGGGAGGAGTTAGGGTGGTAAATTATCAGCATTATCAAGCCTCGCAGATGAAGGTATGGCCGCATGCATTTGGGGGGTTTCAGCATCTTGTGTTTACAACCACTGTTTCCTAGCAACACTCATGTACTGTTTATGCTTCACACGAACTGCTCAATACACAACACAATGTAATTTCTACACAATACAATTCCTATCAAAACTGCCCCATCATATTGCCACCATCAAAACTGCCTCATTATAATTGCCCCATTAAAACTGCCCCATCAGAATTGCCCTATCAAAACTGCCCCATCATATTCCTCTATTATAAATCAGTACATGGTGTGTCTGTCCCCTCCCCCGGGCTCTGTAATCAGAGCTGAGATGCTCCAGCCACCTCCCTCCTGTGTATAACAGAAGCTTTGGTAACCATGGCAACAAAACAAATACTAACAGTACACTCTGATTAATGGCTTAAAATTCCCTGAAATGACCTCTAAACAAATGGCTAAGGCATAGCAAGACCACTTACTGTTATCTCACATATATATTATTAAGTGTTCTTGCATAGCAAGACCACTTACTGTTATCTCACATATATATTATTAAGTGTTCTTGCATAGCAAGACCACTTACTGTTATCTCACATATATATTATTCTTATTATTATAGCCAAATTTACCACCCTAACTCCTCCCACAGTTTTTACACTACATAGACAAGTAATATACCGAAACGTGCAGATTGTTCCCGAATGGTGTGCTATTACTTTGTGGAACGTTTCGCCGAATGGTTCACGAAATATCGTCGTTTTTGCGGCGAAATTGGTCCCATAGGAATGAATGGGGAAACTAGAGTGGGAGATGACAAAAGCTGGAAAATCAGAACATGATTTCTAAACTGCCGCCACTCCCTCATTTTCAAGCCCACCTACACAAATCTTATATCAAAACGTTCAGCTATCCCTGCTGCCACTAAACATGTCCACGGCTAAGCCATAGCCCTGATAGTTTTCACAATATGACCATTTGTTTGCAACTCATGCCGTCCATTGACATTCATTGAAACTACACTCTAGCCCCCTCCAAATTTGAAGGGCAATTTCTAAACTGCGACTGTGCCTTAATTTTTAATATTTCAGAGACATACTATACATCAAAATCTAGGTCTGGGTCTTGTGATTCTCACAATATAAAGATCTTCGCTGTAGGATGTATAGTTTTTAAAATACGGCCATTTGTTTAGAGGTCATTTCAGGAAATTTTAGCCATTAATCAGAGTGTACTGTTAGTGTTTGTTTTGTTGCCATGGTTACCAAAGCTTCTGTTATACACAGGGGGGAAGGTGGCTGGAGCATCTCAGCTGATTACAGAGCCCGGGGGAGGGGACAGACACACCATGTACTGATTTATAATAGAGGAATATGATGGGGTGATTCTGATGGGGCAGTTTTGATGAAGCAGTATTTGGGAAGCATAAACAGGGCATGAGCGTTGCTAGGAAACAGTGGTTGTAAACACAAGATGCTGAGACACTCCAAATGCATATGACTTCATCTGCTAGACTTGATAATGCTTGTAGACTCCTCCCACAGTTTTCACACTACAGAGACAAATAATATACCGAAACGAGCGGATTGTTCCCGATTGGTGTGTTATTACTTTGTGGAATGTTTTGCCGAATGGTCCACGAAATGACGTTTTTGCGGCGAAATTGGTCCCATAGGAATGAATGGCGAAATGTTCAAAACTAGAGTGGGAAGTGACAAAAGCTGACAACCCCATGATCAGCCAAAACATTATGACCACCCCATGATCAGCCAAAACATTATGACCGCCCCATGTAAAAAAAAAAATATTTTTGAAAAAAAAAATAATTTTTGAAAAAAGTAAAAAAATAATTTTTGAAAAAAAAAATCATTTTTGAAAAAAAAAAAATATATTTTTGAAAAAAAAAATATTTTTGAAAAAAAAAAATTATTTTTGAAAAAAAAAATATTTTTGAAAAAAAAATTACTTTTAAAAAAAAAATTATTTTTGAAAAAAATATATATTTGAAAAAAAAATATATTTGAAAAAAAAAATATTTTTGAAAAAAAAAATTATTTTTGAAAAAAAAATTACTTTAAAAAAAATAATAATTTCGAAAAAAAAATTATTTTTGAAATAAAAAAAATTCATTTTTGAAAAAAAAAATTACCTTTGAAAAAAAAATTACTTTTGAAAAAAAAAATCATTTTTGAAGAAAAAAAAATCATTTTTGATTAAAAAAAATTCATTTTTGAAAAAAAAAATTACTTTTGAAAAAAATGTTCAGCTCTTTCAGCGAATGATGGAACTTTTTTACTACTATTTATACTTTTTAAAATATTAAGCTTTTAACACTTTTCACAGTTACTCAAGCCACTCCACCCCACCCAGTTACTCCGCCCACTCCAGTTGTAGAGGCAAGAACACTTTTCACAATTTCCCCAGAAATTGTACCTTTTCTAGTTCTTATTATTATAGCCAAATTTACCACCCTAACTCCTCCCACAGTTTTTACACTACATAGACAAGTAATATACCGAAACGTGCGGATTGTTCCCGAATGGTGTGCTATTACTTTGTGGAACGTTTCGCCGAATGGTTCACGAAATATCGTCGTTTTTGCGGCGAAATTGGTCCCATAGGAATGAATGGGGAAACTAGAGTGGGAGATGACAAAAGCTGGAAAATCAGAACATGATTTCTAAACTGCCGCCACTCCCTCATTTTCAAGCCCACCTACACAAATCTTGTATCAAAACGTTCAGCTATCCCTGCTGCCACTAAACATGTCCACGGCTAAGCCATAGTCCTGATAGTTTTCACAATATGACCATTTGTTTGCAACTCACGCCGTCCATTGACATTCATTGAAACTACACTCTAGCCCCCTCCAAATTTGAAGGGCAATTTCTAAACTGCGACTGTGCCTTCATTTTTAATATTTCAGAGACATACTATACATCAAAATCTAGGTCTGGGTCTTGTGATTCTCACAATATAAAAATCTTCGCTGTAGGATGTATAGTTTTTAAAATACGGCCATTTGTTTAGAGGTCATTTCAGGAAATTTTAGCCATTAATCAGAGTGTACTGTTAGTGTTTGTTTTGTTGCCATGGTTACCAAAGCTTCTGTTATACACAGGGGGGAAGGTGGCTGGAGCATCTCAGCTCTGATTACAGAGCCCGGGGGAGGGGACAGACACACCATGCACTGATTTATAATAGAGGAATATGATGGGGCAGTTTTGATGGGGTAATTCTGATGGGGCAGTTTTGATGAAGCAGTATTTGGGAAGCATAAACAGGGCATGAGCGTTGCTAGGAAACAGTGGTTGTAAACACAAGATGCTGAGACACTCCAAATGCATGTGACTTCATCTGCTAGACTTGATAATGCTTGTAGACTCCTCCCACAGTTTTCACACTACAGAGACAAATAATATACCGAAACGAGCGGATTGTTCCCGATTGGTGTGTTATTACTTTGTGGAATGTTTTGCCGAATGGTCCACGAAATGACGTTTTTGCGGCGAAATTGGTCCCATAGGAATGAATGGCGAAATGTTCAAAACTAGAGTGGGAAGTGACAAAAGCTGACAACCCCATGATCAGCCAAAACATTATGACCACCCCATGATCAGCCAAAACATTATGACCGCCCCATGTAAAAAAAAAAATATTTTTGAAAAAAAAAAAAAAATTTTGAAAAAAGTAAAAAAATAATTTTAGAAAAAAAACATCATTTTTGAAAAAAAAAAAAAATATTTTTGAAAAAAAAATATTTTTGAAAAAAAAAATTATTTTTGAAAAAAAAAAATATTTTTGAAAAAAAAATTTCTTTTAAAAAAAAAAAATATTTATGAAAAAAAAATATATTTGAAAAAAAAATATTTTTGAAAAAAAAAATTATTTTTGAAAAAAAAATTACTTTAAAAAAATAATAATTTCGAAAAAAAAATTATTTTTGAAATAAAAAAATTCATTTTTGAAAAAAAAAATCACCTTTGAAAAAAAAAATTACTTTTGAAAAAAAAAATCATTTTTGAAGAAAAAAAAATCATTTTTGATTAAATAAAAATTCATTTTTGAAAAAAAAAATTACTTTTGAAAAAAATGTTCAGCTCTTTCAGCGAATGATGGAACTTTTTTACTACTATTTATACTTTTTAAAATATTAAGCTTTTTAACACTTTTCACAGTTACTCAAGCCACTCCACCCCACCCAGTTACTCCGCCCACTCCAGTTGTAGAGGCAAGAACACTTTCACAATTTCCCCAGAAATTGTACCTTTTCTAGTTAGTGGGAATGCTTTAGCAGTCCCACTATTGTTATTCGTTTTTTTATTAGTGGGAATGCTTTAGCAGTCCCACTATTGTTATTCGATTTTATTTATTAGTGGGAATGCTTTAGCAGTCCCACTATTGTTATTCGATTTTATTTATTTTTAATTTTATTCCGTACGTTTTTCGGTAATGCGTAACTTCTGCATACTTTCAGCTATTAAAACCATTCAACTATCAAAATGTTCGTCTCTTTTAGCTGAGGTGTGCTCTTTTTCAACTTTTTTTCTACCATTTATACTTTTTAAAATATTAAGCTTTTTATCACTTTTTTTTAACATTGAAGTCAATGGGAGCATGCTTGAAATCCTTAAATTTTTCTTCCGCTCCCAAAAGTTTCAGCTCCTTCATACTTTCACCTAGAGACACCAAACAAACTTTAAAATGTTCACAAAATATTCAGCTATCTGGCTATAGCTTTTCAGTTTGATATCTTTTACAGTTTTTGAGAAAAAGCTTTTTGTTTAGAGGTCATTTCAGGAAATTTTAGCCATTAATCAGAGTGTACTGTGTGTGTTTTGTTGCCATGGTTACCAAAGCTTCTGTTATACACAGAGGGGGGGGAGGTGGCTGGAGCATCTCAGCTTTAATTACAGAGCCCGGGGGGAGGGGACAGACACACCATGTACTGATTATAATAGAGGAATATGATGGGGCAGTTTTGATGGTGGCAATTCTGATGGGGCAGTTTTGATGGCGGTCATTTTAGCAATTTAGCTATTCAGCAATTATTTTTGAAAAACAATATATATTTTTGAAAAAAAAAATTATTTTTGAAAAAAAAAAATTATTTTTGAAAAAAAAAAAAATATTTTTGAAAAAAATTATTTTTAAAAAAAAAAATTATTTTTGAAAAAAGAAAAAAAAATATTTTTGAAAAAAAAAATTATTTATGAAAAAAAAAATATTTTTGAAAAAAAAAATTATTTTTGAAAAAAAAACATCATTTTTGAAAAAAAAAAAAAATATTTTTGAAAAAAAAATATTTTTGAAAAAAAAAATTATTTTTGAAAAAAAAAAATATTTTTGAAAAAAAAATTTCTTTTAAAAAAAAAAAATATTTATGAAAAAAAAATATATTTGAAAAAAAAATATTTTTGAAAAAAAAAATTATTTTTGAAAAAAAAATTACTTTAAAAAAATAATAATTTCGAAAAAAAATTATTTTTGAAATAAAAAAATTCATTTTTGAAAAAAAAAATCACCTTTGAAAAAAAAAATTACTTTTGAAAAAAAAAATCATTTTTGAAGAAAAAAAAATCATTTTTGATTAAATAAAAATTCATTTTTGAAAAAAAAAATTACTTTTGAAAAAAATGTTCAGCTCTTTCAGCGAATGATGGAACTTTTTTACTACTATTTATACTTTTTAAAATATTAAGCTTTTTAACACTTTTCACAGTTACTCAAGCCACTCCACCCCACCCAGTTACTCCGCCCACTCCAGTTGTAGAGGCAAGAACACTTTCACAATTTCCCCAGAAATTGTACCTTTTCTAGTTAGTGGGAATGCTTTAGCAGTCCCACTATTGTTATTCGTTTTTTTATTAGTGGGAATGCTTTAGCAGTCCCACTATTGTTATTCGATTTTATTTATTAGTGGGAATGCTTTAGCAGTCCCACTATTGTTATTCGATTTTATTTATTTTTAATTTTATTCCGTACGTTTTTCGGTAATGCGTAACTTCTGCATACTTTCAGCTATTAAAACCATTCAACTATCAAAATGTTCGTCTCTTTTAGCTGAGGTGTGCTCTTTTTCAACTTTTTTTCTACCATTTATACTTTTTAAAATATTAAGCTTTTTATCACTTTTTTTTAACATTGAAGTCAATGGGAGCATGCTTGAAATCCTTAAATTTTTCTTCCGCTCCCAAAAGTTTCAGCTCCTTCATACTTTCACCTAGAGACACCAAACAAACTTTAAAATGTTCACAAAATATTCAGCTATCTGGCTATAGCTTTTCAGTTTGATATCTTTTACAGTTTTTGAGAAAAAGCTTTTTGTTTAGAGGTCATTTCAGGAAATTTTAGCCATTAATCAGAGTGTACTGTGTGTGTTTTGTTGCCATGGTTACCAAAGCTTCTGTTATACACAGAGGGGGGGGAGGTGGCTGGAGCATCTCAGCTTTAATTACAGAGCCCGGGGGGAGGGGACAGACACACCATGTACTGATTATAATAGAGGAATATGATGGGGCAGTTTTGATGGTGGCAATTCTGATGGGGCAGTTTTGATGGCGGTCATTTTAGCAATTTAGCTATTCAGCAATTATTTTTGAAAAACAATATATATTTTTGAAAAAAAAAATTATTTTTGAAAAAAAAAAATTATTTTTGAAAAAAAAAAAATATTTTTGAAAAAAAATTATTTTTAAAAAAAAAAATTATTTTTGAAAAAAGAAAAAAAAATATTTTTGAAAAAAAAAATTATTTATGAAAAAAAAAATATTTTTGAAAAAAAAAATTATTTTTGAAAAAAAAAAATCATTTTTGAAAAAAAAAAATTTTAAAAAAGAAAAAATCATTTTTGAAAAAAAAAAAATTTTTGAAAAAAAAAATATTTTTGAAAAAAAAAATATTTTTGAAAAAAAAAAAATATTTTTGAAAAAAAAAAAATATTTTTGAAAAAAAAAAATATTTTTGAAAAAAAAAATATTTTTGAAAAAAAAAAATATTTTTTGATGGGGCAGTTTTGATGGTGGCAATATGATGGTGCAGTTTTGATGGGGCAATTCTGATGGGGCAGTTTTGATGGTGGCAATATGATGGGACAGTTTTGATGGCAATATGATGGGGGCAATTTTGCTGGGGGCCGTTTTAGCAATTCAGCATTCCCACGCATTTTCCCCAGGAAATGCATTTTCTAGTTTTTAATTTTATTCCGTACGTTTTTCGGTAATGCGTAACTTCTGCATACTTTCAGCTATTAAAACCATTCAACTATCAAAATGTTCGTCTCTTTTAGCTGAGGTGTGCTCTTTTTCAACTTTTTTTCTACCAATTATACTTTTTAAAATATTAAGCTTTTTATCACTTTTTTTTAACATTGAAGTCAATGGGAGCATGCTTGAAATCCTTAAATTTTTCTTCCGCTCCCAAAAGTTTCAGCTCCTTCATACTTTCACCTAGAGACACCAAACAAACTTTAAAATGTTCACAAAATATTCAGCTATCTGGCTATAGCTTTTCAGTTTGATATCTTTTACAGTTTTTGAGAAAAAGCTTTTTGTTTAGAGGTCATTTCAGGAAATTTTAGCCATTAATCAGAGTGCACTGTGTGTGTTTTGTTGCCATGGTTACCAAAGCTTCTGTTATACACAGAGGGGGGGGGAGGTGGCTGGAGCATCTCAGCTTTAATTACAGAGCCCGGGGGGAGGGGACAGACACACCATGTACTGATTATAATAGAGGAATATGATGGGGCAGTTTTGATGGTGGCAATTCTGATGGGGCAGTTTTGATGGCGGTCATTTTAGCAATTTAGCTATTCAGCAATTATTTTTGAAAAAAATATATATATTTTTGAAAAAAAATATATATATTTTTGAAAAAAAAAATATATTTCTGAAAAAAAAAAAATTATTTTTGAAAAAAAAAAAAATCATTTTTGAAAAAAAAAAATTATTTTTGAAAAAAAAAAAAATTATTTTTGAAAAAAAAAAAATTATTTTTGAAAAAAAAAAATATTTTTGAAAAAAAAAATTATTTTTGAAAAAAAAAAATATTTTTGAAAAAAAAAAATATTTTAAAAAAAAAAATTTTGAAAAAAAAATTTTTGAAAAAAAAAATTTTTGAAAAAAAAAAATTTTGAAAAAAAAAATAATTTTTGAAAAAAAAATAATTTTTGAAAAAAAAATTATTTTTGAAAAAAAAAATTATTTTTGAAAAAAAAAAATATTTTTGAAAAAAAAAAAATATTTTTTGATGGGGCAGTTTTGATGGTGGCAATATGATGGTGCAGTTTTGATGGGGCAATTCTGATGGGGCAGTTTTGATGGTGGCAATATGATGGGACAGTTTTGATGGCAATATGATGGGGGCAATTTTGCTGGGGGCCGTTTTAGCAATTCAGCATTCCCACGCATTTTCCCCAGGAAATGCATTTTCTAGTTAGTGGGAATGCTTTAGCAGTCCCACTATTGTTATTCGATTTTATTAGTGGGAATGCTTTAGCAGTCCCACTATTGTTATTCGATTTTATTTATTTTTAATTTTATTCCGTACGTTTTTCGGTAATGCGTAACTTCTGCATACTTTCAGCTATTAAAACCATTCAACTATCAAAATGTTCGTCTCTTTTAGCTGAGGTGTGCTCTTTTTCAACTTTTTTTCTACCATTTATACTTTTTAAAATATTAAGCTTTTTATCACTTTTTTTTAACATTGAAGTCAATGGGAGCATGCTTGAAATGCTTAAATTTTTCTTCCGCTCCCAAAAGTTTCAGCTCCTTCATACTTTCACCTAGAGACACCAAACAAACTTTAAAATGTTCACAAAATATTCAGCTATCTGGCTATAGCTTTTCAATTTGATATCTTTTACAGTTTTTTAGAAAAAGCTTTTTGTTTAGAGGTCATTTCAGGAAATTTTAGCCATTAATCAGAGTGTACTGTGTGTGTTTTGTTGCCATGGTTACCAAAGCTTCTGTTATACACAGAGGGGGGGAGGTGGCTGGAGCATCTCAGCTTTAATTACAGAGCCCGGGGGGAGGGGACAGACACACCATGTACTGATTATAATAGAGGAATATGATGGGTCAGTTTTGATGGTGGCAATTCTGATGGGGCAGTTTTGATGGCGGTCATTTTAGCAATTTAGCTATTCAGCAATTATTTTTGAAAAAAAAAAATATATTTTTGAAAAAAAAAAAAATATTTCTGAAAAAAAAAATTATTTTTGAAAAAAAAAATTTTTTTGAAAAAAAAAAATATTTTTGAAAAAAAAATTATTTTTGAAAAAAAAAATCATTTTTGAAAAAAAAAAATATTTTTGAAAAAAAAAAAAATTATTTTTGAAAAAAAAAAAAATTATTTTTGAAAAAAAAAATATTTTTGAAAAAAAAAAATATTTAAAAAAAAAAAAATCATTTTTGAAAAAAAAAAAATTTTGAAAAAAAAAATTTTTGAAAAAAAAAATTTTTGAAAAAAAAAATTTTTTTTGAAAAAAAAAGAATTTTTGAAAAAAAAATATTTTTGAAAAAAAAATTATTTTTGAAAAAAAAAAATATTTTTGAAAAAAAAAAAAATATTTTTGAAAAAAATAAAATATTTTTGAAAAAAAAAAATATTTTTTGATGGGGCAGTTTTGATGGTGGCAATATGATGGTGCAGTTTTGATGAGGCAATTCTGATGGGGCAGTTTTGATGGTGGCAATATGATGGGACAGTTTTGATGGCAATATGATGGGGGCAATTTTGCTGGGGGCCGTTTTAGCAATTCAGCATTCCCACGCATTTTCCCCAGGAAATGCATTTTCTAGTCTAGTTTATTTTTAATTTTATTCCGTACGTTTTTCGGTAATGCGTAACTTCTGCATACTTTCAGCTATTAAAACCATTCAACTATCAAAATGTTCGTCTCTTTTAGCTGAGGTGTGCTCTTTTTCAACTTTTTTTCTACCATTTATACTTTTTAAAATATTAAGCTTTTTATCACTTTTTTTTAACATTGAAGTCAATGGGAGCATGCTTGAAATCCTTAAATTTTTCTTCCGCTCCCAAAAGTTTCAGCTCCTTCATACTTTCACCTAGAGACACCAAACAAACTTTAAAATGTTCACAAAATATTCAGCTATCTGGCTATAGCTTTTCAGTTTGATATCTTTTACAGTTTTTGAGAAAAAGCTTTTTGTTTAGAGGTCATTTCAGGAAATTTTAGCCATTAATCAGAGTGCACTGTGTGTGTTTTGTTGCCATGGTTACCAAAGCTTCTGTTATACACAGAGGGGGGGAGGTGGCTGGAGCATCTCAGCTTTAATTACAGAGCCCGGGGGGAGGGGACAGACACACCATGTACTGATTATAATAGAGGAATATGATGGGGCAGTTTTGATGGTGGCAATTCTGATGGGGCAGTTTTGATGGCGGTCATTTTAGCAATTTAGCTATTCAGCAATTATTTTTGAAAAAAAATATATATTTTTGAAAAAAAAAATATATTTTTGAAAAAAAAAATATATTTCTGAAAAAAAAAATTATTTTTGAAAAAAAAAAAAAATCATTTTTGAAAAAAAAAAATATATATTTTTGAAAAAAAAAAATTATTTTTGAAAAAAAAAAAAATATTTTTGAAAAAAAAAATTATTTTTGAAAAAAAAAATATTTTTGAAAAAAAAAAATATTTTTGAAAAAAAAAATATTTAAAAAAAATAATTTTTGAAAAAAAAATTTTTGAAAAAAAAAATTTTTGAAAAAAAAAATAATTTTTGAAAAAAAAATATTTTTGAAAAAAAAAATTATTTTTGAAAAAAAAAAATATTTTTGAAAAAAAAAATATTTTTTGATGGGGCAGTTTTGATGGTGGCAATATGATGGTGCAGTTTTGATGGGGCAATTCTGATGGGGCAGTTTTGATGGTGGCAATATGATGGGACAGTTTTGATGGCAATATGATGGGGGCAATTTTGCTGGGGGCCGTTTTAGCAATTCAGCATTCCCACGCATTTTCCCCAGGAAATGCATTTTCTAGTTAGTGGGAATGCTTTAGCAGTCCCACTATTGTTATTCGATTTTATTAGTGGGAATGCTTTAGCAGTCCCACTATTGTTATTCGATTTTATTTATTTTTAATTTTATTCCGTACGTTTTTCGGTAATGCGTAACTTCTGCATACTTTCAGCTATTAAAACCATTCAACTATCAAAATGTTCGTCTCTTTTAGCTGAGGTGTGCTCTTTTTCAACTTTTTTTCTACCATTTATACTTTTTAAAATATTAAGCTTTTTATCACTTTTTTTTAACATTGAAGTCAATGGGAGCATGCTTGAAATGCTTAAATTTTTCTTCCGCTCCCAAAAGTTTCAGCTCCTTCATACTTTCACCTAGAGACACCAAACAAACTTTAAAATGTTCACAAAATATTCAGCTATCTGGCTATAGCTTTTCAATTTGATATCTTTTACAGTTTTTGAGAAAAAGCTTTTTGTTTAGAGGTCATTTCAGGAAATTTTAGCCATTAATCAGAGTGTACTGTGTGTGTTTTGTTGCCATGGTTACCAAAGCTTCTGTTATACACAGAGGGGGGGGTGGCTGGAGCATCTCAGCTTTAATTACAGAGCCCGGGGGGAGGGGACAGACACACCATGTACTGATTATAATAGAGGAATATGATGGGTCAGTTTTGATGGTGGCAATTCTGATGGGGCAGTTTTGATGGCGGTCATTTTAGCAATTTAGCTATTCAGCAATTATTTTTGAAAAAAAAAATATATTTTTGAAAAAAAAAATATATTTTTGAAAAAAAATATATATTTCTGAAAAAAAAAAATTATTTTTGAAAAAAAAAAAAAAATCATTTTTGAAAAAAAAAAATTATTTTTGAAAAAAAAAAAATATATATTTTTGAAAAAAAAAAATTATTTTTGAAAAAAAAAAAATATTTTTGAAAAAAAAAATTATTTTTGAAAAAAAAAATATTTTTGAAAAAAAAAATATTTAAAAAAAAAAAATTTTTGAAAAAAAAATTTTTGAAAAAAAAAAATTTTGAAAAAAAAAAATATTTTTTGAAAAAAAAAAATATTTTTGAAAAAAAAAAATATTTTTTGATGGGGCAGTTTTGATGGTGGCAATATGATGGTGCAGTTTTGATGGGGCAATTCTGATGGGGCAGTTTTGATGGTGGCAATATGATGGGACAGTTTTGATGGCAATATGATGGGGGCAATTTTGCTGGGGGCCGTTTTAGCAATTCAGCATTCCCACGCATTTTCCCCAGGAAATGCATTTTCTAGTTATTTTTCTTATTCCGTACGTTTTTCGGTAATGCGTAACTTCTGCATACTTTCAGCTATTAAAACCATTCAACTATCAAAATGTTCGTCTCTTTTAGCTGAGGTGTGCTCTTTTTCAACTTTTTTTCTACCATTTATACTTTTTAAAATATTAAGCTTTTTATCACTTTTTTTTAACATTGAAGTCAATGGGAGCATGCTTGAAATCCTTAAATTTTTCTTCCGCTCCCAAAAGTTTCAGCTCCTTCATACTTTCACCTAGAGACACCAAACAAACTTTAAAATGTTCACAAAATATTCAGCTATCTGGCTATAGCTTTTCAATTTGATATCTTTTACAGTTTTTGAGAAAAAGCTTTTTGTTTAGAGGTCATTTCAAGAAATTTTAGCCATTAATCAGAGTGTACTGTGTGTGTTTTGTTGCCATGGTTACCAAAGCTTCTGTTATACACAGGGGGGGAGGTGGCTGGAGCATCTCAGCTCTGATTAGAGCCCAGGGGAGGGGACAAAAGCTGAAAAATCAGAACATGATTTCTAAACTGCCTCCACTCCCTCATTTTCAAGCCCACCTACATAAATCTTATATCAAAACGTTCAGCTATCCCTGCTGCCACTAAACATGTCCACGGCTAAGCCATAGTCCTGATAGTTTTCACAATATGACCATTTGTTTGCAACTCACACCGTCCATTGACATTCATTGAAACTACACTGTAGCCCCTTCAAATTTGAAGGGCAATTTCTAAACTGCGACCGTGCCTTCAATTTTAATATTTCAGAGACATACTATGTATCAAAATCTAGGTCTGAGTCTTGTGATTCTCACAATATAAAGATCTTTGCTGTAGGATGTATAGTTTTTAAAATACGGCCATTTGTTTAGAGGTCATTTCAGGAAATTTTAGCCATTAATCAGAGTGTACTGTTATGCCGCGTACACACGGTCGGACTTTTCGTCTACAAAAGTCCAACGGACGCTGACGGACTAAAGCTGGCTGGTAATCCGATCGTGTGTGGGCTTCTCCGGACTTTCAACGTACTTTTTTAGCCTCAAATCCGACGTACTTTAGATTTGAAACATGCTTCAAATCTTTACTTCGTAACTACGACGGACCCCGAAATCCGCTCGTCTGTGTGCTAGTCCGACGGACAAAAAGCCACGCTAGGGCACCTATTGGCTACTGGCTATGAACTTCCTTATTTTAGTCCGGTGTACGTCATCACGTACGAATCCATCGGACTTTTGTGTGGTCGTGTGTAGGCAAGTCCGTTCGTTAGAAAGTATGCCGCAAGTCCGCCGCAAGTCCGCCGAAAGTCTGCCGGAAGTCTGTCGGACAGGCTGTCTGACTTTTGTAGACGAAAAGTCCGACCGTGTGTACGCGGCATTAGTGTTTGTTTTGTTGCCATGGTTACCAAAGCTTCTGTTATACACAGGGGGGAGGGGACAGACACACCATGTACTGATTTATAATAGAGGAATATGATGGGGCAGTTTTGATGGGGTAATTCTGATGGGGCAGTTTTGATGGTGGCAATATGATGGGGCAGTTTTGATGGTGGCAATTCTGATGGGGCAGTTTTGATGGTGGCAATATGATGGGACAGTTTTGATGGCAATATGATGGGGGCAATTTTGCTGGGGGCCGTTTTAGCAATTCAGCATTCCCACGCATTTTCCCCAGGAAATGCATTTTCTAGTTCTTATTATTATAGCCAAATTTACCACCCTAACTCCTCCCACAGTTTTTACACTACATAGACAAGTAATATACCGAAACATGCGGATTGTTCCCGAATGGTGTGCTATTACTTTGTGGAACGTTTCGCCGAATGGTTCACGAAATATCGTCGTTTTTGTGATTCTGTAGGATGTATAGTTTTTAAAATACGGCCATTTGTTTAGAGGTCATTTCAGGAAATTTTAGCCATTAATCAGAGTGTACTGTTAGTGTTTGTTTTGTTGCCATGGTTACCAAAGCTTCTGTTATACACAGGGGGGAAGGTGGCTGGAGCATCTCAGCTGATTACAGAGCCCGGGGGAGGGGACAGACACACCATGTACTGATTTATAATAGAGGAATATGATGGGGCAGTTTTGATGGGGTAATTCTGATGGGGCAGTTTTGATGAAGCAGTATTTGGGAAGCATAAACAGGAACAGGGCATGAGCGTTGCTAGGAAACAGTGGTTGTAAACACAAGATGCTGAGACACTCCAAATGCATGTGACTTCATCTGCTAGACTTGATAATGCTTGTAGACTCCTCCCACAGTTTTCACACTACAGAGACAAATAATATACCGAAACGAGCGGATTGTTCCCGATTGGTGTGTTATTACTTTGTGGAATGTTTCGCCGAATGGTCCACGAAATGACGTTTTTGCGGCGAAATTGGTCCCATAGGAATGAATGGCGAAATGTTCAAAACTAGAGTGGGAAGTGACAAAAGCTGACAACCCCATGATCAGCCAAAACATTATGACCACCCCATGATCAGCCAAAACATTATGACCGCCCCATGTAAAAAAAAAAATATTTTTGAAAAAAAAAAAAAAAATTTGAAAAAAGTAAAAAAATAATTTTTGAGAAAAAAAAATCTTTTTTGAAAAAAAAAAAAATATTTTTGAAAAAAAAAATATTTTTGAAAAAAAAAAATATTTTTGAAAAAAAAATTATTTTTGAAAAAAAAATTACTTTAAAAAAAATAATAATTTCGAAAAAAAAATTATTTTTGAAATAAAAAAATTCATTTTTGAAAAAAAAAATTACCTTTGAAAAAAAAATTACTTTTGAAAAAAAAAATAATTTTTGAAGAAAAAAAAATCATTTTTGATTAAAAAAAATTCATTTTTGAAAAATAAAATTACTTTTGAAAAAAATGTTCAGCTCTTTCATCGAATGATGGAAGTTTTTTACTACTATTTATACTTTTTAAAATATTAAGCTTTTTAACACTTTTCACAGTTACTCAAGCCACTCCACCCCACCCAGTTACTCCGCCCACTCCAGTTGTAGAGGCAAGAACACTTTCACAATTTCCCCAGAAATTGTACCTTTTCTAGGTGGTCTTGCTATGCAAGAACACTTAATAACACCCAGGAGTGAGAATACTTAACCCCTGCCTAACTCCCTGGGAAGCCTGTACGCAGAAGCTCACTAATACAAACTTTAACACAGGGCAATACGTTAACATAACATAGAGTGCACCCCAATAGTAGGTACCTGCCCACATGCCTTTCATAAACTGGACTTTATTATGTATTTATATGCAGGTGTTCAACTTATACATTTATTAATTCTTTAATATTTCTATTTTATAGCCACTGGACAGCCCAATAATGGATATAGAATCTGTCAAACACAAGGGAGACAGACTTAAAGGGGAACTATGAAAGTCTAATGGGCAGTGTAGGGACCTTTTAAATCTGCCCACAGCTGTCCGCTAGCAGTCACAAGAAAGACAGACCTGATGGGGAACTAGCGCCACAGAATCCCATTGGGCTCTGCCCACTGTCAGTATTCAGCTCTGTGTCATTAGTTGCTAGGACTTTGGTTAATACACAACATAATATTTGAATATTATAGAAGTTTATTATGAACCACTTCCCGACCAAGCTATAGCCAAAAGATGGCTACAGCGCGGTCGTCTAGTTCTTGGATGGCATCCATGGACATCCTCCCAGAACCATGCCCCCCACACACCCCCTGAGGCACACATTCAGCACGCTCTGATCACTGTGTCCTTCAGACACAGTGCGGTAACATCTTGTTACCTCTTACAGTGTAAGAGATTGCGGTAACATCTTGTTACCTCTTACAGTGTACACCAATGACACTGATTGTCCCCCCTAATTCCCCCTAATAAAGAGGACCTGTCACCACCCATCAAAGTACCTGTCACCACCCATCTGAGTACCTGAGTACTTGTCACAGTCCATCTGAGTACCTGAGTACCTGTCTCAGTTCATCTAAGTACCCGAGTACCTGAGTACCTGTCACAGTCCATCTGAGTACCCAAGTACCTGAGTACCTGTCACAGTTCATCTGAGTACACGAGTACCTGAGCACCGGTCACAGTCCATCTGAGTACCCAAGTACCTGAGTACCTGTCACAATTCATCTAAGTATCTGTCAAGTTCATCTGAGTACTTGAGTACCTGTCACAGTTCATCTGAGTACCTGTCACAGCCCATCTGAGTACCTGAGTACCTGTTACAACCCATCTGAGTACCTGAGTACCTGTCATAGCCCATCTGAGTACCTGAGTACCTGTCACAGCCCATCTGAGTACCTGAGTACCTATCACAGCCCATCTGAGTACCTGTCACAGCCCATCTGAGTACCTGAGCACCTGTCACCGCCCATCTGAGTACCTGTCACCACCCATCAGAGTACCCGAGTACCAGTCATCAGCCCATCAGAGTACCCGAGTACCTATCTGTAGCCCATCAGAGTACCCGAGTACCTGTCACCAGGCCATCAGAGTTCCCGAGTACCTGTCACCAGGCCATCAGAGTTCCCGAGTACCTGTCACCAGGCCATCAGAGTTCCCGAGTACCTGTCACCAGCCCATCAGTGTACCCGAGTACCTGTCACCAGCCCATCAGATTAACCGAGTACCTGTCACCAGCCCATCAGAGTAACCGAGTACCTATCTCCAGCTCATCAGAGTACCCGAGTACCTTTCTGCAGCCCATGCCTCATAGAATATACGTTGGGGTGTTTGCTTTCCAAAATGGGGTCATTTTGTGGGTAATTCCACTGTCCTGGTGCTCAAGGACCTTCAAAAGTGTGATATTAAGGAATGAAATGAGATGTGTAATTTATGCTCCTAGAATGCCTGAAGGTACTACAATGTTGGACCTCTGTATGTGGCCAGGCTGTGTAAAAGTCTCACACATGTGGTATCGCCATACTCAGGAGGAGGAGCAGAATATGTTTTGGGGTGCAATTTTTGCTATATACATGCTATATGTTAGAAATATCTTATAAATTGACAACTTTGTGTAAAAAAAAAAAAATTAATTTTCTTTCCACGCTTTCTGAAGACTTGTATAAAAAAATTAACCGTTCAAAAGACTCATAATGCTTCATAGAATATACTTTGGGGTGTTTGTTTTCCAAAATGGGGTCATTTTGTGGGAAATTCCACTGTCCTGGTGCTCAAGGACCTTCAAAAATGTAATAGGTCGTTAGGAAATTAGAGGTGTAATTTATGCTCCTAGAACACCTGACGGTGCTCCCTGCATGTTGGGCCTCTGTATGGCCAGGCTGTGTAAAAGTCACACAAATGTGGTATCGCCATACTCAGGAGGAGTAGCAGAATGCATTTTGGGGTGTCATTTTTGCTATATACATGCTTTGAGTTATATGTTAGAAATATCTTATATCTTATATCTTTATATCTTATAAATTGACAACTTTGTGTAAAAAAAAAAAAATCATTTTCTTTCCACGCTTTCTGAAGACTTGTATAAAAAAATTAACCGTTCAAAAGACTCATAATGCTTCATAGAATATACTTTGGGGTGTTTGTTTTCCAAAATGGGGTCATTTTGTGGGAAATTCCACTGTCCTGGTGCTCAAGGACCTTCAAAAATGTAATAGGTCGTTAGGAAATTAGAGGTGTAATTTATGCTCCTAGAACACCTGACGGTGCTCCCTGCATGTTGGGCCTCTGTATGGCCAGGCTGTGTAAAAGTCACACAAATGTGGTATCGCCATACTCAGGAGGAGTAGCAGAATTGCATTTTGGGGTGTCATTTTTGCTATATACATGCTTTGAGTTAGAAATCTCTTATAAACTGACCATTTTGTGTAAGAAAAAATAGGTTTTAATTTTCTTTCCACGTTTTCTGAAGACTTGTGGAAAAAAAATGAACCGTTCAAAAGACTCACTATGCCTCATAGAATACACATTGGGGTGTTTGCTTTCCAAAATTGTGTCATTTTGTTGGTAATTCCAATGTCCTGGTGCTCCAGGGTCTTCACAAATGTAATAGGTCGTTAGGAAATTAGAGATGTAATTTATGCTCCTAGAACCCCTTATGGTGCTCCCTGCATGTTGGACCTCTCTGTGTGGCCAGGCTGTGTAAAAGTCACATACATGTTGTATTGCCATACTCGGGAGGAGTAGCATAATGTATTGTGGGGTGTAATTGGAAGTATGCATATGCTATGTGTGAGAAATAACTTGTCAATTTTGTGAAAATAAAAATCTTTATTTTTCCAAGAATTGTGGGAAAAATTACAACTTCAAAAAACTCACCATGCCTCTTACTAAATACCTTTGACTGTCTACTTTTCACAAAGGGGTCATTTGGGGGGTATTTGTACTTTCATTCAGTGCAGTGCAGTGCATCGGGTGTGATCAATTTTCAATGATTTGCACCATAGCTTGTAGACTCTATAACTTTCACAGAGACTAAATAATATTCACTAATTTGGGTTATTTTTACCAAAGAGATGTAGCAGTATAAATGTTGGCCCAAATTTATGAACACAAATTACTTATTTGCAAAATTTTATCATAGAAACTAAAAAAAGTGGGGTTTTTTTTCAAAATTTTCACTCTTTTTACTTATGTCGCAAAGAATAAAAAAAAAACAGTGGTGATTAAATACCACCAAAATAAAGCTCTATTTGTATGAAAAAAAATGATAAAAATGTTGTTTGGGTACGGTGTTGCATGACTGAGTAATTGGCATTCAAAATGTGAGAGCGCTGAAAGCTAAAAATTGGTCTGGGCAGGAAGGGTGTATAAATGCCCTGTATTGAAGTGGTTAAAATCTCCCTGGAACCATAACTGTACCAATATCTGTGTTTGTCCTCTAAATGTAGGGGAATAAATGCCAGAGTTACTAAGCATGATTTAAAGTATAACTAAAAGCAAGACTTTTTTTGTTTTGAAGAGAGTAGAGAAGGACTAGTACACCTGCCAGGTTTTTATTGCAGTGTATGCCCCTGTTGGGTAGATTCACACTCTTTATTTGTCCTGTCTATGGTTATCACTAGGGATGAGCTTCGTGTTCAAGTCAAACCCATGTTCGACTCGAACATCGGCTGTTCGGTCGTTCGCCGAATTGCGAACGATATGGGCCATTCGCGCCAAATTCATGTGGCGCGTCACGGCCCATAATTCACTGCGGCATCGCAGTGCATTGCTTGCTGATGATTGGCCAAGCATGCACTATGACCCGCATGCTTGGCCAATCACAGCGCCGCCTGAACAGAGAGCCGTAATTGGCCAGAGCCAAGGAGGCTTTGGCCAATTATGGCTCAGGGGATTTAGTACACACCCCACACTATATAAGGCCGCCTGCACGGCGGCCCTGTGCAGTGTGTTCCGGTGTGCTTAGAGAGAGAGAGAGACAGTGTCATTTCATTTGAGTTAGCTAGATTAGGCAGGACAGTCAGTCAGTTAGCTGCACTTAAAGTGTATTGTGTATATATATGCATCCCAGGTGTTGCATATATATATATATACACTGTATTCAGTTTAGCTAGATCCGTTCCTGTTATCTTCTAGACTATTTACATTTAGTGCAGTGCATCCTGCTCACAGTGTTCAACTAGATCCGTTCCTGTTATCTTCCTACTGACAGGCAGGCTTGTCTTGTTACAGTATTTACAGCTACCTAAAGAAAATTACTGGTGTTCTTTTGATCCTATTAGTACCACGGTCAGGCAGCTAGACTATTTGCATTTAGTACAGTGCGTCCTGCTCACAGTGTTCAGCTAGATCCATTCCTGTTATCTTCCTACTGACAGGCAGGCTTGTCTTGTTACAGTATATAAAGCTACCTGAAGAAAATTACTGGTGTTCTTTTGATCCTATTAGTACCACGGTCAGGCAGCTAGACTATTTACATTTAGTGCAGTGCGTCCTGCTCACAGTGTTCAGCTAGATCCGTTCCTGTTATCTTCCTACTGACAGGCAGGCTTGTCTTGTTACAGTATATAAAGCTACCTGAAGAAAATTACTGGTGTTCTTTTGATCCTATTAGTACCACGGTCAGGCAGCTAGACTATTTACATTTAGTGCAGTGCGTCCTGCTCACAGTGTTCAGCTAGATCCATTCCTGATATCTTCCTACTGACAGGCAGGCTTGTCTTGTTACAGTATATAAAGCTACCTGAAGAAAATTACTGGTGTTCTTTTGATCCTATTAGTACCACGGTCAGGCAGCTAGACTATTTACATTTAGTGCAGTGCGTCCTGCTCACAGTGTTCAGCTAGATCCGTTCCTGTTATCTTCCTACTGACCGGCAGGCTTGTCTTGTTACAGTATATAAAGCTACCTGAAGAAAATTACTGGTGTTCTTTTGATCCTATTAGTACCACGGTCAGGCAGCTAGACTATTTACATTTAGTGCAGTGCGTCCTGCTCACAGTGTTCAGCTAGATCCGTTCCTGTTATCTTCCTACTGACAGGCAGGCTTGTCTTGTTACAGTATATAAAGCTACCTGAAGAAAATTACTGGTGTTCTTTTGATCTTATTAGTACCACGGTCAGGCAGCTAGACTATTTACATTTAGTGCAGTGCTTCCTGCTCACAGTGTTCAGCTAGATCCGTCCCTGTTATCTTCCTACTGACAGGCAGGCTTGTCTTGTTACAGTATATAAAGCTACCTGAAGAAAATTACTGGTGTTCTTTTGATCCTATTAGTACCACGGTCAGGCAGCTAGACTATTTACATTTAGTGCAGTGCGTCCTGCTCACAGTGTTCAGCTAAACCTACAAGTTAGTGGGGTGCGTCCACCTCACAGTGTTCTCATACTACAGGCAGGCAGTTGAGTTTGCTAGCTGCAGTATCAGTACATATATATATATATATATATATATATATATATATATATATATATCCCAGCTTAGTGCAGCTACAGGCCATTAGTATGTCTGGAAGGCCAAGAAGGAGAGGCAGACAGTCACAAGCCAATAAGAGAGGGCAAGCAGGCTCTGTGTCTAGTGCTGGTCGTGGAGATGGTGCATCCTCATCAGCACATGGCTATGGGACACGCTTGGCCTTTTTTTCGGCAGCTGGCCGTGTTGAGCCGCAACATGCAGAAGACTTGGTCGAGTGGATGACCAAGCCGTCCTCATCCTCCTCATCCTCTCTCACCCATGCCCAGGGTGCTTTGTCTGGCAAAGCAGCGGCCTCTTCCCTCGGCTCAATGTCATCAGTGACTCCTTCCCTAGCTCCACCATGTCCTCCTGAGGAGTCCCTCGAACTGTTTGACCACAGTGTTGGGTACATGTTCCAGGAGGATGCCCAGCGTTTGGAAGGCTCTGATGATGATACTGAGCTCGATGAAGGCAGTAACATGAGCACGGACAGAGGGGGTGCCCAAGAAGGACAGCAATCTGGCAGTCATGCTCCCCCTGCTGCAGCATACTGCCAGGTTTGCTCCAGTGATGAGGAGGGAGGGAATGATGAGGTCACTGACTCAACATGGGTGCCTGATAGGAGAGAGGAGGAGGAGGAGGAGGAGGAGGAGGCGGCACATCACCAACGAGGCAGGATGCCCTCCAGGGGCCAGCCTAAGGGCAGCACATTGACTGCATCACACCCCAAAGCTCCACATGTGCAGAGCGCTGCAGTCTCTGCGCGTTATTCAAAAAGTTCTTTGGTGTGGGCCTTTTTTGAGACGAGTGCATCAGATCGCACCGCTGCTATTTGCAACATATGTCTCAAGCGTATCTCACGTGGCCAAAACATCTCCCGCTTGGGTACCACATGCTTGACCAGACATATGTTGACCTGCCATGCAGTTCGTTGGCAAGCGTATCTAAAAGACCCACACCAAAGAACAAAGAGGACCTCTCCTTGCTCCTCATCAGCTGAGATTTCCAACCCCACTAGACCTTCAGTCCTCTCTGAGACCTCCACTGAGAGGAATGAAGGTGTAGAATTAGGTGTGTCACAGCCAAGTACTTGTGGGCAATCTGCTTTTGGTACACTGACGTCAGATTGTACCAGGCAAATTTCCCTGCCCCAGCTGCTGCACCGCCGAAAGAAGTTTGCTCCAAGCCATCCACATGCCCAGCGGTTGAATGCTAGCTTGGCAAAATTGCTAGCACTTCAACTGCTGCCTTTTCAGTTGGTAGACTCTGCCCCCTTCCGTGAGTTTGTGGAATGTGCGGTTCCTCAGTGGCAGGTACCCAAATGCCACTTTTTCTCACGGAAGGCGATTCCAGCTCTCTACCGGCATGTGGAAGGCAATGTCCATGCCTCACTGGACAGGGCGGTCAGCGGTAAGGTGCATATTACCGCTGACTCATGGTCCAGCAGGCATGGACAGGGACGTTACCTAAGTTTCACGGCACATTGGGTGACTCTGCTGGCAGCTGGGAAGGATGCAGGACAAGGTGCAGTAGTGTTGGAGGTTGTCCCGCCACCACGCCTCCAAAATGCTAATGATTGTGACACACCTCTCTCCTCCACCCCCTCCTCTTCTTCTTCCTCCATGGCCTCTTCCTCGGAACCAGCGGTGCTCTGTAGTCGTTCAAGGGGCTACGCAAGTACGCAGGCCAAAAGATGCCATGCGGTGCTTGAGCTGGTGTGCTTGGGGGACAGGAGCCACACTGGGGCAGAGGTTCTGTCAGCTCTGCGGGGGCAGGTTCAGAGGTGGTTGACGCCACGCCAACTTAAGGCAGGAATGGTGGTTTGCGACAATGGCACCAACCTCCTCTCTACCCTCCGACAGGGACAAATGACACATGTGCCCTGTTTGCCTCACGTCCTTAACTTGGTGGTGCAGCGGTTCTTGGGCAGGTACCCGGGCTTACAGGATGTCCTGAGGCAGGCCAGGAAAGTCTGTGTGCATTTCCGCCGGTCATATAATGCCAGTGCTCGGCTGACGGACCTCCAAAAGGAGTTTAACCTGCCCAAGAACCGCCTAATCTGTGACATGCCCACCAGGTGGAACTCAACGTTGGCCATGCTGCAGCGGCTGCACACGCAGCAGAGGGCCATCAATGAGTACCTGTGCGACTATGGCACCAGGACAGGGTCAGGGGAGCTTGTTTTTTTTTCCCCACGCCAGTGGGCCATGATCAGGGATGCATGCACTGTCCTGTCACCATTTGAGGAGGCCACGAGGATGGTGAGCAGTGACAGTGCATGCATCAGTGACACTGTCCCCCTTGTCCACCTGTTGGAGCACACGCTGCGTGGAATAATGGACAGGGCACTTGAGGCAGAACAGAGGCAGGAAGAGGAGGACTTCCTTAGCTCTCAAGGCCCCCTTTATCCAGACAGTGTTCCTGCGTGCCCGCCGATCACACAGGAAGAGGACGAGGAGGAGGAGGAGGAGGAGGAAGATTGTGTCAGTATGGAGGTGGAGCCTGGCACTCAGCATCAGCAGCAGTCTTTAAGGGATCAGTCCCAAGAAACACATGGACTTGTACGTGGCTGGGAGGAGGTGGCTGCGGACCATGTCGTCCTTAGTGACCCAGAGGACTCCGGACCGAATGCCTCAGCAAACCTACACTGCATGGCCTCCCTGATCCTGCAAAGCCTGCGTAAGGATCCTCGTATTTGTGGTATCAAGGAGAAGGACCAATACTGGCTGGCAACCCTCCTTGATCCACGTTACAAGGGTAAGGTTGCGGACCTTATCTTGCCATCGCAGAGGGAGCAGAGGATGAAACATCTTCGGGAGGCCTTGCAGAAAGGTCTGTGCAACGCGTTCCCAGAGACTGGGAGGTTACAAACTCCTGTTTCTGGACAACGTGTTGCTGAGGCTTCGGTCAGTCAAAGAAGGAGCGGTGGAGAAGGTGGCCGTCTGACCGATGCGTTCAGACAATTTTTTGGTCCGCAGCCCCAAGGTATGATCGGTTCCAGCAACCATCGCCAGCGTCTGTTTTACATGGTGCAGGAATACCTAGGGGCAAGATCAGACTTGGACACCTTTCCCAACGAAAATCCTCTGGGTTACTGGGTCTTGAGGATGGATCACTGGCCAGAGCTTGCACAGTATGCAATTGAGCTACTGGCCTGTCCTGCATCCAGCGTTCTTTCGGAATGCACATTCAGTGCTGCTGGAGGCGTGGTGACCGATCACAGGGTGCGTCTGTCCACCGACTCGGTCGATCGACTGACCTTCATAAAAATGAATCAGTCTTGGATCACCACCAGCTACCAAGCACCTGATGCTGATGTAACCAAATAATTTTTTTTGAAATCTCAGATCCCTTCAAAGACTGCCTATGCTGATGCTGAGTGACTATCCCTGAGTAATTATCCTCTTCCTCCTCAATCATCACGCTGATAGCTTGTAAGAACATTTTTGGTTCTGGGCGCCACCACCAGTGCCTAAGGCACAATTTTTCAGCCCCTGTTTAACAGAGGCGTGTAATTACAATTTTTGATGTAATACTTTGCAGCAGGGCTCGTTCCTGCATTCCAACTAGAGTGTCTGTGAGGGGTTGCAGTGTTGTGGCACCAGCACCAGTGCCTAAGGCCCAATTTTTCTGCCCCTGTCTAACAGGGGCGTGTAATTACAATTTTTGATGCAATACTTTGCAGCAGGGCTCGTTCCTGCGTTCCAACTAGAGTGTCTGTGAGGGGTTGCAGTGTTGTGGCACCAGCACCAGTGCCTAAGGCCCAATTTTTCAGCCCTTGTTTAACAGGGGCGTGTAATTACAATTTTTGATGCAATACTTTGCAGCAGGGCTCGTTCCTGCGTTCCAACTAGAGTGTCTGTGAGGGGTTGCAGTGTTGTGGCACCAGCACCAGTGCCTAATGCCGCGTACACACGAGCGGACTTTACGGCGGACTTTGCCCGGCGGATTTTTCAACGTACTTTCCGACGGACTTTCTGAATGAACGGACTTGCCTACACACAATCCACCAAAGTCTGTCGAATTCGTACGTGATGACGTACGACCGGACTAAAACAAGGAAGTTCATAGCCAGTAGCCAATAGCTGCCCTAGCGTGGCTTTTTAGTCCGTCGAACTAGCATACAGACGGAGGACTTTTCGACCGGACTCGATTTCAACGGATAAATTTTAAACAAGTTTCAAATCTAATTCCGTCCAACTTTTGAGAAAACAAAGTCCGCTGGAGCCCACACACATCGAATTGTCCGACGAAATCCAGTCCGCCGGGCAAAGTCCGCCGTAAAGTCCGCTCGTGTGTACGCGGCATAAGGCCTAATTTTTCAGCTCCTGTTCAACAGGGGCATGTAATTACAATTCTTGATCTAATATTTCACAGCCGGGCCCTGTGAGGGCTTACCATGTTGTGGCCACAGCAACACCTAAGGCCCAAATTTCTGCTGAATATATAGGGCAGGACCCTACTTTCAAACATCTAACTTACAAACGACTCCTACTTGCAAACGGAAGGAGACAACAGGAAGTGAGATGAAATCTACCCCTAGGAAGGGAAATTCTCTCCTGTAAGAGTTAATATGGGGAAAAAAATTCTCCTTTCCACTGATGCTTTCCAATCCTTGTTCCACAAAAAAACCCAAATTTTCAAAAAACATTTTTCATTGGGACAAAAAGTGAGGTGAAATCTTCTGAAGAGGAGGAAAGACAGCAAAACAAATGTCACAGGGGTGATAACCCTTCCCTATGTTTTCCAAAAAGCTTAAAAAAGATTTTTTGGCTGGAGCTAAACACGTTAAAAATGTACCCGTTCAAAATTACAAAGAGATTCTACTTAACAACAAACCTACAGTCCCTGTCTTGTTTGCACCGCCTGTATACTGCTGTTCAGAGTATATAGGGCCTGGTGGCCCCGCACCTTTCCTTATTTTAATTTGGGTGCGGGGTTCCCCTTAATATCCATACAAGACCCAAAGGGCCTGGTAATGGACTGGGGGGGTATCCATGCCGTTTGTCTCACTGATTTTCATCCATATTGCCATGACCCGACATTACATTAAACCCGCAAGCAGTTTTAAATGAGATTTTTTCCTTTAAAAATGACATTTGGTGCAGGGACTGTTCTAAACACGGGAAACACGCGTCACTTTACAAGCATACTATAGACACCCCCCAGGTACGATATTTAAAGGAATATTTCACTTTTTTTTTTTTTTACTTTAAGCATCATTAAAATCACTGCTCCCGAAAAAACGGCCGTTTTTAAAAGTTTTTTTTGCATTGATACATGTCCCCTGGGGTAGGACCCGGGTACCCAAACCCTTTTTAGGACAATACCATGCAAATTAGCCTTTAAAATGAGCACTTTTGATTTCGAAGGTTCTGGTGCGAACCGAACCGGGGGGTGTTCGGCTCATCCCTAGTTATCACCAAGAGTTATCACCTAAGTGGAAAAAAAATCCAAGATTTTTGTTTGCCACCAGAGCAGGAACAGAGGGGAAATCTTTCAATGGGGACCCCAGTTCTAGTGACCCTGACCATGGATTTCCCTCATTTGGGAGTGAATTCATCTAACTTCCTGTTGTGGATATGAGACAGGTAATGAAGGAAAGTCTTCCCAATGGGACACACATAGCAAACAAACTATCAGAGGTTATAACCCTCCCTTATTCTATCCACAATTACAATGTTATCTTATTATAGCTGTAAACAATTATGTTGGTTTTAAGCTCTTGCTGAGTTTGAACACGCCTGTGTATTTTTCTGTGCCTAAGTCCCATATACTGGTTAGTGTGTTAGTAAATTTTCATAGTCTTTTAATCATAGTATTTCCTTTTTTTTGCTTTTTCTTTCATCTTCCTCTGCTCATAACCCCAGATCCTGCACCTTGTAAGAAAAAAAAAATTGTGCTTCTGTAATTGTACCTGAATGGCATCTAGATCTGCTCTTTATCCAAGTCATAATTATTAATAAACCAAGAAATACAGTATATCAGCACAAGCAACATTTGCATTAATAATGTTAAAAAAAACAGCTGGGAAACTGGGAAAATCCTGTAATAATTCTAATGCACATTATCCAACAGGCATATCCTTTTTTTGCATGTTGGTCAGACTATTAGTACTTTCTTTGCTGAAATATGCCTGTTGTTTGCAGAGTTCTTTAGATCAGGGATCCCCAATCCCCCAGTCATGGATCAGTGCCAGTTCATGGCTGTTGATGACTGGGCCGCACTGCAGGAGATGAGCAGGGACAGCAGTCCACAAAGGGCTATTGCAGACTGAGGTTGCCGCTCACCTCCTGCTGTGCGACAATGCCTGTGTCCTCTCCCAGCTCCTCCTCCCACACTGCTGATGATGTCATCCAAACAGCAGGGTAGGGGGCAGGAGGAGTTGCAGATCTGAATGAAGAGCTCCTTCTGCCCCCTGCTTGCTGATAGGATGACTGCCGGAGAGCCGGGAGAGGACACACAGACTGATCACAACCTCTGCCCTGCTAAAGGTAGGAGTACTGTGCAGGGGAGGCAGAGATTAAATTGGGAAGAATGATGTTAGAGAGGAAGGGGGGGCAGACTGCAGGGGCACTGTGATGGAGGAGGCTGTTATTGCTAGGGACACTGTAATATAAAGGGCACTGCATTGTAAAGGGGCATTGTAATCATTACAATGCTCCTTTACAGTGCAGTCCCCTTTATATCACAGTGCCCCCTTTACATCACAGCCCCCTTTTACATTACAGTGCCCCCTATACAGTGCAGTCCCCTTTACATCATAGCCTTCTTTACATTACAGTGCCCCCCTAAAAAGCAGTCCCATTACATTAATGTAAAGTGGACTGTACTGTAAAGGGGCACTGTGATGTAAAGGGGACTGCACTGTAAAGAGACACTGTAATGTAAAGGGGGGCTGTTATGTGCAGGGGGGCTGAGGACAGACTCCCCCGATAACCCGCCCCCCCCCCCTCCTGGGAAAATTGGCTGCCGTGAAATCGGTCCCCAGTGCCAAAAAGGTTGGGGACCGCCGCTCTAGATGAAGCTGAAGTTTTTAAACATCTTGCATGCCGTATTAACTATTTCACTGCTGGAATAATTTCTATCCTTTTTTCAAGCACATGTAAAATACATTGTTTATGGATTCAAATGAGCAGCAAACAAGGGCTAACACTAGCCCACAGTTCAGACTGACCAATCCTTTAGGTAGATACCAGGTTTGTCACACAGCAAATCTGAGCCTGACAACTAAATTGTAATTAGAGTATTTTTTTAAAGATAACAAATAATTATAACCCCCTATCAGGTTAAGTTTTGCTTTCTGTGCCCGGCTATGAAGATTTTCCTTCAGTTTAATCCTGATGCATCAGGAAATTAAAGAAAATCTTTCCAAAGTCATCAGAAATCTTATTTTAAAGAGTTGTCACAGGAATAGGTGTTCCCATTGGAGGATCTCCCCTAACTTTTTTGCTCTAAAACTCAAATGTTTTGTATTTCCCCTCACTTTTTGTCTTGGTGACAATGATCACATGGACAAATAGAAGGATTCATCTCCCAAACCAGGACACAGACAGCAATAAAAAATTTGACAGACTGTCTAACCCTTCACTATTTTATTTAAAACCAAAAAGAAAATTGTCTTTACATACATTTTAATGAAAGAGTGACCTATTGAGGAAGCATCTAGCCCCATATCTATGGAGGCTTCTATAGCTCACATCCTCTTAAATCAAGCCCTAATATTAAATATGGATTTTTTTTATACAAACATTATATAACTGTATTGTTCAAAGAACATTCCTAAGCAGTAATGCAAAATTCTACATTATGCAGTTTAGATCAGCCAACGTGGACATAAAGTAGTAGGAGGTAAGCTTGACAAATGTTTATTCATACAGCCTGGAAAAGAGCAATGTTTTTCTGGCACCAACGTGGAGGGGATTTCCACTCTACTGCTGGTAATTCTTCTGGCTGGAATCATGGAGCATATGTACAGCACATGGCAAGAAAAAAGAAAAGAAATATTATGAATAATGTGCATAAATTAAAGAATCTTAAAGGAAATAATACAAATCAATATAACACATTTTTTGGGCGAAATAATATTTAGTGCAATTTATTACAGTGACTATTCATGCTGCCAAGTGATTTTGAGTCACCGTTTCTTTTTATAGTGAGCTCAGTGATTCCCTTTTGTTTTCTTTTTGAATGGATTTTGCACTAAACCTGTTTTCCATTCAAACAACATTAAATTTTCATTTAGTATCACTATTGAACGGTCATAAGAAGGACAGGCTCTCTGGGAATATCACTTGTCTATTGCCCTTTGACAATGAGCATGCCTTTGATAACAAGTGCTTTTAGCAGTAAAAATAACGTTTACATCTAAGACAATATTTAGCAAATGCAACAAATGTGACCTTCCAGAATCCTGTCATTTGGATGACTTTTACTGTAGGCAGACCGTTAGTGGCTTTATGTTCAATGATCCTTGGTGTTTTCCCAAGTGTAGCTGTAGATTTCAAGAGATCCCTGAGCTTTAACAAAACGAGGAGTTAATTACATTTATATTTTTATCTTATGCCAGTAGCTGTGGATTAATAGAAATTTTATGGTGAAATGCAAATTAAAGATCAATATGGTTAATGAGATGAGGCTTTTTTTTGTCAGTTAAATCTTTCAGAAGTGCTCTGTGGTACACCTGGAGGGCATCTGCTGGATTTCAATCTTATAGGAAAATAAAGAGAGATTTAGAGGTGGAGAGGAAAAATGCAGTCAGTTCGTAAACTGTCTCCTAGGCTTAACTGTGGTGATTTGCATGACTAATAGGCTGTTGCTGCAGTGATTCATTTCATAACAATTGCTTGTCATGAAGAATAATTCTTGCTTCTTAGTAAAGATATCAAAAAAGAAAAAAAAGTGCTTACAGGTCAAAGTACATGTTCTGATGCAAAAAAATGAAAATTAAAGCTGTATTTATTCTGTATAAATAAAGAACCATTTCCATTATTTTGTTGTTTATGTATGTGGAGACAGGGGAGCTTCTGAATTAATGCACAATGGGAAATAAAGCTGGGGTCCACTCTTCAATTAAAGTAGGATGTTGCATAAAGCAGATCTCCAGTGAGCAAATCAATTATTACAACCTGCCCCCCCCCCCCCCTCCTTTCTCCTGATCAAACATTGCTGTTTTATCAAACCAAACTGTCATTATGAGTACCTTCAAGACCAATTATAAGTCTTCATCATGTGGCCTCTCCATTCCCCTTCATCCTCTCTGTTTTCTATGGCAATAGGCAGGGAGCAGTAGTGATCAGCATCCTCATGCAAGTTAGGAACAGCACAGGGATTAAAATGACCATCCCATCCTGCTCCCAGAACAAAATGGAGTCAGGAGTGTTGATTAACCATTTACCAGGAGCTTTGCATTTTCTAACTACCTATTATTTAGTGAGGTTAAGAGACAAGCAGAAGATGTCACAGTCTCCTCCTCAATAAATCAAAGGAAGATTTGTATTTTTTCATAGAATGCAAAGCTTCCTGTGAAAGACTGATGCAATGCTCAGCCAATGGCTCCTATAGCTCTCACTGAGTTCAGTGAAGAAAGAGAGATCAGGGCCACTGCTCTTGGGCAAAGCACTGGATCAAGATTGGGCTCAGGTAAGCATTTACCTTAATGCAGAGAATGCATTAAAGTAAAAAATCCTTTAGCCTTTGCAATCACTTTGGCATACACACTTAAGCCTCCTACACACGAGTTTCCGACAACAAAACTGTAGACTTTTGTTCGAAGGGTGTTGGCTCCAACTTGTCTTGCATACACACAGTCACACAAATGTTGGCCAACAATTACGAACGTAGTGATGTACAAGACGTATGACAAGCCGATAAGAAGGAAGTTCAATAGTCGCGCGCCATCCTTTGGGCTCCTTCTGCTAATCTCTCATTTATCTTGTGTTAGTAGAAGTTTGGTGAATGACTAATCACGATTTTCAGTCTTGTGCTTTTCAGTTTGTTTCTTCTTTTCAGGTTGTGCTTGTCAGTTGGTATTTGTTCTTCAGTGCGTGCTTGTCCGGTCATTTCTGATTTTCAGGTCATGCTTGTCAGGTCCCTTCTGATTTTCAGTGCGTTCTGTCAGTTCAATCGGAGCAGCCGTTCATTAACTAGCCATGTTGCGTTCTCGTCAGAGAGATCGTGCTGTTGTTGGGCTTGGTGTTATTGCTTTGACCCAAGTCCAGTACATGAACAGGGGGAGGAGGAGTTCTTGGACCAAGAATTGGTTGCTTAATCGTGACCAATTCTGTCATATGCCTTTGCTGCGGGAGCTCCAGGAGAATAATCCTGATGATTTCAGGAATTATCTCCGGATGATGGACCCCGTCTTTCACCGTCTATTGGCTTTGCTGTCCTCTTATATTATGAAGCAAGACACCTGCATGCAGCAAGCCATCTCTTTCAGAGCAAAGGCTCGTCGCCACCTTGCGGTACTTGGCAATGATGAGAAGTCTCCAGGACCTGAAGTTCATGACTGGGATCTCCCCCCAGGCTCTGGGAATCATTATTCCAGAGACCTGTTCTGCCATAATTCAAGTCCTGCAGAAGGACTATATTAGGGTAAATTTTATCCTTTAACATCACATTCTATGTATTTAATTTTTGCTAATGTATTGTATTCATTTCATCATTACATAATTACCATGATTGTAATATGCTGTGAATGTCCTCTTTGTCCTCATGCATGCTGTAAGCTTTTAATGCTTCTTTTTTGTCCTTCATGCATATTTGCCTTCACTAACCTCCCCAGCATGCTATCCTGGGCCCATACACACCTAGCCTACTAACTTAACAATGTATTTTGTCAGCTCCATTGTAGTGCTTACCCTAAACACCCCCCAAAATGTGTCCAAATGTTATTGTTGTCCTTAAATTCAGGCAGACTGCAAGAGGCTTTTTTGGGGGGGGGGCAAACTCATTTTGAACTCTCTCTCCCCCCAACCGCTAAGTCAACCAATACCAATACTCTATCTGCTGACTTTGCCAAACCCATACACACTATACCTATCTCTTTTGTGGTCATATTTATGGATGAATTCACCAAAGCATGTAGTGCAAGTGCCTGCCTGAATACTTTCAAATGGTACTGTTTAAAGTTTTGTTCTCCTATTATCTTGATAAGTAATTGCAGAATGTAAAAGCGTGCTTCAATTTGGACAGTGTGTATTCATATTTTTGGATTATGACACTTCTTACCTGTCCAGTGGGCTACCAATAGTGTAAGTAAGGAGGGGCTGGCCAAAGTAACAAACATTATTTATGCATTCAGCTCTCAATGAGGTGGAGAGGGTTACCTGTCCAAAACATCTACCCACCCGCCCCCCCCAACCATAAATTTTTCCAATGGGCAACCAGAGGGGGTGAGGAATCTGATAAGTTGACCTTATACTTTTGTCTTTAAATACTCATTTCAATAAATGTTATACTTATGTTGGCCAAGAATGTTTGTGTCTAATCTGCTTGCAATGTTATGTGCAAAAGTAGTCATTTTTTTCTTGTTTGACTCCATAGTTTCCTTCCAACCTACAGGCATGGCAGACTGGGGCTTCCCAGTTTCTCCACCAGTGGGACTTTCCCAATTGTGGTGGTGCTATCAACGGGAAGCACGCCAGGAACATCCCACCACCCAACTCGGGGTCGTACTACTTTAATTATAAGGGGTTCAGTAGTATAGTGATGTTGGCGGTGGTGACGGCCAATTATGAATTCATCTACCTGGACGTAGGGAAGAATGGCCGTAACTCGGATGGAGGAGTGATCGTCCAAACGGAGTTTAACCGGCCTTTCCAAAATGGCACCTTGGGGTTGCCACCTCCGAAGGAGAATGTTGCAGGCCTCAATTTTGTGTTTGTGGTGGATGAGGCCTTTGCTCTGGGGGAACATCTGCTGAGGAACATGACCCCAGAGCAGAGGGTTTTTAATTACCGGCAGTGGTTGAGAATGCCTTTGGCATATTGGCTAGCCGGTTAAGGCTTTTGCTTACATCAATCAACCTGGCCGAATATAAATTTAATCACGTTGTGTTGAGCTGCTGCATTCTTCACAACTACCTTTGCAAGAATGCAGCTAGCTATCTGGCCTCAGTTGTGATTGGGGCCGACTTTTCAGCAGATCCTATATCATTGGCGGCACTCGAAAGTGGCCGTCCTAGCTTGCTCCCCCAAAGCGCCTGCGAAGTCTGGGAAAACTATGTTGATTACTTTGTGGGTAGGGTGGAAATTGATTTACAAGCAAATCTTGCAGATGTTGAATAAATTTTGTTTTGAAAATGTAAACCCATATTTCATTTTAATCACTGTTTGTGTTTCTTATCTGTCTCCTAGGTTCTCAAATGGCCTTTTAATTTTGGCCATTTTCTTCAATAGTGCAAACGTAACTTATTTGATACATGCGGTGACAATCTCTTCTTCAGCTAAATATTATGTTGTGCTGTGGGTCTGCTACACACACACAATGTTATTGTTGTTAATATATGTAATGCATTAATGATAAAAATAATCATCCTTTTCAACTCAATAAATTAATTGCTTGGAGTCCCTAAAATGGCCTGATTTTGGCAAATTTTACAGCACAGTGGGGGTTATTTACTAAAGGCAAATACACAGTGCACTTGTAGTGCAAAGTGCATTTGTCCACCCCAAACTCGCTCATCCATGTTTTTATGGACCTTGCTTTGTGAATGAATGAATGTGAATGAATGAATGAATGATTTGTATAGCGCTGCAAATGCGAATTGAATCGCCCCATCGATCTCTCCTATGTTGTCCAGCTTCTTAGAAGAGGTAGGTCTTGAGTTTCTTCCTGAAGGCCTGATGGTTTTCTTCCATGCGGATGTGAGTAGGTAGAGTGTTCCATAACCGTGGTCCTTGGACTGTGAATCTTCATTCTCCTTTTGTTTTGTAGCGGGCTTTTGGAATAAGGAGGAGGTTTTGGTTTGAAGATCGGAGACTGCGATTGGGTGTATAGTGCTTTATTTTCTCGCAAAGGTATTGAGGAGCATTTCCTTGTATGTGTACTGGTGTGCAGTTGTCATGTTGGAACAGGAAGGGGCTTTCCCCAAACTGTTCCCACAAAGTTGAGAGCATGAAATTGTCCAAAATGTCTTGGTATGCTGATGCCTTAAGAGTTCCCTTATCCGAAAATAAGAGGCCAAGCCCAAACCCTGAAAAACAACCCCGCACCATAATCCCCCTCCACCAAATCATTTGGACCAGTGCACAAAGCAAGGTCCATAAAGACATGGATGAGTGATTTTGGGGTGGAGGAACTTGACTGGCCTGCACAGAGTCCTGACCTCAACACAACAGAACACCTTGGGGATGAATTAGAGAGGAGACTGTAGGTCAGGCCTTCTCGTCCAACATCAGTGCCTGACCTCACAAATGCACTTGGAAGAATGGTCAAACATTCCCATAGACACACTCCTAAACCTTGTGGACAAGAAGAGTTGAAGCTGTTATATCTGCAAAGGGTGGGCCAAGTTTTGAACGCAATACTAATACTGGGATGCCATTACAGTTCATGTGTGTTTAAAGGCAGGCATCCCAATACTTAGGCCAATATACTGTATATTGCTTGTGACACTGAGCATGGCTATGGACTTAGGGCTGGTTCACACCACAGAGATGCAGAAAACATGTGTGGGGCTGCCTGGTGGCTAAGTGGGTAGCAGTTCTAACTAGCAGCACCTGGGATGTTGGTTCAATTTCCCAACATGCTAATGCTTGTGTTGAAGTTTATATGTTCTCCCTGTGTGGGTTTCTCACCACCATCCAACATGCTGGCATTTTATTTGTCTCCTGTCGAAATAGGTTCTAATGTAAGAAAGTTAATTTTGGACTTTATATTGGAAGCTCATTGCAGCCAGGGACTGGTGTTAATGTTTATTAGCACTAATCATGCCCAGGGACTTGGACATTTCAAATTTTAGGGTTTACACTGCACGGGTACATATGCTTAGAAAACTGTTGCTTTGTTTATGTGGATGCAAATGGACTTTGATCTTTGGCCTGTAGTTGGAGATTTGATGCACATAGCCAAGGCTAACACAGTGAAAGATACTGGTGGGCGTGTACTTCTATTGGGTGTGTCAGTGTGCTAACAATACAACCTCTCTTATATAAAGGCCTGCAGTAGAGGGTTCGTTTGGCCTGAGAAGGTCAGGTTTTTTGCTGTGATTTGTGGTGGGAGAAAGAATGAAATTGGGAGATTTGATGACATTCTTGTGCATTTTTTCAATCAAAAGTGGGTTTATGTGGCCATGCTGTCAATGTTGTGTGTGTATTGTTTCTGTCTGATCATGCAAACATCGTTTGGAAGCATCTGCTGACCTACTCTTTTTGATCTCGTTTAATCGTGTACACCGAAATGCAGCTTCTAGCAGAACATGGTCACCAATGTATGTATGTGGGCTGGTGGTGGGTGTTTTGAATAAGTCTTTTGTAATATTATGTGGGAATGCTTTGTAAGAATGACTGACTGTTAAGTATGTTTCTATAATCTTGCAGATAATAATGTGATGTGTTGCCCGCTATACACTGAAATTAAAGCTGTGTCCACTCTAAGGTTTTGTCTAATTTTAGATTGTAAGCTCCTATGAGCAGGGCCCTTAAAATTCCATTGCTAAATGTAGCACCATATATCCTGTCCAAATTTTTTTGAAGCTAGTAAATGTAAATTTTTTTTTCTGCTGGTAAAATAAAAGTACATTATTGAGCTTTTGTTGTGGTGTGTTTTTTTTTTTTCTTCTACTTTTCTTTCTCTTTAGTTTTTGTGGGTGGTAGTTTTGGGAAAGTGCAATATCTCTTATATTTTATTTCAATATGTATTTGTGCACCAAAAAACTAATCTCTTTGCCCTGGTTCACATGCTACTTTGAAATTGCGCTACTTCACTTCAAGTAGCACGATTTCAAAGTAGCAAGGTCAGCGTAATTTCAGGTGGCTTCATACACAAATGTCTATTGAAGTCGCACCTGAAATCGGCAAAAGTAGTGCAGGAACTACTTTAGCAAATTGGTGCGGGGCCACAAAAAAAATGTTGCATCGATTGGAACAGTGCCATTGCCAATAGTCATGCGATTTGATCTCTCAAATCGCATGACCAATCGCTCCAATGTAAACCTAGGCTTCTGCACAACTGCAAGTTATATATAAAGATTCCAACTTTATCAGCTGTGGAGAATTGCAGATAATGAATTCAGCTGGTGGATAGGCAGTGTTTGAATGTGTCAGCTCTGGTTCACATTGGTGTGATTTGACATGTCAAATCTGTGGCAATTGCACTGTTCTAATTGGTGCGATTTGTATTGATATTGGTGCAGAAACCTGCACTGATGTCTCTGATGTTGCCCACACAGTCGGGACTGACATGTAGGCATGAAATTGTGTGAGTTCAGCTGAACGCTTTCCTCCCTCTGTCAGTGTGAACCAGGGCTCAAACTGGGCCTTTTGCCTTTGTAATTCACCTGCTGCTAACCCAGGGACACTATTTCTTAGCAAACTCCCTTAAGTTTTCCTTCAAATATATGTAGAAATACAGATTTGCATATCTGAAAATAAAAAGTACTAATCATGGTTGAGATCAAATATTCGCAGCTGCAATCAAAAGCGTGGTTTCACCTTCTGACCCGGAAATTAGTCATTGTATGCACCCGGAAGTTCCTGTGCTGGTCAGGATCTCCATCTAGGTGGACATGGCGAGGTCTCTTTAGCAAAGAGGAGGTGCTGCTCATTGGCCAGGTAAGTGTAGGATATGTACTTGTACTTAATCAATGCTGGGGTGGATGTCATAGTTAGATTTGGTGTGGGTGGGTTTCATTGATTTGTTTGGCATCACCACACATTTGCTTCCGTCCCATGTGCACACATCACTTCCTGCATTTGTTCTGCTGATGTAAATCAGTAAGGACTATGCAAGTATAAATGAGAGCTCCTTTTATTAAAATATATATGACTTGTTTCATAGCTTGGCGAATTTTTCAGCAAATTTGGACCTCTGAGTTGCATGACAAGTTGTACCCCATGATTCTCAATGATAACCATTCATATCTATGCTACTTTAAGTCGCACCAACTTGAGGTATATTGGGTACAATATTACACCGGCATTCCCAGAAGTTGGGGCCAAGTTGCAGCGGCAAAGTGGCAGCAAAATAGTGTGACTTTCAGGTCGCAGCAGTGTGAATGAGATTCAAGGATAACACCTTTGAATTTGGCCCTATTGTCACTTGTGCATCCTGAAAGTGTAGCAAATTCGTCCCTGCACTACCTTGGTTTGACTTTGATGCAATTTGAGGTCCATACACCACAAGATTACACAGACATTGCTTCAAGTCATGACAAAGCTGTGCAATTTTAAGGTCGCACAAGTGCAAATGGGGCCTTATTCAAAGGTGTTATCAATTAATCGCATTACGTTACTTTCACACTTGGGTGACTTTTCATGGAGCTTTGGACCTCAGAGTCACATGAAAAGTTGTCCCCCTTGATTTCCATGCATATTTATTAGAGCTGCACGATTAATCGTCATCGTGATTTTTTCCCCTTTACTATCTTGAAAAAAGCGTTTCACGATTCTTGCTATGCAAACAACTCTCTCTGCTCTTCTGAAGCCACAGCCGAAAAACCAGGAAGTCTGCCAAGAATTAGAACATTCTTTATCAGTGAACTTAACTAGAAACCTTGTAACAATTTGTCAATGAAATAGACTTCTGTGTAAGTGAGGAAAGTTTAACCACTTAAACACTAAACATTTTTCTGACATTTGTTGGTTTCAGGTTAAAATCATTTATTTTTTTTGCTAGAAAATTACTTAAACCCCCCAACATTATATATATATATTTTTTTTAGTAGAGACCCTAGAGAATAAAATGGTGGTTGTTACAATATTTTATGTCACACTGTATTTGCGCCTTTCAAATGCAATTTTTTTTGGAAAAAATTACTTAATGAATAAAAAAAAAAAAGAAGTGTGCGCATGCGCGCGGGCACGGGAGCGGACATGTTCTGACTTGCTCCGCCGGCCTTTCGAAGCTATACTAAGCCGGAGGGAAGCCGCAAAACTCGCTGCCTTTTAGGGGATCAAGCAAAGAATCGCAGAGGAGGGGGAACAGCGAAGAAAAAGCCCCCAACATCAAGTTATTCATTCCGCTTGGGGAACACCGCAGCACGGACCTCCCCTTCCAAGATGGCGACTGGCCGGAGGACAGATACAAACATAGCAAAGCAGGTGAGCGGGGCCCAGAACAACCAATCCCTGCTGCACAAAGAGCCTCCTTTCAAAATACTGCGGCTGCAGACATGGATGGCACACGGGACCCCTTCTCCTCTCAGTCACAGGAAGACATGATAAGATCACAGAAGGGTGAGTCCCCACGCTTTTCTCTTTCCCCCTCCCACACTTACCAGGGAGAGGGAATAGATGGTGCAATCTCCCCAGCGTCCTCTATGGAGAGGAATATGGCTGAAATAGCTATACTTGCCCTAAGCCAAAATAGCACAGTGAGTGAACAGCCTCCCCCACCTCCAGCACCATATTCAGGAGATTCTGTCCTCCTTGCTCGCTTTTCAGCACTATTGCAACAAGAATTGACTAAAGCCTGTCAATCAATCACTGCCGAAATGAAGCATGATTTTAATGATATAGGAGAAAGGCTGGATCATATTGAATCTAAAATGGATGGCACGGTGCGGAGAGTTAACCAGAACTCAAGCATGATATCCTCATTACAGGAGCAGTTAGATGAAGCCAACGCCAAAATTGAAGATCAAGAAAATAGATCCAGGCGCTATAACTTCCGAATACGCGGCCTACCAGAAATAGTAACAGATTGGGAAGAAACAGTGCATACACTAATGCAAGATTTGATTCCAGACATCACTCCACAGCACATGGAAATCAATAAGAGTCCATAGAGCACTGACAGCCCCAAGACAAGATGGCCCCCCAAGGGACGTGATAGTCAATCCGCACTTTTACAGAATCAAGGAACAAATAATGATCGCAGCCCGCGGCAGAAATGAAATCAACCTTATGGGTCACCCAATACAGATCTTCGCGGACATTTCGCAAATGACTATCCAAAAAGACGGGCCCTAAAGCCACTATTGCCGCAGCTCACTAACCGTCAAATCAAGTATAGATGGTCATTTCCTTTTCATCTGTCATTTACCTTTAAGGGAAAGACATATTCTTTTGCCAATTTTCCGGACGGAGAAGACATCCTTATGGGCCTCGGCATAATATCCAGAGAACCAACATCCCCAAAATCTCATTTAGAATTGGATCGCCCAGTCTCCCCTTTGTGGGAACAACACCGCCCACGTTATTCTTCAAGAAAATGACATCCAGCAGCTGGCCCAGATAGTTGATGGAACAGAACACACTGACGAGAAGTATTTTTCCCTTTTTGTTTCTACAGTGACAGAGGAGATCACTGCAGGCCTCTACAAGGCTCCCCTTCAGGGACTTGGAACTTGCATGGTTGGCTACGGTTGAGCCAGTTAAATATGTCTTTATGACATTAATGAGACTTCCTTATTTCTAGAGGGACATAACCTCCTCCCCTTTTTTGAGAGATTTGAATTAAAATTCCTCTATCAATATTTGCTAGTTTAAGATGAAGGCTTTAAAAATTACTTGAAAATGATCCCCCTGTTTTGTTTAGTCTAGCTCAGCGAGACTTCAGTTAACATAGAATATTAGTTTATTAGATTTATCGGAATTCCCTCCCTACTGGAACAATATTTTATACAGAAAGGACCGGGGCGGAACCGCATGCCACTTTCTAGCGAGCTTGTCGTCATCAGTTAGGTGGCGACAACCTCGCTCTATTAGACGGAGATTATGATCTCCTGGACCTTGATGTATACATTCTCAATTTTATATCAGATGTTTATGCACTTAATTTCTAGGGGGATGGGTGGACAGTGGTCCAGTTCACCTTACCCCAACATTGTTTTCTCATTTTCTCTCTCTTTTTCTTTTCTCCTTCTTCTCCCCCGGAGTGCACCCCTACAACCGAAAAGAATGAAGAAGAATCATATCGAGACACCCTCACTCAGATGGAGATGGTAAACAACTACAACGGGCAAGTACAGACTGTTGAACCATAATGCTAAGTTCATTAGTACATAAATCCCATTCTCGCATTTTAACACACAATGTCCAAGGTTTAAATTCCCCTACAAAACGTGCCAAAGCTTTCCAAAATTACCATAAGTTAGAAATAGATTTCTTACTCCTCCAGGAAACACATTTCTCGCGCACCTCAGCTCCCCGATACCTAAACTCTAGATATCCCACTTTCTATCTATCGAACGGCCCAGATAAAAAAAGAGGGGTGGCGATTTGTATCGCAAAGAGAGTCCCATTTTCCCCCCCAACACGATCATTAATGACAAGGAAGGGAGATATATCATGGTTGTGGGAAAAGTTAATGAAAGTGCTCTCACACTTATATCATATTACGCGCCTAATACGGGTCAGGTAACATTCTTTGAAAATATGCTAAAAATTCTGCTCCTGCATATACAAGGTAAAGTTATACTGGGTGGAGACAGTAATGTCTCCCTAGATCAAATTTTAGATAGGTCTCATGTACACAAACCCGTTGTGAAACATATTCCCAAACAAGGCGTTAAACTAGCCCGGATGCTATATTCCCATGATCTAGTGGATGTATGGAGGGACTTTCATCCCACAACCAGAGATTTTACACATTACTCCCATGTCCACAAAACATATTCCCGCATAGATCACTTACTCATACAATCCTCATTACTACCATCGATCACTTTGACTGAAATAGTACCCAGCTCATGGTCAGACCATTCACCAGTTCTAATGACACTATCCGACCTATGGATGAGACCACAACCCTCAACCTGGCGGCTTAATGCTACACTACTTAATGACCCCATAGTATACGCTGAAGTAGAGAAAGACCTCCGACAATACTTCATTGATAACCATTCTAGCGCCACCTCCCCCGGCATTAATTGGGCAGCGCATAAAGCCACTATCCGTGGTAAGCTGATTCAAATAGCCTCCAGAAACAAACGTGACAATATGCAGAAGATACAGCAACAGGAAGAAGAACTACATAAAATAGTCCAGGAACAAAAAGCTAATCCTCAATTAGATTTACGCCATAAAATAGACATAGCACGGTCAGCACTAAATTTTAGTCTCACAACCAAGGCCGAGAAGTACCTCCGCTGGTCTAGACATCGTTTCTACACCAGGGGAGATAAACCTACAACTCTTTTGGCAAGAAAACTTACCCCTCGTCCATTTAATCCTGCCATGCCGAGGATTCCGACAAGATATGGGAAACCTACCCAAAATCCTTAAAGGATAATACAAGAATTTTCTACGTTCTTTACTAAGTTATATAATAAACCTAACTCATTTCCTACAACCAGAGCAGATGAATTTTTCCATGATATTTCATTACCACAGGTTGCACTAGAACATATAGAGCTAATGGAAGCAGATTTCACTGAGGGGGAAATTTTGGCAGCTATTAAATGTCTTAATCCTTCAAAAGCACCTGGCCCGGATGGTTTCACGGGTCATTATAGAAAATTCGCAGCCATATTGACTCCGCATCTATGTTCTTTTTTTAACGCAATACGGAAAGGAGACACACTAGGTACACACGAAAATGAAGCCCTAATACCAGTAATCCCTAAACCGGGGAAAGATCATGGGGACCCTGCCAATTATCGCCCTATATCGCTAATTAATGCAGATCTCAAATTGATGACTAAAGTGTTATGCCGCGTACCCACGGTCGGACTTTTCGTCTACAAAAGTCCAACGGACGCTGACGGACTAAAGCTGGCTGGTAATCCGATCGTGTGTGGGCTTCTCCGGACTTTCAACTGACTTTTTCAGCCTCAAATCCGACGTACTTTAGATTTGAAGCATGCTTCAAATCTTTCCGACGGACTCGAGTCCGGTCGAGAAATCCGCTCGTCTGTATGCTAGTCCGACGGACAAAAACCCACGCTAGGGCAGCTATTGGCTACTGGCTATGAACTTCCTTATTTTAGTCCGGTGTACGTCATCACGTAAGAATTTGACGGACTTTTGTGTGATCGTGTGTAGGCAAGTCTGTTCGTTAGAAAGTCCGCCGCAAGTCCGTCGAAAGTCCGCCAAAAGTCCGTCGAAAGTCTGTCGGACAGGCTGTCGGACTTTTGTAGCTGAAAAGTCCGACCGTGTGTACGCGGCATTAGCGACCAGAATGAACACCTTCCTAGCTAACTATATCCATCCAGATCAGCTGGGATTCGTCCCCGGTTGACAGGCCCCAGACCAAACCCGACGGGCGATAAACATTATAGCTGCGCTTAATTCCAACTGGGATGACTATGGGACACGGAAAGGTATGCTACTTTCATTAGATCTTTGTAAGGCGTTCGACTCGGTCACATGGGAATACATATATTACGTATTAAGGAAGTATGGATTTGGACCTCATTTTCTAACAATACAACAGACATTATATAATGCACCTACGGCTAGAATCCAGATAAAAGGCTATAAATCACACACATTAAACATACACAGAGGAACAAGGCAAGGATGCCCTTTAACACTTATCCTTTTTATTTTAGCATTAGAACCCCTAGCGATCAAGATAAGCCATAACCAGGATGTAAGAGGCATATATTGCGGGGATGGTGAGCAGAAATGATCTCTGTTCGCCGATGATATTTTGATGTTCATCTCCTCTCCGACCACATCTCTTCCCAACCTATTTCAAATTCTACGACGCTTCTCTGTATTTTCGGGTCTTACGATTAATCATTCCAAATCTGAGGCCTTAAATCTCACATTAGAACAGCAAACAGTTCAACAACTCCAAACGTCATTCCAGTTCAAATGGCAGAAGGATAGGCTCCCATACCTAGGTATATTTTTAACCCCCACCATACAGACCCTTTATAAAGCCAACTATCCTCCTCTGTATGGAAAACTTATAACAGACTTATCAAGATGGGCTGTTAGCCCTCCGTCATGGTTCGGCAGACTGTACTCCATAAAAATTAATCTTTTACCAAGATTGTTGTACTTGTTTAGGACTCTTACGATTGCTATTAACAGATCTGATCTTGAGGTGTTTCAGAAAAAAATAATAAAGTTTATTTGGGGGAACACAAGACCTAGGGTGAATAAGCTAACTCTCTATATCTATACCCCCAAAATTAAAGGACGTCTGGGTGTCCCTAATTTGGTTAAATACTTCGAGGCAGCCCAATTGGCCCAATTAATTCGCTCCCATTCTGGGGCACCAGCACCGTCCTGGATGAAAATGGAATCAGCTCCCTATCCCACAAAACCCATCAGCCATATGATGTGGCTTAACATGAAGGACAGACCGACCTTAATGTGCCCCACACTATCCTTCTCAATGAGTATGTGGGACAGACTACAAAAGTCTTTAGCTTTCCGCTCCACGCATTCTCCCATGGCTCCCTTGGTGGGTAACCCAGATTTCACCCCGGGTCTTAATCCCCAAAGTCTATCATGGTGGACTAATAAGGGACTGATACGTATAGCTGACATGTGTCATCATAAAGGTATATTACCGAAACAAGCACTAATAGAAAAGTATCAGCTACCCAACACAGAGTCTTATCGTTACCTCCAGATAGTTCACTTTCTGCATACTCTACAGCGTAAGACCGACATTCTGTCTTCCACCCCAATGGAATATCTATGCAAGTCTTATGATAAACACAAAGGTCATATATCACTAATTTATAGTATCCTGACCTCCAAAACGGGGAAATTACCCTATATGCTGGGGTGGGAACAAGATATGGAGGTAACGATGGAAACTGATAAATGGTATAAGATGGCACAGTTGGCTTCAAAAGGTTATATTAATACCTCCCTGATAGAAGCGAATTATAAAGTCTTATTACGGTGGTACATGGTCCCGGCGAGAATTGCGACATATGTCGCTGATGCCTCTCCTTTGTGTTTCAGAGGATGCGGCAAAGAAGGTACAATATATCATACTTGGTGGACCTGCCCTAAGGTCAAACGATTTTGGATATGTATTTATAATTTCATATACTCGCTGACCCAAGTTATCCTTACCAAATCTCCACAACAAGCATTACTGGGGGATCAAGTGGAAGGAATACCTGGATATACCAGGAAACTCATATCTTTTATATTTACAGCATCTAGAATAGCAGTGGCAGGATCCTGGAGAAAGCCCCTGGTCCCTTTTGAAATGGTTAAAGCAAAATTGACGTGGATCATGATTAATGAACGCCTCTCGGCAATTCTTTTAGATAAACAGAGGGCTTTCCTCAGGATTTGGGAACCATGGTTGTCCTATTTGTCCACGGGTTTTGATAATTAATGGATCCTGAGAGGGATCCCTAGGGGTGCACTCAACCTCAACCCCAACTTTTCCCTTACCCTTCTCTCTCTCTTCCACTTTCCTCTTTATTACTCTTATCTCTTTCCTTTTCCTTCCCTCCTTCTCTAATATACTTTGCAGGATTTCCTTCCCAAGATTGTTGTCATAGTGACAGATACGAAAAATCTGAAGTGTGAATTATATGGCGGGGGGAGGTGTGGGGCGGGGGCCCTCCCGTCCACAGTAAAGACCCCAATTGGGGTGGGTGGTCGGGTCCCGGCGGCGCACCTTCTCTCCACACAATACAGAGAGGTGGGAAATAAACGCTTGAAATGATAAATAAATATAACAAGCAGAACATATATCCAAATGTACTATGCTTGTATTCAGTCTAGATACACATGTAAATAGGAGACGTCTGACTTATTGGGTACAGAAGGATAGACGCATCCACCCCATATAGTGAAAAGAAACAATGGATGACATGATATGTGCATAGGTTTCCTGTAGGCCATATAGGCTGAAATATGTTTCCCCCCCCCCCATGCTTTTTCTTTTCTGCCATTTATTTTCAAAATGTATGCGTTGTGTATTTTGTACATGTTATTTTATATTTTTCAATAAAAATCATTGAAAGAAAAAAAAAAAAAGAAAAGTTAGCCCAATTTCTTGTGGGATAATGTGAAAGATTTTACGTCGCGAGAATCGTGATCTTTTTATTCTAAGCAAAAATATTGTGATTCTCATTTTGGCCAGAACCGTGCAGCTCTAATATCTATGCAACTTCACCCATGTTCACATAGGTCTGAATTGACATGTCAAATTGTAGGCCAAATCGGCGCCTATTGATGGCAATGTAACTGTCCAAAGTGACCACAACGATTCCCAAAAGTAGTTCCTGCACTACTTTGGGCGACTTCAGGGGGCGATTTCTTACCTCCCAACTTTTTGAGATGGGTATAAGGGACACCTATTAGCAAAAGTAGGTAGGCATAGGGCACCTTCTTAAAGGAGAACAGTTGGGACCTATGTGATTTCACTAGACATCTGTGCAGGAAAGTGCACTGATGTCTCTGAAATCGCTGACAAAGTCGGGCTGAGTCACACTTGTGCAACTTTGGACATCAGAGTCGTATGACAAGTCATACCCCATGATTTTCAATGTGTACCATTCATATCTGTGCTACTTCAAGTAACACTGACTTCAACGTAGTCCCTGTACTACTTTGGTCTGACTTTGATGCGAGTTGAGGTCCATAGACCTCAAGTTTACACATGCATTCCCTGGAATTGCAGCAAAATTGCTGATGCAAAATCGTGGGAAAGTTGCGTGTCTTTCCCTGCGACTCCTGCGTCCATAGACCTCAAGATTACACAGGCATTGCTTAAAGTCGCATTAAAATCTCGCAACTTTCAGGTCGCACAAGTGTGAAAGGTGCCTAAGTCACTGTGCTGAGTACTATTTTATACCTAGAATATAAAGTAGTCCCACCATCAAACACTAGTAAACATATGTTCTCAATATAATTGTGCTCAAATGGCTGAAAATCACACAGATGGTATCACCTACTGAAAGCTTGTATTGTACTCAGCAGCATATGCTGAAAAGAGGCAAATGCCTATTAGCCAATGCCACATCGGCATGAGCATGGTTGTTACTATAATATTAATGCCTGAAATGCAAAACATTATTGTATAGAATCAAACATTAGTAAATGTATTTTCTCTGTAGGTAAGTGCTCAGCTCTGTAGCATAGCGGTATACCCTGCTGCCCCCAAAAGTTCAAGCCATGAATTCAAATCCCACTGACAGCATCACCTCCTGGAAGTGTGCATTGTACTCAGAAGCATAATTAGCCAAAGCACATCAGCTTGCTTTATTCCATATTTTAACTCTTCAAATGCATGCAATGGTATGTACTTATTCAATAATATTATGGTATGGAATTCCAAAATTCAAGGAAAAAATGTTGTAGGGTCCCCCCAGTACATACCAGGCCCTTTGGTATGGACTTTAAGGGGAACCCCACACCAAAATGTAAAATAATATTGATGTGGGGCCCCCCAAAATCCATACCAGACCCTTATCCGAGCATGCAGCCTGGAGGTCAGGATAGGGGGGGACGAGTGAGCACCCTCCCCTTCTGAACCTTACCAGGCCACATGCCCCAAAGCTCCTTTTCCCCATGTTGATAGGGACAAGGGCCTCTTCCCGACAACCCTGGTCGGTGGTTGTCGGTCTACAGGCAGGGGGTTTATCAGAATCTGGAAGCCCCCTTTAAAAAGGGGGCTCCCAGATCCTGCCCCCTATGTGAATAGGTATGGGGTACATTTTACCCCTACCCATTCACCAAAAAAAGCAGTGAAATGTAAAAAAATCAATAGCCGGTTTTTGACAAGTCCCTTATTGTAAAATAGCTCCGAGCTGTCTTCTTCCCTGAGCCATCTTCTCCAGACGCTGTCTCTCCCTCCTCCATCTTCTCCCCGAGCTGTATTCTCCCAGAGCTGTCTCTCCTGCCGCCGCCATCTTCTCCATCTGCTGTGTTCTTCCGCACCGCTGGTTACCCGCTAATAAAAAAAAAGCTGCTCTTCTTCCATGGTGGTCTTCCTCCGCTGTGTTGTCACCCGCTGTGTGGCGTCTCTTACATAGCCATGGAGCGGACTCTCTGGGTGACATTATCGGATGGCCACAGAAGACCTCCACAAGAAGAGCGGCTTTTTTTTATTAGTGGGTAACCGGCTGCGCTGAAGAACACATCAGCGGGAGAAGATGGTGACAGCAGGAGAGACAGCTCGGGGAGAAGAAGCATCAAACACTAGTGAATGTATTTTCTATGTATTTTCTATGTATTTGCTATGTATGACTGTGCTACACCCAATAGGCTAGCGGTCAGCACTTCTACCTTGAAGAACTCATGGGTTCAAATCCCACAGAGAAATACTAAAAGATTGAATTGGTGAAAAAAAAGCAAATGTCTATTAGCCAATTAGCCAAAGCAGCATATGCTGAAAATAGGTGAATGCCAATTAGCCAATGCACCTTAAATTTGGCTGATTCTATTATATTAACTCTTCAAATGCATGCAATGATATGTAAGTATTCAATACTATTATGGTGTGAAATTCCAAACACCACACACTAACTAATGGGCAGATTAAATTGTTTTGTTTTTTCATTTTAATTTGCTTGTGCACTGAAAAAATAAACACAGCTGGGGGATGGTAGGTTGGCTGGTATTTGAACTTGTACCGTGAGTGCTGTGGAGACATCTGAGCAGACTACTAAGCCTTTGTGCTAAGTATGAGACCTGCATAATAGTGTAGTATGATTAAAGAATGAATATAAATAATTACCGCTTTATAGTCACCTAAATTAAAAAATAAAAAACAACATACAACAAATAGGTAACCTAAATGTTTAATACATGTAACTTTACAGAATAGCAGACATTACTATGCAATAATCATTCATAACTGCATTAGTTAGCAAAAGAAGGAAAAAACTAGGAATACTAATTGCAACATACATCAATAGATGCACACGAGGTAGAGCACATCTCACATAAATATGTTTCTTTCACATACATGGATCATGGTTACAGTGCAGTACTATATAACAACTTGGTAGGAATTGGCATTTGCATATACGCGGAAGCGCTAATTAGCGCCAGTTTAGAATTTACTAACATGTGTTTCTCACTAATAGCGCTAATTTTTCATTTGCACATTCGCCTGTTGAAATTTTATTTGGCTAAAATGGGAGCTATTATTTGCCAAAGTGCCCAGTACTTCCTGGCGCTATGGTAAATGACCCCCATAGACTTTAACGGTGTTCGCGTGCTCGAACGAACTTTTTTCCTGTTCACGTGTTCTGGTGCGAACCGAACAGGGGGGTGTTCGGCTCATCCCTACCTAGCAGTAAAAAGGGTCGCTGGTTCATATTCCCAAACACACCACAAGACTACCTGCCTGGAGTTTGCATGTTCTCCCTGTGCCTGCGTGGGTTTCCTCCGGGTACTCCGGTTTCCTCCCACACTCCAAAGACATGCTGGTAGGTTAATTGGCTTCTGTCTAAATTGGCCCTAGTATATGAATGTGAGTTAGGGACCTTAGATTGTAAGCTCCTTGAGGGTAGGGGCCCATGTGAGTGTATAATGTATATGTAAAGCACTGCGTAATTTGACGGCACTATAGAAGTACCTTAAATATAAATAAATAAGTCTTCACTAATATTATGGTGTGAATCAAACAGTAGTAAAAGTATTTTGTGGTTGATATTATTGTATTAACTCTTCAAATGCTTGCAATGGTATGTAAGTATTCACTAATATTATGGTGTGAATCTCCAAACACCACACACTAGCTAACAAGCAGTTTACATTTGATAAACTTTATTGTATAGTATATAACACATCAAACACACAAATATACATATATATATATATATACTGAAAATAGGTGATAGCCAATGCACTTTATTGTGAATGATTTTATTGTATTAACTCTTTAAATGCATGCAATGGTATGTAAGTATTCAATTATATTATGATGTGACATTCCAAACACCACACACTAGCTAAAGGGCAGTTTACATTTCTTTGTTTATTTTAATTCACTTGTGCACTGAAAAAATAAACACAGCTGGTGGATGGTAGGTTGGCTGTTGTTTGAACTCATACCATGAGTGGTGTGGAGATATCCAAGCAGACCACTAAGCCATTGTGCTAAGTACAAGACCTGCATAATAGTGTAGTATTATTAAAGAATGAACACAAACAATTACTGCTTTATAGTCAACTAAATTAATAAATAATAAATCAAAAACATGAAAAAAACAACATACAACAAATAGGTAACCTAAATGATTAATACAAGTAACTTTACAGAATAGCAGACATTACTATGTAATAATCATTCAGAACTGCATTTCTTAGCAAAAGAAGAAAAAAAAAAACTAGGAATACTAATTGCAATATAAATCAATAGATGCACGGGAACTAGAGCACATCTCTGATAAAAAAATGTTTCTTTCACATACATGGATCATGGCTACAGTACAGTGCTATATAACAACTTGATAAGAATTGGCATTTGTATATACGCGGAAGCGCTAATTAGTGGCAATTTAGAATTTACAAACGGTTGTTCCCCACTTATATCGCTAATTTTCATGCGCGAATTCGCCGTTTTGGCTAAATTGGGCGCTATTATTTGCCATAGTGCCCAGTACTTCCTGGAGTTATAGTAAATGACCCCCAGTGTGTCAATATGTGCTATCTCCCATCATGGGATATCAATGTACGCGTTTTGTGGGTGCACCCCTTCCTCCAAACTAAAGTAGGTGAGAGGAAGGGCTTGCACCCCCGAAACATGTCCATTGATCCCACATGATGGGAGCTAGCACATGTTGAGACACTGCGGCTTATTTCAGAAAGGATAATCTACTTTGCCCTACATGTGCACTTGCATTGCACTTGTAGGGCAAAGTGGTTTTGCCTTTTTGAAATAGGCCCCAGTGTGTCAACATGTTATCACGAATGTTAATTCTCCATTACGAACGCTAGTTTTACAAGACCGAGCGCTTCCGAGCATGCGTGTTTGTACTTTGGACTTTTGTCCGACAGTCTTGTGGACTTGTGTACACACGATCGGAAAGTCCGATAACAAACATATTGGTGGAAAATTTGAGAACATGCTAGCCAACATTTGTTGGTGGTAAGTCCGACAACAAATGTTCAATGGAGCATACACACGGTCAGACTTTCCGCCAACAAGCTCACATCCAACATTTCCCGTTGGAAAATCCGATCGTGTGTACACGGCATAAGAGTGGGGTATGGTTGTGCTTGAAAGCTGTCATGTGATGAGACCAGTTCTTTATCAAGCTTCATCATTGCTTTTTTTTTTCATTGACGGCACACAATACTGGGTGGATTTGAAAGTCACTATTGGACTGAATAGTGACTATGGACCTGGTCGATCAACAGTAAGGTGGAACTGATGGAGAACTAGTCTCTCAGTTTGCCATTAGGGACCACCCATCCCTAGTACAAAACTCCTTTGCAATGTGCCTGCCAATTTGACAGACAAAGTAGCCAGAAAGGGAGGGAATGTGCTAAGGAAGGAGCATCCAGTATGGATATTCTGACCACAGGATAGGCATCAACAGATTGATGTACCTGTCTAATGTTGGTATATGAATCAGGAGCAAGCATTGGCACTTTTGAGAGCTGTGCTCTGACTGAATTCTAAAGGATGTCTTTGACACCTTTTATAAATCCTCAATCTCCTTTTTCTTTGTAGTCACAGCTGCCCTCACTAGTCCTGAACCAAAAGTGCTCTGTGCAGAGTGCTTCATGTTCATTCACAAAGAAACAGATAGTAAACATGGCCATTCATGCTAACTATCTCTTCAGTTATGAATGAACACAGGGGTGTTCAGCACTGAGTGCTCATGTGTTTATTCAAGAAAGGCAAGACACAAATTTACCAATCCTTCAGTTAGTATCCTGAAGGAATTCCCCTTGACTGGGTGCCTGCAATCATCTCCCCTCAGCAGCCTGCTGTCCCTACCGGCACAAATAGGGGGAGAGCAACAGTGATTGGAGGAGACATGCAGTTGAGGTGTAAGTTTCCTGCCTTTTTCATTCATATCCAATGTTAGTATGACGATTAAAGATCTGGAAAATATTAACAAAGGGAGGACAATTAAATGGGCCAGCCACCCTACCTTCAGAAACTTCTTTAAGCAACTTACTAGCAACAATAGAAGAATGTTGTGCTACTGAAGGCAAATTTTGTACCAGCTGACAACCAAAACCTGTAAACTTAGGAAGTTGAAAACCATGCAAAAAACCTTCAATTAAAAGAACTGCCATCTTTTGATGTGGATAAATTGTTAGCCAAGGCAACCTGTTTTCCATGTTCACTGTCGAGTTGGCCTTTACCTCTAGAATCCCTAGATTGTTAATGGGAGTGGGATGATAATTTACGAAAACATTTAGTCACTGGATGTGCTCCAGAGCAAAAAGCACATTCATGTTTGTATTGGCATGAGTGCAACCATTTACACTGGCTGTCATTGTATGCAAAGCATATATTTTGCTTATATGCAAAGCAAATTCCTTTTTTATAAGGTGGGTTAGTGTTATTAGCAGAAAAAGAACTAATAGAAGGACGAGCAGAAAAAGATCTAGGCGGGAGGAACAAATTCAACCATAAACCCACATCTTTTACACCCCACTGCAAGGTGGGGTGAATACCCAACTTGTGTCTGAATGCTTCATCGTAAGTAAACCAAGAATAACCCCCAAAACTTTGATAAGCTTCCAAAATAATGTCCATATGTTGGAAAAGTCCAGGACTTTTGTCCGGGAACTTTTCACAAATAACGCTAGAAAATATGAAGAATGCTTGAAGCCAATTATAAATGGATTTAGAAAAATGTTTCCTTTTATCATCATCATTTTTGTCATCACTTTCAACAATTTTATAATTAAATTCCTTTGAGGAAGGCAACAATGTTAACAAATCAACGTATTCACCATTCCATATCTTTTGTTTAACATTAAAGAGGAAGTCCACCTAAACCGCCAAAAAAAAAAAATATTAAAAGCCAGCAGCTACAAATACTGCAGCTGCTGACTTTTAATAAATGGCCACTTACCTGTCCCAGGGTCCAGCGATGTCGGCAGGCGACGCAGAGTACCCGCTCGGTTCTCGGCAGCTGCCGCCGCCATCCTAGGTGTGGGTATCAGGAAGTGAAGCGTTGCGGCTTCACTTCCCGGTTCCCTACTGCGCATGCGCGAGTCACGCTGCACATCGTAACTGGTCCCCGCTATCTCCTGGGAGCTGTGTGTTTCCCAGGAGACAGCGCGGAGGGACAGGAAGAGGCATAGACTCCCATGGGAGTCTATGCCGGAAGTGGGTGCAAATACCGGTCTTAGACAGGTATCTGCACCCCCCTCCCCCCTGAAAGGTGCCAAATGTGACACCGGAGGGGGGGAGGGTTCCGAAAAGTGGAAGTTCCATTTTTGTGTGGAACTCTGCTTTAAAAGATAAATGAAACCCCAATGGTGATAACACACAAGGCATTACTTCCTTACCATACAAATTCGATCCACTGGAAGATGTTATTTTATTCAAAACAGAATGATCAATCGGATTGCGGACATCAATATCAACATTAAAATTCTCAACATTAGCACATGTGGGCACTGGAGATTGTGGATCATTTACAGTAGACCATACAGAAGCAGCAGGATTAGTAATACCAACTGCAGATGAACGTCCAGGAACAGTAATACCTGCAATAATATTATTTAAAGAAGAAGAAAGCTCTGTCAACAAATAAACAGTATGAGACTCACCTCCCAAAGCAGCAGTAGAAACATCAGTGGGCACAGACTGCTGTTGCCATACTATAACTTGTATAGATTGGGACAATGTAGAAGGTTGTGTAGTAGCAGTTGCAATGCTGCTAAATGAAAGTGGGGGAGCAGAGTCAACAACAATGTCCCTCCAGGAAATCCTGGCATCATAGTTGCTCAAGGGTATTGCAACCACTGGACACTACCACAGACCTGTCTCACATTCGCTTACCCTTGGAGGAGGACCGCACAGCTGGGCGACATGACGTAGCTTCATGTAGGGGAGGACTATAGCTCCGTCGCTGCACGCGTCTCCGTTTTCCGAGACCTCGAAAGTCCCGCCCATATGATCGTTCAGATCTCGCGATGACGGTATCAGGTCAGCTGACACAATATCTTTGGGTAAATCCAGCCTCCGATCGGTATCTGGATGACAAATTACCAAATCCATCATAGAAGTGGCAGCAGCAGACGATCCAACACCCTCAATCACTCAGTCAGCAGTACATGAATGCAGGGAAAGGCAAGATTTAAACCAAGCCACATCCTCCGTACGTCGCCTTATCAAGCAATTGTTGCATAAGGGATCGTAGGGTGCTAGATGAGTTGTCAGAAGCCATAGCAGGCAGATGTAGAGCTGGAGCCGCAGAGCTGTCTTCTTCAGTTATTCCTGCCAACTGTCAAAAGATTGCTATTAATGACCTTTATTTATTTGTTGTTCTAATCATTTATTGGTGGAAAAATATATTTAAAGGACCAATTATGCTCTAATAAATATTTTATATTATTCTAACTAGCTATCTTATTTTGACCAATTGAAATATAGCAATTTCAAAACTGATAATCTAATAATTTTAAGCCGCTGCCTCAGATCCCATGAGGAAAGGGGGGGCCTATAAAAAGGCTCTTACCCCCCTTTTTCCTACATTTGTGTTCACCTGTTTTGAGAGACAAGTAAAGTCTATAAACTTTTACAGGCCGCTTGCTGGTAATCTCAGGCCCTCCATATAGCAATTTTATAGCAACCTTTTATGTATATATAAAATAGTTTTATAAAATTGTGAATGGGGTAAATATGGCAAACTGAATACAGATCTGCAAGTAAGAGGAATACTCAAGATTTTACCCTTCCCTACCCTATCCAAAATAAATCCCCCCAGTTCCAATTCTGTGATTTAAACCTACATTGGAGCACAACAGTAAGGACTTATTATCATTTAGTAGATGTTCTGAGCTAGACCGGGGGACCATTATTTAGGCCACCCCTTTCATAATCACCCAATGCTGATAGCATATCATATCAGCAAGGTGATAATGTGCACACCTTTCCCGTTATCAGTGAAAAAAATTAAAAACTCGCTGCTGAGACACCTTTTAACAGCAGCTAGGGCATGTATCCCTGCTCTGTGGAAAAAAGACAGCTCTCTAACTAGGGCACAATGGTTGGCCAGAATCGCAGAAATACAACAAATGGAAAATCTTACTTTGACAATGAAAGACCAAGATGAGAAGTACTGGACAACATGGGCCCCATATTTGGACTATAGGGAGAGATTGGACTGAAGTGAGGAGAGATGGAGGGGGGGGGGGGGTCCAGAGGAGTTCCTTTTTTTTTTTTTTTTTTTTTCCTGGGTCAGGGAGGGGGGAAAGGGGGAATTTTTTTTTTTTTTTTTTGGAGTAATGGGTTAATAGTAGAAAAAGGGAATTCACAAGGAATTACAGTGTCAATTAAAGGAAACACATGATGTACAGATGGATAGTTTTATTTAAGATGTATTAAGCTGGCACTAAATGAGTGCAATGAATTGTATTGTGAAACCCATGAAAAATAAAGAATTGAAAATAAATAAATAATGTGCACACCTGCAACCCTCCAGCCAGGAGTATCATATTCCAAATGCCTGATGTTATGGGATAGTTATGTTAAAGGTTGCGGGGGATTACAGTTTCTAATTTAACTGTAGTAATAGAGTGGAGATAATCATGACAAGCTTTCAAGGCATAAGGACTTACCTTTAGTACCCTCTTTTTTTTGACCCACAAAAGCGCTACTCTTTGTTCCACCTTCAAGATGGTAGCCCAGGGAGTGGAAACTCTGATATGTACAGCTTAAAGTGAGTTCCACCCAAAAGGGGAAGCTCTGTTTGTTTGCCTCCTCCCCCCTCTGCAGCCACATTTGGCAGTTTTGGGGGAAGTGGGAGCGGGTACCTGGTTTTGACCTTGATTTGTACACTGGTACAAATCATTTGGTAGAGGGGGGTTATGGTGTGGGGTTGTTTTTTCGGGATTGGACTTGGCCCCTTAGTTCCAGTGAAGGAAACTCTTATGCCGCGTACATATGGGCAGAATTTCCAACAACAAATGTTCGATGTGAGCTTGTGTAGGCTTGTGTAGGCTCCATCAGACATTTGCTGTTTGAGAGCTGGATCTCAAATTTTCCGACAGCACAATCCGTTGTCGGAAATTTCGAACGTGTGTACACAATTCCGATGCACTAAAGTCCATGCATGCTCGGAATCAAGCAGAAGAGCCGCACTGGCTATTGAATTTCCTTTTTCTCAGCTCGTCGTATGTGTTGTACGTCACCGTGTTGTTGGCGATCGAAATTTCTGAAAACATTTGTGCGACCCTGTGTATGCAAGACAAGTTTGAGCCAACATCCGTCGGGAAAAAATCCACGGTTTGGTTGTCGGAAATTCCGATAGTGTGTACAGGGCATTAGAGTGTCAGCATACCAAGACCATGTTTTGACAATTTCTTGCTCCCAACTTTGTGGGAACAGTTTGGGGATGGCACCTTCCTGTTAGAACATGACTGCGCATCAGTGCACAAACAAGGTCCATAAAGACATGGATTAGCAAGTTTGGGGTGGAGGAACTTGACAGACCTGCACAGAGTCCTGACCTCAACCTGAAAAAAAACACCTTTGGGATGAATTAGAGTGGAGACTCTGAGCAAGGCCTTCTCGTCCAACATCAATGCCTGACCTCACAAATGTGCTTCTGGAAGAATGGTCAAACATTACAATAGACACACTCTTAAACCTTGTGGACAGCCTTCCCAGAAGAGTTGAAGCTGTTATAACTGCAAAGGGTGGACCAACTCAATATTGAACCATATGGACTAAGACTGGGAGGCCATTAAAGTTTATGTGTGTGTAAAGGCAGGTGTCCCAATACTTTTGACAATATAGTGTATATATATATATATATATATATATATATATATATATATATATATATATATATATATATATATATTACATGTTTTCACTAAAATAAAGACAGAGATGGATTACTGCAGAGAAGGAGCAGAAGATAAAAACACATATCATTTATTTTTCTTTCTATGTATGTAGTATTTCCATGGTAAACTAAATTATCACTTGGAGCTTATCTTCCTTGGTTTAGGTGCACTCATTATCTCATAGAATACATCTAGGGAACTAAGAAAATCATACATCTCTGCAAGCAGTTTTCCCACTAGAAATTTACCTTGCATAAAAAACACACAATATGAAAAGTGTAGAAATTATAAACTCAACAGGTCTGAATTGTAAACAATTGACCGAACTGATTTTGATTTAAGCTGCAGAGATGAAAATTAGCATTTAGAAACCTATTTATAAAGCAATAAATGTGGCATTCTCCAATTATACACGGCAAGTGACTCTCCCTAGTGCACGTGTTTTACATTTCATGCAAATTTCACTGCCTGTGAATGTTTTGTAAATGTAATGTTTTAACTATGCCCCTTAAACTTACTTTTTGTGCAATATTGTCATCTTATCGTTCATGGTAACAGCTCAGCCACTTACTAAATTTCTGTTGCTACCCATATCTTTATTTTTAATTGTTCATTAATCTGAGCCTACTAAAGAGCAGATCAGTTGTTCCTGGGATCAAAGTGCCATCCCTATAGACATGAATAAATAAAAATTCACAGTAAAATGATCTTCTAAAGGTTGTACTCCACTGATTCATTGGCACATAACACTGTTCAATTCTAAGACCCCAGAAATATTAACAGACACATCAGGCATAAAGCCTGACATTATGGTAGGAGAGCTGTGAACATACAGGACTCCCACATTTCCATATACCTTTGAGCATGGCATGCTTTAAGAGGAGTGCCATAAAAAAGTTGAGGCCCCCCCTTGTAGTCCAGGAACTGTGTTATTCTGCACCTCTGTTGCATAGGTTGAGTTGTTTAGGCCCCCCTGTAGTCCAGGAACTGTGTTATTCTCCACCTCTATTGCATAGGTTGAGTTGTTTGCACTATACTGTATAAACAACACCGAAATTAGTTGTAAAGGTAAAAGTTTTTTAAACTTAATGAATTCTGTGCATTAAGGTAAAAATCCCTTTGATAGTAGCTCCCCCGCCCCCCAGCCCCCCTAAATACTGACCAGAGTCTGATCTCGGTCCAGCGCTGGAGCAGCACTTCTCCCCTCTCCCAGCTCTCACAGGTTTGGCTGAGAGCAGCAGCAGACATGGGCTCCTGCTGCTGTCAGTCAAAACCTGTGAGCAAAGAGCGGAGGGTGGGGCCGAGCCAGGCTGTGTGTCTTAATAGATCAAGATCAAGCACGCACAATTGCCCCCATAGGAAGCAGCTTATAAGAGGGCACTCGGGGGGGGGGGGACCAGGAGCACTGGTAGGGGAGCCAAGAAGAGGAGGATTGTGGCTGCTCTGTGCAAAACAATTGCACAGAGCAGGTAAGTATGACATGTTTGTTATTTTATTTAAAAAAAATTCAAAGCTTTACATACCTTGAACCCGGCAAAAGGGTAGCCTAGGGGCTGTTATATATGTTACATGGTACTAGTTCAACACATAAAAATAAATGTTATTTAAAAATAAAGGTTGTTGTTTAAATAAAAATGAAACTGTTTAAAAAAAAAAACTATTTTATTGAAAAGTATTATTATTTTAAAAACATCTTCTTGCTTCACTGTTCCAAGCTGAGTTCTCAGAAAAAAACATTAAGGTTCAATGTCTAAATAGCTACACTGTTTTTGCACAGGGACCATGGGAGTAACTAAACAATGATAGTAGAACTATCCATCTCCTATGCAATCAGAGTTTTTTGGTTCAGTCATTAAAGCAGAACTAAAGATAAAAATATATTAAAAAAATGTATAAAAGTGTAAAAATAACAAAAAATGCAATGATGCAGGCTATTTGTTGCAGCTACCTGTTACAGTATCTCACAAAAGTGAATACACCCCTCACATTTTTCTAAATATTTTATTATATCTTTTTATTTGACAACACTGAAGAAATGACACTTTGCTACAATGTAAAATAGTGAGTATACAGCTTGTATAACCGTGTAACTCAACACACAGCCACTACTGTCTAACCTGCTGGCAACTAAAGTGAGTAGACCCCTAAGTGAAAATGTCCAAATTGGGCCCAATTAGCCATTTTCCCTCCCCGGTTTCATGTGACTCACTAGTGTTACAAGGTCCCAGGTGTGAATGGGGAGCAGGTGTGTTAAATTTGGTGTTATCGCTTTCACTCTTTCATACTGGTCACTGGAAATTCAACATGGCACCTCATGGCAAAGAACTCTCTGAGGATCTGAAAAAAAAGAATTGTTGCTCTACATAAAGATGGCCTAGGCTATAGGAAGATTGCCAAGACCATGAAACTGAGCTGCAGCATGGTGGCCAAGACCTTAAAGCGGTTTAACAGGACATGTTCCACTCAGAACAGGCCACACCATGGACGACCCAAGGAGTTGAGTGCACATGCTCAGTGTCATGGACATATGAGTGCTGCCAGCATTGCTGCAGAGGTTGAAGGGGTGGGGGTCAGTCTGTCAGTGTGGATGTAAATCCGATTCATGAAATTTGAGCTAGGCACATATATCTGCATTGTTTTGTTATCTCTCTTCAAATCACTATGTCCTGTAGCCATCCCCTTCCCTGTTCTTTTGTTATCAGCCTGATAACTCCTGACAAGTTCCCTGTCACATATGATAAAAGCAGCATGAGTTTTGTGTTGGGGAGGATGCTATAAATAGATTAGCAGAGCCCTGAATAATTCAAGGGACAGAGCTGAAAGTCTCTACCTATGGGGAGAGGAGGTGTGTGCATTTCCTCCAATCAGCTGTCTTGGCTGTATGCTCAGGCTTCACTGCAGTGCTAACCAGGAAGAGAAAATCTCCTAGCACGATGTGCACTTTCTAAACAGTATATAAAGATGAAGACAGCAGATATAAATGTAAAACTTATGTAAGGAGATTTGTTTCATCCCTGTGTATCATCTGAGGCTGTTCACTTCACTGGGTATATGTGAGGGTTTACATCCACTTTAACATCTCCTTAATGGATGGCATACGTAATTCTAAACAGACCCAATTTCCTTTTCAGTGACTGATTCGCTCCCATACCGGGTTAATAATCTTACCTCTTCTTACCATTCCATATATGAGGCCAATTATCCTCCCCTTATCAAACCTCTTAAATCTCACTTGACTGTCCTAAGTCTTCTGGATGGGTCGCATACATGCAGTAAAGATGTCTTTTCTCCCAAAACTCTTTCACCCATTTAGGGTTCTTCCTGTCCCGGTAACCCAGCTACACTTTGTTCTTTGCAACGACTTGTTTTGCAACTTATCTGGGGCCTGATCAGGCCCTGCTTGAACAAAAGACTTCTATATACACATAAGACCAAAGGTGGTCTGGGGTCTCTAACCTCTCCTATTACTCTACACCCTTAGTCCAACTACATGCAGGCGAGGCGGTAACCCAGTGGACTTATAGTGATGTAATGGACACTGACACCCTTTCCTTGATATCTTGGATTCTTCCTCCTCTATGGCCAAAACCTCCTAACTCAGTGCGGGTGCACACTTTAGTGATTTGGTACTCAACAAAATACTCAACTCATGTACTCTCCCCACGCTTGCCACTTTTACAGATATTTAACTGCCCCCCCCTTCCACCCTTGGATGGAAAACCCTCAGAGCTACCATGGTGAAGCTCCCATGGCTTAATGATGGTCCACTCTCTCACAACATTGAGGGGTGTCTACTCCTTTCAACAACTTTGCAAGTCCCATGATATACCGGACTTCAAAAGATTCCGCTACCTTCGTCAATTTATGGAATCCATGCTTAAAAATTATGATCGAACTTGACCCTCAACTTTGAGCCCAGATGTAGATCAAACCCCACGACTTAGGGTTTAATACCTATACTATATTCTACTATCTTACTCAGTGCCAACAGCAAAGCTCTGACATATTGTTCACATTAGGAGCAGGACTTCAATACTACTCTACCCCCTGCAACTTGAACTAAAATGTGGGAAGCTCTGTTTAAATCATCGCATAACATATTGGCTTTGGGGAACTCTTTCAAAGTTATGTACTGATGGTATTAGACCCCCGGCAGGATAGCACACTGCCTCCCCATGTACCCTCCCTCTTTCTCCTGAGGCTGCTTGGAGTTGGGATCTGTAGATCATGGGTTTGGGTATACAACAGGGTGAATACAATACCCCACATTAACCCTAAAGAAAAGCCCCTGGGAAGAGCTTCTACATCAACCAATCCAACCTGTTCCTCGCACAGAGCATACATTAATAAATTCCATTTTTTATGGTAACAAAGCAGATGATAGAAAGGATGTGGAAATCACTGGTTCTTAGCCCTCGACAAGGTAAATAACCATGTGCAATGTACAATATATATATATATATATATATATATATATATATATATATATATATATATACATAGTTAATGAAAATCTCACTGAGATTCTTAACAATACACATGATAAATTCTACCTTGGCTTGATCACTTTTCACCTTCCCAGTTATCAATGCATTTTCTAGAACTTTGAATTACACATTGTAAACCATGCTAACTAGGAAATGAGCCTCTGGGGTTCACTTTTTCCTCCCTTTCCCTGCCCCTCTTTTTGTTTTCTTTTCTTCTTGTTTTTGTTCTTTTTCATTTTTATTATCTTTCTCTGTTCTTCGTTCTTGCTGACTGCTATCCAATCTCTTTACCAGACTGGGGAGCTCCCATTTTTACTCCCACTCCCACAGATGACTATGCAGCCCTATGCTTCCATTCTTTATAACCCACTCCTTGAGACATGTTAGGCTAATGTTGGCTAATGTTGGGCATATTGGCTAATCATACTTGTGATACTTCTTTCCATGACTCCTTTAACTCATTACACCTACTGGCTAATGTGCTTATGACACACCTTGCTACCAGAAAGTCCTTTTTTGTTCACAGTTGTCTGCTCTACATGCTTTTTGTTTGATAAACCAGTGAGCAGAGTCAATTTCAATGTGGTAATGCTAATATCCTAATTTGTATACAGTCTACCTGTACTGGTTTCAAAATCCCTTGAACACTGTTTGTACAATGCCTTTGTACTTTTTTCAATAAAAATTAGGTAAAAGAATAAACATTAATTTATACCTTTATAGTGCAGTGCAACAAATACTGAGGAAGCCTATTGGAGGGCGATACGCGTCTAAGAGGGAGGAGCTGAGCCTGTGACATCACGCTGCCATCGCTGTGTATGAAGAGAGTGGTAAGCCAGCTGATGTAGAATTGCTACAAGGGCTTTTCACTTTTTTCTTGTAAGTGTATTCCATTGGGGGTTTTAATAAATAGTCAAATGGGAAAGCACTATGTATCTGCCTCTTTGTTTCCTATGATTCGGTTGCTGAAGATGAACACAAGGGTGAGAGATAACCGAGACTCAAGAGGAAAGAAAGCAGTTCTCCTGAGGAGCAGAGTGATATCTATTGGCAGACCTGATTATTTCTATTTTGAGGGGAGCAACGCAAGAAGAAGGATTTATCACTGAACACTGTTGGTGGAAGATGAGCTATAGATTGACACTTGTATATGAGTGGTAAGGATTATTTTTCTGAATTTTTTGTGCAGCTATCACAATTGGAGACAGAGACACTATAATATTTGTTTATTTGCCAAATAATTTATTAATATATATATTTGTTGTGCTGCACTATGAGGATATGTTTTGGTGTTGTGAGATCACTAAGTGTTTGGCTTGAAACAATTTTGAAATTATTTTGAGCCGTTTATCTGAGTTATATTGTTTTTTAGGTTCACATATGTTGAGATATTTTTGATTGCGCTGATTGTCACTATATACAGTATTTTATTTCACAAAAGAATAAACCTACCTGCCTGTTTGAATGCATGTGCAACTCATTCTACATTCTAGGTGATCCTTGTTGTTCCTCATTGGTTAATCAAGATGGCTGAAAACCCAGCACCCAGAAGAAGTTGAGAAGTTGTTGGCACCTGCGAAGGTGAGTATCTGTAGACTTTCCACTTTAAATAAGAACCACTGTTGTTATTTATTTATCATACATCATGGGACACAGAGCCTTAAAAATTACTTAATGGGTTATAGGCCACCTTCAGGTGATGGACACTGGTATACCCAATCTAGGAAGTTCACTGCCTATTTAACCCCTGCTCCTTCCAGGAGCACATCAGTTTTTTCGCCAGTGTCTAAGGTGTTGGTCATGAGTGAAGATGTGCTCTGAGGAGCTCCAGGAGGGATCCATGCTGGATTTAAATAGCCTCCATAGACCAGATCCATCCAAAGTGCCACTGTGGCCTAAGTGGATGGTACCTGGGGCCTTGCATCGGAAGCACAAGGTTTTTGCCTGTAACACCTCTCTTTGTAGGGCTGGACCCCGGGACCCAGGGCTTAGGTCTTGCTACATTACCTAAAGCTTTCCTGGTGGGGTGCTTTTACAGGTCCAAGGGAGTGGTCCTTGCAGGTTTGCTAAACGCAGCCAACCATGATGGGTGAAGGTTGGATTGTCTGTTAATTCAGCAAATCCCGCGTCGGGAATAAGGTAAGGGAAGAAACTTAGGAACTGAAAAGTCCACCTATGTATTCTTCTATTAGGGAAAAAATGTTGTCATGCCTTAATTCTCCACTAGAGAAAGTCTATGCACATACCTTAATCTGTTTTCTTCACTGTAAAGCTAAGTCAGTCTCTGTGTGGCTGCAGCAGCGTGTGCAGGGGGATTTTTCTCAGGTACTAAAAATCTGCCAAATGTTTTCTTTCTCCCCCCTGAAGGGACCAGAGGGTTAGGGGGACATCAGCGGTGTACCCACCTTACATTACCCCCCCGCCGTGGGGGTGCGGAGGTCCCGCTGTTACTGCTTCTATTGTTACTGTTTGTTTGCCTGCTGCTGACAGGTCTCTGCTTCCCCTCCCCCCGTCATGTTGGGTCTATAGACTCGAAAGCCGGCATGCACAAGCGCGGGAAGATTTTAAAAATGAAACACGGGGCGGGTTTTTTGGAGGGGCGGGGCCTAAACGCAGTGCCGTGAATGTTCACGAGGACGCACAGCAGGCAAAGATAATTAAACCACAGCTGGGACAGTCTCTCCTTGGCTGACGAGGAGGAAACAAGCAGTCTGCACACAGGGACACTGGAGCTGTGGGGCACATGAGGGTTGCAAACTGGCATTCCTGATATAGGAAGGACACTTTTTTCCCAGCACTAGGCTGGACTTTATAGCGGCTTTATTGTCATGACTCTATTCAGCGATTAAGTGCAAATTGTATAGTGCCTCTGTTTTTGTGCTTAGGACTATGCCTGCTAAAAAAGACACCACAAAGACCAAAAAGGTATCAAAGGTTTCACCCCCAGGCGCTAGGATCTCAAGTCACATTTCCAAGCTGTCATCCTCGCCTGAATTACCAATTATGGCAAGCCAGGGTGTGCCATTGGAACAAATTGATGGTGCAACTGCTTCTCACATCTCAGCCCTTGTATACGTGACTGAAGATGTCTTTTCCTCCACCCTGCAGGGTCTGGAAGGAAGATTAGTGGCTTTAATTGCATCCTCCATTCAAATGGATAGGAAGCGTGCTAGATCCCCCTCCCCAACTTCAGACCCCTTGCAAGGGGAACAGTGGACACAGGATGAGGTGTTACCCTCAGACAGTCAGGAGGAAAAACAAACTGATGATTCCTCTGCAGAGGAAACAACAGTAGATGAACTTTTTTCAGCCTCACAATCGGAGAAAATGCTGATACAATCTCTTACGGAGATGATTCGTTCCACTTTCATGCTACCCCTAACCAGGGCTTTTCTTCTCAGACAATAGGTGTAGGAACTCCCCCTTTCCGAGTCACCCCTTTTCTCCGCCCCTACCCACCTCCCAGTACCGTCCCTTTTAGACAATATAGAGCCAAGTATCATTTTGAGGTGCTAAGTAATTTGTATGGAATTTGGTAATGATATCACGAAAAGCAGTAAAATAGATCCACTCCAGCCTGCAACAATAGATCCCCCTAACAACAATGGACCAACCACAACAACATTTCCCCGCCAGCAACAATAGATTTCCGGCAGCATCAACAGATCTCCGCACAGCCAGCATTAATAGTCTGTCTGGTTGCCATCAAGAATAGACCCCACCCCCAACAGTAGATCTCTTTCAGCAACAACTGACCCCCCAGCAACAACTGACCCCCCCAGTAACAATAGGTCCCCCACCAGCAACAATAGACCTCCCTTGCAAAAATAGATCCCCAGAAGTGAGCATTAATACCCTGCAGCACACCCCAGCACCCCTTGCCATTACATACAGTCAGTCCAAGAGGTGCCGGAACTGTGTTCCCCCGCGTTCCCACTGAAAAAAAGCCCTGCCCCTAACAGGGTCTCCTGAAAGCTCGGTTTCTTCCTTGGGTTCGTTAGAACCTTCTCGGCCTTTGCATGTGTTTCCTGTCAATGCATTATTAGAAGAGCTTATTTTTGCTGAATGGGATAAGCATTTTCTCCCTCCTAAGAGACTTTCAGTTCTCTATCCCCTGGAGGAGAAATTCTCCAAAAAATGGAAAGTACCAGCAGTTGACGCTGCAATTTCCAGTGTAACTAAAAGCCTAACTTGTCCTGTAGACAATGCACAAATGCTTAAGAATCCAACAGTTAAAAAGTTGTAATCCCTGTTAAAATCTACTTTTTCCATGACAGGTGCTGTTACTCAGCCTGCAGTCGCTGCAGTAGGCGTCTGTCAATCCCTAAAGGACCAATTTAGACAGGCCCCTAAAGAGGTTCCTGCACAACAAGGGAATTGGCTGAACTACCAAAGGCATTATGTTTTGCCATAGATTCTATTCTGAAAGATTTGAAAGATTCTATTCACCAGGCGTCCCGCCTTATGCTTATGCTTGTACATATGCGTAGAATCCTGTGGTTAGAAAATTGGTCAGCCGAAGCATCATGTAAAAACCTCCTAACTGGGTTCCCCTTTCATGGGGAGTGGCTTTTTGGAGAAGATTTGGACAAATATATCCAAACAATTTCTAGCGGCAAAAGTACTCTCTTGCCAGTCATAAGAAAGTATAAACGCCCTTCATTTAAATGGGCTCTTTCCCCTGTGCCAGGGGTTCCCGTCTCTAGACAGTGGCGACAGCCTCTGCCTTCAGACTCTAGAGGAAAACCTCAGGGTCAGACCCAGGCTCTAAAGAAGTCCTGGGGTTGGAAACCTGCAAAGCAGAATCCTAAAGCCTCATCATGAAGAGGCAAACCCCCTCACCAAGGTGGGGGGAAGACTTCTGCAGTTTTCAGAATTCTGGCAAGAGGAAATTCAGGACAGATGGGTTATCTCCACGGTAACACTGGGGTACAAGCTGGAATTTTGGGACTTTCCACCGTCTCTTTCCTGAGGCCAAGCGTTCCCAAAGATCAAGAGAAAAGACAATCTCTGTTTCAGGCACTAGACCGATTAATATCTCAAGGGGTGATCATACAGATCCCCACAAAAGAGCAAGGTTTGGGGTTTTATTCAAATATTTTTATGGTACCAAAACCAAATGGAGATGTTAGACCCATTCTAGATCTAAAAAATCTAAATCAGTTCTTGGAGATGCGCTTCTGACGCATGGAGACGATCAGGTCAGTAGTTTCTATCCTTCTAGGAGGAGAACTTCTGGCGTCTATCAACATCAGGGATACATATCTGCATGTTCCTATATTTCCGCTCACCAAAAGTTTCTGCGGTTCGAGTTAGAACAGCAGCATTTCCAGTTTGTAGCCCTGCCCTTCGGGCTAGCCACAGCACCGCAGGTGTTCACAAAAGTGCTGGCCCCACCTCTAGCCAGGTTAAGGGCACAGGGCTAAAACAGTCGTAGTGTACCTAGAAGATCTATTGCTAATAGACCAGTCGGTGGCTCGTTTGGAGCAAAGCATACGCATTACATCCAGTTACCTGGAAAGTTTGGGTTGGATTCTCAACCTAGAGAAATCTTCCTTAATACCACTAAAAAAGCTGGAGTATTTGGGTCTGATCATAAACACAGCCCAGGAAAAGGTGTTTTTGCCTCAGGCAAAGATCAACTTCAAAAGAGAGCTGGTGCGGATGGTCAGGTCAAAAGGCAATCCCTCCATTCGCCTTTGCATGAGGTTGCTAGGAACCATAGTGGCTTCATTCGAAGCAGTTCCCTATGCCCAGTTCCATTCAAGACTGTTGCAAAACAGTATCCTGTCTACTTGGAACAAAACAATTCAAGCTTTAGACTTGCCAATGCAGCTGTCCCCAAGAGTGGCCCAAATCCTCAGTTGGGGGTTACTAATCCAGAATCTGCTGAAAGGAAAATCCTTCACACCAGTCATCTGGAAAGTGGTAACGACGGATGCCAGCTTTTCAGGCTGGGGAGCAGTACTAGAAAAGACAACTGTCCAGGGACAGTGGCCAAGAACCTAAAGAACCTTGCCTATCAATATCCTAGAGATTCGGGCAGTGCGTCTGGCTCTGAACACCTGGACTTTCAGGTTACGGGATTGTCCTGTCAGGATTCAATCCAACAATGCCACAGCTGTGGCCTATATCAATCACCAAGGGGCATCAAGAGTCTCTCAGTGCAGAGAGAGGTGAACCATATTCTAACTTGGGCAGAAAGGAATGTTCCATGCCTATCAGCAGTCTTCATTCCGGGAGTAGAGAATTGGCAGGCAGACTACTTGAGTCACCAGAAGTTATTCCCAGGGGAATGGTCTCTTCAACCGACATATTTCGGGCTGTTTGCCAAAGATGGGGGACTCCGGACGTAGATCTTCTAGTGTCCAGGTTCAACATGAAGTTAGTCAACTTTGTGACCAGAACAAGGGATCCATTTGCATGCGGAACTGATGCGTTGGTGACCCTGTAGGATCAGTTCTGACTGATCTATGCATTCCCCCCTATTCAGTTGCTGCCTCGACTTCTTTGCAGGATCAAGCTGGAAAGAAACAGGTAATTCTGGTGGCACCAGCATGGCCCAGAAGGTCGTGGTATGCAGAAATAGTAAAGATGGCAGTGGAGGGCCCTTGGTCCCTCCCACTACGGCCAGATCTGCTCGCACAGGGACCGATATTCCATCTTACCTTACGGTCTCTAAATTTAACGGCTTGGCTATTAAAACCCACATTCTGAAGAAACATGGGCTTTCCGGGTCTGTTATCTCTACCCTGATTAATGCCAGGAACCCAGCTTCCAGAACTATATATTATAGAGTCTGGAGGGCTTATGCTTCCTGGTGTGAATCCAAGGGTTGGCACCTTCGGAGATATATCATAGGCAGAATTCTTGCCTTTCTACAATTAGGGGTAGAAATGAAATTGGCCTTGAGTACTATAAAAGGCCAAGTCTCACCTTTATCGGTCTTATTTCAAAAACCACTTGCTAAACATTCTTTAGCCCGGGGTTTTATGCAAGGGGTGATGCGGCTTAATCCGCCAATCAAACCTCCCTTGAAAAGAGCCCTATTGGATTTGTCATGAGGACAGAGTGGTGTTGCGCCCTCGTTCAGGTTTATTACCAAAAGTGGTCTCAGGTTTCCACCTGAACCAAGATATTGTCCTGCCATTGTTTTCTCCTAAACCTTGTTCCAGGGAAGAAAAGTCACTGCATTGTCTTGATGTGGTGAGAGCAGTGAAAATCTATTTAAAGGCAACTGCTCAGATTCGTAAGACTGATGTCTTATTTATTCTGCCAGAGGGTCCTAAGAATGGACAGGCAGCATTGAAATCCACTGTCGCTAAGTGGATTTGGAAAGTTATAATTCAAACTTATAATTTAAGGGGTAAGATTCCCCCTTTTCAAATTAAGGCGCACTCTACCAGGGCGGTTAGTGCTTCTTGGGCAGTGCGTCATCAGGCCTCCATGGCTCATATCTGTAAGGCCTCAAATTGGTCTTCAGTGCATACATTCACAAAATTTTATCAGGTGGATGTAAGGAGGTATGAGGATATTGCCTTTGTGCGCAGTATGCTGCAGGCAGCAGTATAGGTCCTCAAGTCTGGGGGTACCCTCCGGGTTGTGTCTTCCTCCCCTCAAGTAGCATTGCTATGGGACATCCCATTAAGTAATTACTTAAGGCTCTGTGTCCCATGATGTATGATAAAGAAAATAGGATTTTTATAACAGCTTACCTGTAAAATGCTTGTCTTGGAGTACATCATGGGACACAGAGGTTCCTCCCCTCTTTTTTTGGGATTTAAGTATATTGCTTTGCTACAAAAACTGATGTGCTCCTAGAAGGAGGAGGGGTTATATAGGGAGTGAGCTTCCTGGATTGGGTATACCAGTGTCCATCACCTGAAGGTGGCCTATAACCCATTAAGTAATTACTTAAGGCTCTGTGTCCCATGATGTACTCCAAGAAAAGGATTTTACAGGTAAGCTGTTATAAAAATCCTATTTTTAAAACAAATGTAAGCAATTTTAGTATTCATAAGTTGTTTGCACTTCACTAAACTACTGTTCTCTAGTTTTAACAATCTGATGTGTTTGAAACTTAAGTGCTGAAGTGTCAAAAATCTCAGCTGACATCTCAGTGACAAGATGACAAGGAATAATTATGAACTAATATACATTAGCAAAAATTTCAGACTATCACATATGGCAAAAGGCAAATGTTCTAATGATCTTGCTTTTAAGCTGTTGTTTTAACATAATGAATTATGAACTGATCTTGTATTAAAAAAAATAACACTTAATGTGTTGTTTTCACTGAAATCATAAGCATATGCTGTCAACAAGTTAGTAATAAAATATTCCAAGCACACTATGGTTACTTTTAATGTAGTTTACATTTTTCTACCAACTAAAAAATCGATGGCTAAATTGAATGCAGTACTTAGTGTGATAATGGTTGAGATCTGTTTAGATAAATCACGCTTTCCAATAAACCTCTGTTAAGTACACATACTTTTAATACGTTTTTTCCATTTTTTAGATTGCTTTTACCATTTTTTACATTTGCAGTATCACTCACATTTAATTTAGTATAATTTTCAGGAAATAGAAACACATCGTTACATACTAGTAGCAAAAACTTTGAGCAGCGTCAGTGTAAGTAAATGTATACCAAACACCTTGTGGTGAATGGCATATACAATAACAACCCTTATACATATCACTCTAATGCCCTGTACACACGATAGGATTTTCCATCAGAAAATGTGTGATAGGACCTTGTTGTCGGAAATTCCGACCGTGTGCAGGCTCCATCACACATTTTCCATAGGAATTTCCGACACACAAAGTTTGAGAGTAGGCTATAAAATTTTCCGACAACAAAATCCGTTGTCGGGAATTCTGATCGTGTGTACACAAATCCGATGCACAAAGTGCCACGCATGCTCAGAATAAATTAAGAGACGGAAGCTATTGGCTACTGACCCGTTTATAGTCCCGACATACGCGTTTTACGTCACCACGTTCAGAACGATCGGATTTTCCGATAACTTTGTCCGACCGTGTGAATTCAAGACAAGTTTGAGCCAACATCCGTCAGAAAAAATCCATGGGTTTTGTTGTCGGAATGTCCGATTAATGTCCGACCGTGTGTACAGGGCATAACACAGGTGTATTATAGAAAGGTAAAACAAAAAAAAATGAAGGTATCCCAGAGACTTTGTATTAAGTCAAGAAAATCAAGGACAAACAGGGGAGGGTCATGATCCACTACTTAAGCCAAGGTCAGAGCAGTTAGGCAAGGTTCATAATATCTTATATCAGGCAAATAGAAGGATGACAAGACAAGGCTTAACTATTCATTAGACAAGAACACATGGTCCATATAATATTTACAGGCTTAGGTCAAGGCAAGTAAATAATTTTATAGGAGGCTCTTCATAAAGCATTTTAATTGCAATTTAAGTTGGCACAGCTGTTTGTAGTGTCCACCAGAGGTGCATGTGACAGGGTGACAATGCAGAAGCACAAAGGAGAGACAGCTTTATAGTAGAAACAATAGGATTTTTAACATCATTTCAGAATTTTAAACAATTGAAAACAACTTTGGAGTGACAGTAAAGCATATTTACAGTATGTTCAAACTTAAAATCACATCCTAAATTAGTTGAAATTATTTCTACACCTGCGCCTCTTAATCAGAATTAAATTGTTTGAAATTTTACTTTTTGAAGAATCCCACACATTTACTTCCTTGAATGCATTCTGTTCTGTCCTCCCTACACGTTTCCCTTTGTGTAACTCGACATACAACTAAACACTCCTATTCTGCAATAAGCAAGACTGAATGTAATCTTGAAGCTTTATTAACAAATCTGGGTGGGTGAAACTATTGGGAAAAACAGATGAGAAATGCAAACAATGAAGTTATGAAATATACAAAACACTATGAAATAACTAGGCTGCAGATGGCAATAGGCCCATGCTCACCAGCGATGCTGCGTGTAGGGGATGTAAGCTCAGCCCACAACAAGTGGTTCAGGAATGACGGCTGGTTTGTTCTCCCTCAGTTCTTACAATGGAGTCTGTGCTCCCAGGATGCACCTGTTTCCTTTTCTTAGAATGAGGGATAATGGAAACTTCTATTAAAGCTGAACAGTTTCTCGTTTCTGTAAAGCATCACATTTATTCTGGGCTTCATCTAGTGGCCAAATGTAATATTGCGAGAAGAACAAACATAATGAGTTGCCTGCTGGAGGCAGAACAGCCCCCACCTGGTACTGACTGATACCATTATTTAAGTCCTCAGAAGAAAAAAAAAGACCAGATCAGAAACTGGTCTGAGGAACAACTTTGCTTTCTTTTTCCTGTGCATTGAACTTCAGCCTTTCTGACTCTCTCATCCTCACTTGGAAGAATTCTGGTGACAAGGCTATTTTGTTCAAGAAATGGGTCAAGAAGTTTTTGCAAAGCACTGTCAGTAGGAATTGAGTTCTTATTTAGGATACAGTCAATCTCTCTGGCATAAGTTTCATATTACACAGTGAGAATGATAAAATGTTGAGACTGCTGGAGTTCTACTGCTGAACTAGACCTTTGATAGTAGGGCCAGCCTTTACAGTCATAGTCATTTGCATGGGTGGCACATTTAAAGGAATGATCCATATAAGTGAGGCAAGTAATAGCTTAAACAAGTAACTTACAGGTTTAGAAACTGTCAAATCTGGTAAAATCTGTGGGATTTAAGCTGACTGTCTAAAGTCACTGTCTGAAGCGTGAAGATCTCAGCGCAGATTTAAACATCTGAGTCTGAACCTACTAAGTCATTTGTGCCACTATCAGGATCGATCTGTTCTGTGCTATACAAGAATGCAGGTCCTGTAAACCATGTTGTGTCCTTAGGGCTAAATGCAGCAACAGCTCTTGTAGAATGGTCTTCAGGGTTATGGTCAATAGATACATAGTGCCATTGTATTGGATGGGTGGATCTCTTAACTTAACACCACCTTGCTGTCAGTGTACAAATCGGCATCTTTAAGGTCAATGTCTGTTTCTGCTGCAATAAGTTCGGCTAGCTCAACAGTTAATACCGCAGCACAAAATCTAGTCTGGGTATGGTGTGCACAGGTTATGGAGCCAGTTTTGCTTTGTCCATGACATATCCTATGTGTCGTTGTTCTGTAACATCTGCAGTTTTTAAGTAGGCAACAGCAACTGTTGTTTTAATGGAAGCATCAGAAAATATGCAAGGTTCTTGGTTTTGTACTTCTGTGGAGGGTACAAGAGCATATGTTCTTGAAACACACAGATCAGATAACGCTGTCAGAGAACTTCTGCACTCTACTCAAGAGCTTCTTTTATCAAGGGGCAGTGGGGCATCCCAGTCAGATGTTTTAAAGTTAAGTCTCTAAGCAGTGCTTTACTTTAACTCATGACAGGAGCTTTAAAACCTAATGGATCATACAGGCTAATAATCAAGGCCTAGATACCACTGCAGGTAAAAGTTTTTTCCTCTGTGCTTATTTGGAAGGTAAAGGAATCCAATTTTAAGTCCCATAGCAGACCAAGACTGCATTGTACAGTCTGTCCCTAAATCTAACTCTCTTAGATCATTAGAGTAATCCTGGGAGGGGAACCTTCCATTACTTCTTTACTGTTGGAAGGAATATTGTGAAGCTTCAGATTGAAGCAGGCTAACATTTGCTGTGCTCTTTTTAGGAGACTAATTGCAGACTCATTACAAGGTAGAGATTTTTAGCAGTCATCTACGTAAAAGTCCTTTTCTATAAATTGTCTAGCATCTGAGCCTTAATCAGGCTCACCTTCCTCAGCAGAACGTCTGAGTACACAGATAGCAACTGCAGGAGAAGGACAGTTGCCAGAGATATGAACTCTCATGCAGTACTTAATGATGTCTTTGGAGGGGTTATTATCTCTAAACCAAAGAAATCTCAATAAGTTTCTGTCTTTCTCTCTGACATGGAAGTAATGGAACAACTGCTGGATGGTAGCTATGAAAGCAACAAAGTTTCTGCAAAAGCATAAGAGTGCACCCAGAAGTTTGCCATTGAGGTCTGGACCTGTCAAGAAGACATCATTTAGAAAGACACCCTTAAATTTGGCACTAGAGTGAAACACTACTCTGATCTGACCCAACTTCCTTAGGTGGTATTCTCCAAATATCGGTAGGTACCAACACTCCTACGAGTCTTTAAGAGTGGAAGCTATTTCTGCATGAGTGTTCTCAAAGACTTTCTACATGAAGGGAAAAAAGAGGTCTCTCATCGCTGGTTTTCTTTGAATATTACGTTGAAGAGAAATGCTTTAGTACTTGTTCTCTGTTATTAGGTAGGTGTCACCTCTGTGGTCTGAAGGGAGGAGGTGTGGCCCTGCTGTTTGTGTCATCTTTGACAAGTCCCTGCTCCATTATTTCCAAGAAGAGTTTGTCCTCAATGGGCATTGCTACCTGATTGTCCTCTTTTGTTGTTTTAAAAATTGTGCACATTAAAAGATCCTGGCCACTGTCACAGATAAGTTTGTCCCTAGAGGGGCCAATGAAGGGACAAGGCAAGTGAGTGGGGTATGGCTATTCCTTTATGAGGAAATGGTTGTGGCATAGCTGGAAAAGGGATGGATGTCCATTCTCTAATGGACGTGTAAGCTGGTTACAGTGGTAGGTTTGTGCATGTTTCAGACATCTCCTATAATAACCCATCCTAGGTCTAATTTCTGGGCATAGGGAGTATTGTGGGGACCATTAATTTGAGCTCTTGCTTTATGGACTCGTAATATATCTTTCCCATGGAATAGGATTATCTGAGCTTAAGGAACAAGTTCTGGTATCAAGTGTGCTATGCTTTTTAAGGGGGGTGTAATGAACCACTGCATCTGGCAAAGGCATTTCAAACCTGTAATCGGGATCTGATTGCATTCAATAAGAGTAGGTAAAGACAGGCATGACAGGCACAAGTTCTTAAGGAGTAGGGAATGTTGAAACCTTTAATGCTGAATATGTCAAAGAATGGCTTTGTTCCTTTAGCCTGCTAGGTCAACTCTAACTAGACAGATTTTGAAGCAGGACCTGCCACCTATGGTTCCTTTGCAGACCTTTGTGCATTGTGAAGTGATCTCTGGTGTATTTGTAGCAGTGTGTTCCTCCTTACCACCGTACTAGTGTTGTGAGTGTGTTGTAAAGTCCATGGGGCTGGCCCAGGGTGTAAAGCTGTGTTGTGATCTGAGCTGTCACAATCTGTACATGTTACAATGTACCTTACAATCCTTGGCAAAGTGAAATGTCAATGAGCAGCACTTGTAGCATATGTTGTTCTCCTTCAGGAAGGCCTTGCGTTCATCCATGGACTTCTCTCTGAAGGCTCTGCATTTTAAAAGAGGATGTGGCTTCTCTTGCAAGGGACGCTGCCTACTAGGATCTTTGACTTTTGTTTCTGAATTAGAGAAGCTGGTAGACCTATGAAAAGAATGTAGAGGAGTCACATTAGTTTTGTGTACCACTACTGGAGGTTTGCGAGGGTTCAGTCCTGTAAGAGTAGCACAAGACAATGTGAAGTCAAAACTAGGTTCATTTCGTGTTCTAGTTTGCTGGCTTATGAAGTCAACAAAAACAGAGAAAGGAGGTAATGGAACATTATACTGTCATTTATATTTGGTGCCATGTGAGATCCACTGCTCATGTAAGTTATAGGGTAGCTTTTGTATAATGGGATCGACACCTCTAGCTGTGTAAAGGAAAGCAAGTCCTTGTAAGTCCCCTTTGGCTTTGACTACCTTAAGTTCCATTAGTAAGTGACTTAGTTCTCTAAGTTTCTATTAGTCCTTGCTAGGTATCTTAGGAAAACTATCAAACCTTTTGAATAGTACACTTTCTATTGGTTCTCCTGAGCCATAACATTTGTCAAGTTTATCCCAGATCATTTTAAGGCCAGTGTCTGGGTTGTCCTAATTCGCCTGGCATTTTCAACTGACTAGTTTCCAAGCATTTTGATCAGGAGGTCGTTCTCTTCACTACATGACAGGTCTAACCCTCTGATAATGTTTTGGAAAGTCTACAGTGGATTGAATAGCTGGCTGGTATTGCTATGGTGGAAAGGTGATGTGTAATTGAATGTGTCTAGTTTAACCCAGCCCCGTTCTGATATGAAGGAAGGACCTGGAGAATAATTTGTAGATTCTGGTACATTGTGTCTGTCTGTCATGAGAGGTTTCACTTTGCTTGGAGTCCTCTTGTTTGCAAATTTGAGGCTCACTTGCTGACTTGTGGTGGTGCTATGTAGCATCCTCGGTTTGTCTCCTTAACGTTGTCTTTGTTGCTGCTTGGCCTTGAGTGTTGATGGACATAATCTGAAGTGTATTGTAGAGGATCTTGGGGTTCCACTTTTTACCAAGCACATTGCTGCATCTACTGTGTTCATTATTTGGGTATATGGCTAATTCTAAGGTCTCTGCTTTGGCTATAGTGACTGCCACTTCTTTCTCTACAGTAAGCTTCTCTAGGTTTGCTTATAATGCTTCTAATGTTAAAATGTTGATGGCATGTGGCCTGTTAAGGCTAGCCAGGCTACATGCCTGGATAAGGGTCTGGTATGAATTTTGTTTTTTGGGGCCTGTGTTTTTTGTTTTTATTTAAGACATAGTACACATTTTTGCAAACAATAGTGTTAGTTTACTAAAGGTCAAAAAGCAGTTCACTTTGCAAGAGAAGTTGTACTTTGCAAGAGAATTTACCCCAGAACCCCAGAACTTAATGAAATTAAATTTCACTTTGTAAAGAACTTCCAAACACATGCAAGAAAAAAAAAACGGAATTTTTGCTGGCACATGATTGGATGATGAAGTCAGCAGAGCTTTGCCTCATTCACTAGACTGCATTCCTAATTGAATGACATTTTTCTTAACTTTTTGCATTGGTATATGACCCCCAAAGCAATGCTAGCAACCCATGAGGTTTTTATTTGGGTGGGGGGGTCTTTTTTTAACAAAAGGCCAGAAAAAAAATAACAAAAGCTTTCCTTCATAGATTTTGAAGGGGTTTGGGCTTAATGGTTGGGATTGCAGATTTCCTGTAGGGTTTGGTGAATGTGCAGTGAACATGATTTTGCTTGTATCTCTCCTCCCCAGCCATCACATTTAGGGCTGGCTGACAGACCATGAGCATCAGACAGTCGACAGAAACTTTAGCTGTCAGTTGAGCAATGTGTGCTTATTCAATTTGTCTCAGGCTAAAAAAGCATTTACCCTTGCAGTACAGGGGTGTGGCCCACTGCAAAATTAATTTGTAAAGTTCACTGGAGGTTAGTTTTAAGGTTCAGTGATGAGGCATTTGGCCTTGGGTTTATATTTTAGGTTTAGCTTTAGCAGAAGTTTTAGGGATTAGACTAGGTTTAGGGTTAAGCATGAGGGTTAGTTTGAGTGTTAGGTGTTAGCTAAAGGTTTAGGTTTCATGTTATGTTTGGGCCATGGAGTTTTGGTCAGTTCTCCCACTGCTGGTCAATTTTACATTGTAATATCATAGTTACATAGTTACATAGTAGGTGAGGTTGAAAAAAAGACACAAGTCCATCAAATCCAACCTATGTGTGCGATTATATGTCAGTATTACATTGTATATCCCTGTATGTTGCGGTAGTTCAGGTGCTTATCTAATAGTTTTTTGAAACTATTGATGCTTCCTGCTGAGACCACAGCCTGTGGAAGGGAATTCCTCATCCTTGCTGCTCTTACAGTAAAGAACCCTCTACGTAGTTTGAGGTTAAACCTCTTTTCTTCTAATTTTAATGAGTGGCCATGTGTATTGTTAAACTCCCTTGCACAAAAAAGTTTTATCCCTATTGTGGGGTCACTAGTACGGTATTTATACATTTAAATCATATCTCCTCTCAAGCATTTCTTTTCCAGAGAGAATAAGTCCAGTACTCGCAACCTTTCCTCATAACTAATATCCTCCAGACCCTTTATTAGCTTAGTTGCCCTTAGTTGAAAAAGTTTTATCCCTCTTGTGGGGTCTCCAGTACGGTATTCATAAATAGAAATCATATCCCCTCTCAAGCGTCTCTTCTCCAGAGAGAATAAGTTCAGTGCTCGCAAACTTTCCTTATAACTAATATCCTCCAGACCCTTCATTAGCTTAGTTGCCTTTCTTTGTACTCGCTCCTTTTCCAGTACATCCTTCCTGAGAACTGGTGCCCAGAACTGGACAGCATATTCTAGATGTGGCCGGACCAGAGTTTATCTCTGGAGTTGATCCCTTTTTGATCCTTTTTTTAATGCATGCCAATATTCTGTTTGCTTTGTTAGCAGCAGCTTGGCATTGCATGCCATTGCTGAGCCTATCATCTACTAGGACCACCAGGTCTTTTTCCACCCTAGATTCCCCCAGAGGTTCACCCAGAGGTTCTCCCCCAGTGTATAGATTGCATTCATATTTTTGCCACCAAAATGCATTATTTTACATTTTTCTACAATAAACCTCATTTGCCATGTAGTTCCCCCCCCCCATAAATTTTTTCAGATCTTTTTGCAAGGTTTCCACATACTGCAGAGAAGTCATTGCCCTGCTTAGCTTACTATCATCTGCAAATACATAGATTGAACTGTTTACCCCCTCCTCCAGGTCGTTTTTGAACAAAATAAATAGGATTGGTCCCAGCACAGAACCCTGGGGGATCCCACTACCTACCTCTGACCATTCCGAGTACTCCCCATTTATCACCACCCTCTGAACTCGCCCTTGTAGCCAGTTTTCAATCCATGTAATCACCCTATGGTCCATACCAACTGACCTTATTTTGTACAGTAAACATTTGTGGGGAACTGTGCCAAATGCTTTTGCAAAATCCAGATACACCACGTCTACAGGCCTTCCTTTATCTAGATGGCAACTTCCTTTATCTAGATGGTAACCAGATGTCCTTCCTCATTCTTTTTGGGGCCAATATGGTCTGCCCTCCCTTTTTTACTGTTTACATACTTAAAGAATTTCTTGGCATTTTTTTTGCTCTCCTCCACTATGTGTCTTTCGTGTTCTATCTTAGCCACCCTAATTGCACCCTTATATTTCTTGTTGCATTCTTTATAAAGTCTGAATGCTGATGATGATCCCTCAACCTTGTATTTTTTGAAGGCCTTCTCCTTTGCTTTTATATGCATTTTTACATTGGAGTTAAGCCATCCAGGACTTTTGTTTGCGCTTTTAAATGTATTACCCAATGGGATGCATTGGCTAATGACCTTATTTAATATGCTCTTAGAGCAAACCCATCTCTCCTCTGTGTTCTTTGTTCCTAAGATTTTATCCCAATTCATACCTTCTAACAAGGTTCGTAGTTTGGGAAGTTGGCTCTTGAAATTCAGTGTCTTTGTATTCCCCTTATGTTTCCTATTTGTATGATTTATACTGAAGCCAATTGACCTGTAAACGCTGTTTCCTAAATTGCCCCGTATTTCCACATCCGTGGTCAGGTCTGTATTGTTGGTAATCAGTAGATCCAATAACGCTTTATATCTAGTTGGTGTGTCTACCATCTAAACCATGAAATTTTCCTGCAAGATATTTAGGAACTGGCGAGCCTTAGACATATAGTTACATAGTAGGTGAGGTTGAAAAAAGACACAAGTCCATCAAGTCCAACCTATGTGTGTGATTATGTGTCAGTATTACATTACATATCCCTGTATATTGCGGTCATTCAGGTGATTATCTAATAGTTTCTTGAAGCTATCAATGCTCCCCGCTGAGACCACCGCCTGTGGAAGGGAATTCCACATCCTTGCCGCTCTTACAGTAAAGAACCCTCTACGTAGTTTAAGGTTAAACCTCTTTTCTTCTAATTGTAATGAGTGGCACGAGTCTTATTAAACTCTCTTCTGCGAAAAAGTTTTACGCCTATTGTGGGGTCACCAGTACAGTATTTGTAAATTGAAATAATATCCCCTCTCAAGCGTCTCTTCTTCAGAGAGAATAAGTTCAGTGCTCGCAACCTTTCCTCATAACTAAGATCCTCCAGACCCTTTATTAGCTTTGTTGCCCTTCTTTGTACTCGCTCCATTTCCAGTACGTCCCTCCTGAGGACTGGTGCCCAGAACTGGACAGCATACTCCAGGTGCGGCCGGACCAGAGTCTTGTAGAGCGGGAGAATTATCGTTTTATCTCTGCAGTTGATCCCCCTTTTAATGCATGCCAATATTCTGTTTGCTTTATTAGCAGCAGCTTGGCATTGCATGCCATTGCTGAGCCTATCATCTACTAGGACCCCCAGGTCTTTTTCCACCCTAGATTCCCCCAGAGGTTCACCCAGAGGTTCTCCCCCAGTGTATAGATTGCATTCATATTTTTGCCACCCAAATGCATTATTTTACATTTTTCTACAATAAACCTCATTTGCCATGTAGTTCCCCCCCCCCCATAAATTTTTTCAGATCTTTTTGCAAGGTTTCCACATCCTGCAGAGAAGTCATTGCCCTGCTTAGCTTACTATCATCTGCAAATACATAGATTGAACTGTTTACCCCCTCCTCCAGGTCGTTTTTGAACAAAATAAATAGGATTGGTCCCAGCACAGAACCCTGGGGGATCCCACTACCTACCTCTGACCATTCCGAGTACTCCCCATTTATTACCACCCTCTGAACTCGCCCTTGTAGCCAGTTTTCAATCCATGTAATCACCCTATGGTCCATGCCAACTGACCTTATTTTGTACAGTAAACATTTATGGGGAACTGTGCCAAATGCTTTTGCAAAATCCAGATACACCACGTCTACAGGCCTTCCTTTATCTAGATGGCAACTTCCTTTATCTAGATGGTAACCAAATGTCCTTCCTCATTCTTTTTGGGGCCAATATGGTCTGCCCTCCCTTTTTTACTGTTTACATACTTAAAGAATTTCTTGGCATTTTTTTTGCTCTCCTCCACTATGTGTCTTTCGTGTTCTATCTTAGCCACCCTAATTGCACCCTTATATTTCTTGTTGCATTCTTTATAAAGTCTGAATGCTGATGATGATCCCTCAACCTTGTATTTTTTGAAGGCCTTCTCCTTTGCTTTTATATGCATTTTTACATTGGAGTTAAGCCATCCAGGACTTTTGTTTGCGCTTTTAAATGTATTACCCAATGGGATGCATTGGCTAATGACCTTATTTAATATGCTCTTAGAGCAAACCCATCTCTCCTCTGTGTTCTTTGTTCCTAAGATTTTATCCCAATTCATACCTTCTAACAAGGTTCGTAGTTTGGGAAGTTGGCTCTTGAAATTCAGTGTCTTTGTATTCCCCTTATGTTTCCTATTTGTATGATTTATACTAAAGCCAATTGACCTGTGAATGCTGTTTCCTAAATTGCCCTGTATTTCCACATCCGTGGTCAGGTCTGTATTGTTGGTAATCAGTAGATCCAATAACGCTTTATATCTAGTTGGTGTGTCTACCATCTAAACCATGAAATTGTCCTGCAAGATATTTAGGAACTGGCGAGCCTTAGACATATAGTTACATAGTAGGTGAGGTTGAAAAAAGACACAAGTCCATCAAGTCCACTGGACAGCATACTCCAGGTGCGGCCGGACCAGAGTCTTGTAGAGCGGGAGAATTGTCGTTTTATCTCTGCAGTTGATCCCCCTTTTAATGCATGCCAATATTCTGTTTGCTTTATTAGCAGCAGCTTGGCATTGCATGCCATTGCTGAGCCTATCATCCACTAGGACCCCCAGGTCCTTTTCCATCCTAGATTCCCCCAGAGGTTCTCCCCCCAGTGTATAGATTGCATTCATATTTTTGCCACCCAAATGCATTATTTTACATTTTTCTACATTGAACCTCATTTGCCATGTAGTCCCCCACCCCATTAATTTGTTCAGGTCTTTTTGCAAGATTTCCACATCCTGCGTAGAAGTTATTGCCCTGCTTAGCTTAGTATTAGACATGTGCATTCGTTTTCGTCCGAATGCATTTTCGTCCGAATTTCAGGTATTTTCGTTATCGTTTTAACAAACGATAACGAAAGTGCAGAGTCCGAAAAACGAAAGATCCGATATAAACAAATGCTTTATTTTCGTTTTCGTTGCTACAACAGTTCGATATAGATAGGAGATTCGACATGATGATGACAATAACAATCTGTCCATCAAACCTGTGGTCGAATGTGCCTAACCTTAGCTCTATTAGTCCAAGATTATTCTACATAGAGAGAAGAGATTCGACGTAGAGAGGAAAGATTCGACGTAGGGGAGGAAAGATTCGACGTAGGGAGAAAAGATTCGACGTAGGGAGAAAAGATTCGACGTAGGGGAGGAAAGATTTGACGTAGGGGAGGAAAGATTCGACGTAGGAGAGGAAAGATTCGACGTAGTGGAGGAAAGATTCGACGTAGGGGAGGAAAGATAAATAAAAATAATGATGATGATGAATGTTATTGGCTGATTGTAACCAAAGAGGAGGAGCAGTAAAATAGCTAGAACTAAGTACACACGTACTTTGGCTTATGGTGTCTGTTGAAAGTTCTAAGAAGATTCAACGGAGCAGGTAAACTATATGGCGTCGCACAGTTTAGCTGCTCCGTCGAATCTTCTTTGAACATTCGACAGACACCATAAGCATTCAATGACAGATTTGACCTTAATTAGGATTTTCGGACGAATGCAATTTTTAACGAAAAACGAAATAAATAATAACGAATTTCGGGAGTAACTAAATAAATATATTTTTTGGACGAAAACGAAATTCCGAAACGAAATATTTCAGTGTGCACATGTCTACTTAGTATCATCTGCAAATACAGAGATTGAACTGTTTATCCCATCCTCCAGGTCGTTTATGAACAAATTAAATAGGATTGGTCCCAGCACAGAACCCTGGGGAACCCCACTACCCACCCCTGACCATTCTGAGTACTCCCCATTTATGACCACCCTCTGAACACGCCCTTGTAGACGAATGTGTGGTTCCATCCGCCCAGTCTATGTCTGGATAATTTAAATCCCCCACTATGATAACACTTCCCATTCTTGCTGCTAATCCAACTTGTGATAGGAGATCCATCTCCCCCTTCTCCCTCAGGTTAGGGGACCTATAGCATACTCCCAGTAATATTTTCCCCTTAGCTTCATCCCTTTGGAGCTCTACCCATAAGGATTCCACCTCCTCCCTAGCTTCCTTAGTGATGTCATCTCTCACTTTCTCACATTCATGTATACATTATTCTTGATATATAGGCATACACATCCCCCTGTTTTACCCTCTCTATCCCTGCGATAAAGGGTATACCCTTGAATGGTTGCCAGCCAATCATGAGAGCTGTTGAACCAGGTCTCTGAAATTCCCACAAAATCCAAATCCTCCTTGTACAACAGTATCTTTAGTTCAGCCATCTTGTCCGCCAGGCTCCTGGCATTGGTGAACATGCCACTCAGTTTAGACCGGTCGCATACTATTCTCTTATTGGATGTTGCAAGATTGCAACTAGGACTTGTTACTATACTTACCTTGGGTTTATGTGCTTTAGACAACCTACCACTAATGCCCCCAATACTACCCTTTGGAATATGTTCTGCGCTGACTATCTCTACCTCTGGGCCTAGAGGTCTACAAGCTAATAATACTTCATGAGACTTGCTAGACTTTGGCCTCCAGCAGGCAGGTTTTACATCTGCCAGAACAAGGGTAGTCAAAGTGAACTGCTGGAAATTCTGCCAGTCAGTTCAGACTTAAAATTGTTTGATGAAAAAGCAAGGTCCACTGCCAAAGCTACCTAAAAAAACCTGAAATAAATCAGATTGGAGTGCTGCTACTGCATATAAGCCAATTTAACTGTAAAAGAAAAAAATAAATTCCACAACCAAAAATGTGCTGTCCGTTAAACTTATACTGTTCCTTAACACTATGTACAGCTTAAAGGCATTCCCTTATCAGCATGTTATTTAAAGGATGTATGTATTTTCAATTCTGCCCTCAAAGCCACATGATAAGACTCTCTTATTGCTTTACGGCATTTATTTATTTATTTTCATTGGTCCATATGGCTAAGGCAGTAATTTTCCTATTTGCCATAAAATTGTCAAGAATTTAAGCCCCCCCGCCCCCCTTACAGACTTCAAAAGGATTCACTTCTAAGTTTGTGTTTGCAAAACTTTTAACAAGATTCACTATACCCTTCGAGAATCAAACCTGTGCCTGAAGCAAACTAATGGCACAATCGTCCCAGATTGAACTCCTTAACCCAAGCAGAGCCACTTATCTAGGGCTCAGTGTCTTAATTTTAATGATAAAAGCTACAGGTTTTATCAAAATTATGCTGTATACTGTGAACATTTCATTAATTTATTCATGCAGAAATTACTGACACGTCCCCTTCAAAATTTTATATTTAAATTTTATATCAAATTACAGTCAGTGCTTCACTATAGAGATTCTCGTGAGAGTCAATTCATGTCTCTGGCTTGAGCTAACTCACAAAATGTAGCACTAGAGCCGACCATGGTTAAGTATACATATTCTTTTTGGTAACTAAAACGGTCACTTGATAGGCATACTTTTTACAGACACCGAAAGCAGAGCTTATTGTAAAAATCAACAGCTTAAACAATATGGTAAATTCATTAATTCCATAAAGGATTTGTATTTCAAAAGGCCAAAATCACATTTTACAACAAATCCTTATGTATAATTATATTGGTTGTACATTTTTTTAATGTTCCAGCCGGCACTTTAGTGAAAAAATGAAATATGAAAAAATATAAAGTTTATTCATAGGCAAATCCAATTTAACAGAACAGGCAAGTAAACAAACTGCAGATATCTTATATTCCTCCAGTAATTGAACATCACAGAGCAGAAATATTGTGGCACGAAGAACACAGAGATTGTCTAGTAAACCACTAGTTAGATTTAGACCGCTGTGTGTGAAATTTATATACCGCTGCATATCCCATTACCCTATCATCTATTAGATAGCTGCTTTACCATGTCAAATTTAAGGAAGATAACACCACAATCACAAAAGCTGTTTAAAATAAATAAATGTCCTTGTTCTGTTATAAAGATCAGAACAATGATAAGCAGCAGGTGGCACAACTTTCTTTTTCAAACAAAAAGGTCAGGGAAAATGATATTTTAATAAATGGCATATTTTATGCAAACTTTTTTTGATTACAGAGGAACAATGCATAATATTTATTTATTGTGAATTCATTTAAATATAAAACACACTTGCATTTTTTAGATGAGTTAAACCAAAATGTCAAGATGTTTTTACAGCATACATATAATACAGAGGTATAATATATTTTTTATATATATATATATGATATCCAGACAGGTGTTTAAACACGTACTGCATTCAGAACCGTACCCAGCCGTACCCAGCCTTACCCAGCCGTACTCATCCATACTCATCCATACCCAGCCATACCCAGCCATACCCATCCATACTCAGCCGTACCCGGCCATACCCAGTCGTACCCAGCCATACTTAGCCATACTCAGCCATACCCATCCATACCCAGCTGTACCCGGCCGTACCGAGCCATACCCAGCCGTACTCAGCCGCACCCAGCCCCAGCTGTACCCAGCCATACTCGGCCATACCCAGCCATACCCAGCCATACCCAGCATTACTCAACCGTACCCAGCCGTACCCGGCCGTATTCAGCCATACTCATTCATGCTCAGTCATCCAATCCATACTCAGCCATCCCCATCCACGGCTTATTCATCCACATTCATGCTCATCTGCCACATCAGTTCTCATCCATGCCACATCCATGCCACTACAGTGACTCACAAAAGTGTAATTAATAGGTAGTCAAATTAGATTTGACATTTATGTCCCTAGAACACCTGACGGTGCTCCCTGCATGTTGGGCCTCTCAATGTGGCCAGGCTCTGTAAAAGTCTCCCACATGTGGTATCGCCGTACTCAGGAGGAGTAGGAGAATCTATTTTGGGGTGTAATTTTTTGTATGTACATGTTATGTGTTAGAAATATTGTATAAATGGACAACTTTGTGTAATAAAAAAATGTGTTTTCATTTTCTTTACACATTTTCCAAAAACTTGTAGAAAAAAATGACATGTTCAAAAGACTCATTATGCCTCATAGATTATACATTGGGTTGTTTTCTTTCCAAAATAGGGTCACTTTAGGGGCGTTTCCATTGTCCTGGTGCTCCAGGGCCTTCAAAAATGTAAGAGGTAGTCAAGAAATTATATGTGTAATTTATGCTCCAAGAACGCCTGATGATGCTCCCTGCATGTTGGGCCTCTGTATGTGGCCAGACTGTGTAAAAGCCTCACACATGTGGTATCACCGTACTCAAGAGGAGTAGCAGAATATGATTTGGGGTGTAATTTGTGCTATGCATATGCTGTGTGTGAGAAATAACCTGCTAATATAACAATTTTGTGGAAAAAAAATCTTGATTTTGCAAAGAATTGTGGGAAAAAATTACAACTTCAAAAAACTCACCATGCCACCCTCTAAATACCTTGGAATGTCTACTTTCCAAAAAGGGGTCATTTGGGGATATTTATACTTTCCTGGCTTTTTAGTGTCTCAAGAAATGTGAAATGTGAAAAGAAGATGTCAGTACATCAGCTATTTTGCTAAATTTTATAACAGAAACAAAGAAAAATTATTTTTTTTACAGAATTTTCAGTCTTTTTTCTGTTATAGCGCAAAAAATAAAAAACCCAGCGATGATTAAATACCACCAAAAGAAAGCTCTATTTGTGTGAAAAAGGACAAAAATTTCATATAGGTACAGTGTTGCATGAGTAATTGTCATTCAAAATGTGAGAGCACCAAAAACTGAAAATTGGTCTGGTTAGGAAGGGGGTTTAAGGGCCCAGTGGTCAAGTGGTTAAAGGAACAGGAGCCTTTTTTTTTTTTGGGTTACAACCACTTTAAGTCTGGGTTCACACTTCACACTGGGTTCACAGGCATCGCATGTGATTCTCACCCGCACTGCAGTGCCAATTGCATGCGATGTCTGTGCAATGCGAGTTCAGCCATACAGTTGTATGGCTGTATGGCTGAACTCGCATTGGATTTGCAGGAAAATAGTGCAGGGACTTTTTTTTCCCACACTGGAATCGGATCGAATGGGTGTTCTCACCCATGCGATCTGATTCCTGTGCGAGCTCACAGTTGGCACTGCGATCTGTGGACCGATCTGGGGGTGTCATTAACATTGTATTGACACCCACAGCGGTTCGCAGAGGGCAATGTGAAGTGCCTGTGGGAGAGTTGCAATGTGGAAACCGGCGCTGTAATCATGCTGGTTCCCGCATTGCTACAGTGTGAACCTAGGCTAAAGGGCAATTTTCAAGGTCAGTTCAGTTTTAGTTGGGGGTTGTGGTTAAGTTTTAGATTCAGGTTAGGTATTAGGGATAGGTTAGAGATCAGGGAAATGCCAGTGCACACTTTAATTTTCGCAACAAAGCCCTGCATTAAAAATCTTCTGCCAAGCCCCTAGTGCCAACATTTAACATAACATTATATTCACACATGCTTTTTAAGACAGAAATATTCCTGTTTGTCATTAGTAGTACATCCAAGTTTTAATTTATCTTATTACATTAAAACTGTTAGAACATACAGTATTCTTTTAAATTAATAAATTGATAGTATATGGTAAAAATATGCAATAAACCACAACAATCTAAAATAGCTTTTTACATGAAATATGATTTCGTTTTTATCCATCATATGATCTTCAAAGAAAGAAAATGCCAAAGGCTGAGTGTCAACAAGCATTGATAGTTTAACAAATCTTAAGCTATATTTGCTTATTCTTTTAATGTTTATTTAGATAAAACTGAATAGAGCGATGGAAAATGTTAATATTATACTCAACGTAATCATTTGGGGACTGCCATTCAAATTGCAGTGAATAAAGTGAGCAAAAAATATGTTTTGTGCTGAAGGTACAATAGACTGAAATGTATTATTTCCACTTAGGTAGAGCATTGGGTCTGGATGACCTAAAATAGATTGAAATATGCTAAGAATGGTAAAATAGAGAACAATACGTGACAATTATGATTTCTTCTGTTTCTTAAACTCTTAACAAAACAAATAATATAGAACTAGTGTAAACATTCCTGTTTGCCATAGCCTTCCTAAAAGCATGTTATATTATTAATAGCCCATGGGTATAAGGCATGCTGCCTTTGATGTGTTCAGCAATGGCATTATAAGAAATGTCCTTAGTACAAAGAAAGCCTTAGTACAAAACATGAACTTTTTTAATACTGAGAATTAATTATCTTTATTTACATAAAAAGTATTTTTTAGCAATATTTTTTTTTATTTTTTAATTGCCAATAATAGTAAACTTGAAGTTGTGTCTTGCTGACCATTATTACCAAGCCAGGAAGTAAGGGAAAATCCTAAATGTACCAGCACACAATGGGACAGGAATAAAGGGGAAATCTTCCAATTAGGACACTTGTTCTGGTAAAAACTATTTAACCACTTCAGCCCCGGAAGGATTTCGCCCCTTAATGACCAGAGCACTTTTTACAATTTGGCACTGCGCTGCTTTAACTGATAATTGCGCAGTCATGCAATGCTGTACCCAAACAAAATCTGTGTTCTTTTTTCCCCACAAATAGAGCTTTCTTTTGGTGGTATTTGATCACCTGTGGGATTTTTATTTTTTGCGATATAAACAAAGAAATATCGAAAATTTTGAAAAAAAAATATTTTTTACTTTTTGTTATCAAAAAAAATCCAATAAACTCAATTTTAGTCATACATTTAGACCAAAATGTATCCAGCCACATTTCTTGGGTAAAAAATTCAATAAGTGTATATTTATTGGTTTGCGCAAAAAAGTTATAGCGTCTACAAAGTATGGCACATTTTCTGGAATTTAGGTAGCTTTTAGTTTATGACTGTCTATCTCATTTCTTGAGGTGCTAAAATGCCCGGTCAGTACAAAACCCCTCCAAATTACCCCTTTTTGGAAAGTAGACACCCCAAGGAATTTGCTGAGAGGCATGTTGAGCCGTTGAATATTTTATTTTTTTGTCACAAGTGTTTGAAAAATGACAAAAAAAAAAAGTTCTGCTGCTTCTCCTGAGTACGGGGATACCACATGTATGAGACTTTTTGGGAGTCTAGCTGCGTACAGGACCCCAAAAACCAATCACGTCTTCAGGGTTTCTAAGGGCATAAATTTTTGATTTCACTCCTCACTACCTATCACAGTTTTGGAGGCCACAAAATGCCAAGATAGCACAAAACCACCCCAAATGAACCTCCTTTTGGAAGGTAGACACCCCAAGCAATTTGCTGAGAGCCATGTTGAGTCCATGGAATATTTTGTATTTTGCCACAAGTTTTTTTTTTTTTTTTTTACACAAAGTTGTCACTAAATAATATATTGCTCAAATATGCTAGACTTTTTTGCCAATCTAGCTGTGTACAAGACCCCGAAAACCAATCACTGCCTTCAGGCTTTCTAAGGGCTTAAAATAGTGATTTTACTCCTCACTACCTATCACAGTTTCAGAGGCCCTGAAATGTCAAGATAGCACAACCCCCCCCCCCCCCCCCAGTTAGGTAGTGAGGAAGTGAAATCACCATTTTACGCCCTTAGAAAGCCTGAAGGCTCCCAAAAAGTCTCACACATGTGGTATCCCCATACTCAGGAGAAGCAGCAGAGTGTATTTTGGGGTGTAATTTCACATATACCCATGCCATGTGTGAGCAATATATCATTTAGTGACAACTTTTTCAAATCAAAATTTTGTCGAAACTTGTGTCAAAATATAAAATATGGACTTAACATGCTTCTCAGCAAATAGGTTGGGGTGTCTACTTTCCAAAAAGGGGTCATTTGGGGGGGGTGAACTGTTCTGGCATTATATGCCCAACATTAGAAGCTTATGCCACACATCATCCACTCTTCTAACCACTTGAACCACCAAGTCCTTTCTGACACTTTTTGTTTACCAGAAAAAAATATTTATTTTTTTTGCTAGAAAATTACTTTGAACCCCCAAACATTATATTTTTTTAAAGCAGAGGCCCTACAGAATAAAATGGTGGGTGTTGCAATTTTTTTTTCACAAAGTATTTGCGCAGCGATTTTTCTAATGCAATTTTTTGGGAAATAACACTTTTTTTAATTTCAATGCACAAAAACACACTATATTGCCCAAATGTTTGGTGAAATATAAAAGATGATCTTATGCTGAGTACATAGATAGCAAACACGACATGCATTAAAATTACGCACAACCGTGCAGCGGCAACAAACTATATACATTTTTAAAAGCCTTTAAAAGCCTTTACAGGTTACCACTTAAGATTTACAGAGGAAGTCTACTACTAGAATTACTGCCCTCAAACTGACATTTGCGGTAATACCTCACATGCCTGGTGCAATTGCTGTTTACATACGACACAAGACCGACGCTTGCATTTACATTTGTGCGCGTGCACAGGGGGACGGGAGTTCTTTAATTTTTTTTTTTCATTATTCATTTTTCTTTTTATTTAATTTTTACACTGTCCCTTTAATTTTTTTTATCCTTTTTATAGTTATCACATTGAATTTAAGTATCCCCTATAATAGCAAATTTTAAAAAATTTGGTGTCTATTAGACTCTAGATCTCTCCTCAGCCCTTAAAGCATCTGACCACACCAAGATCGGTGTGATAAGATGCTTTCCCAATTTCCAATGGCGCTATTTATATCCGGCAAAACCAAAGTCATGAAATGCTCAAAGCTTCCTGTTTCTTAGGCCATAGAGATGATTGGAGCCATTCTAGTCTCCGATCAGCTCTATGGTCAGCTGGGGGAACCACCGGCTGCATTCTCAGGTTCCCCAGTGGGACAGGAGAGCCCGAGAAAACCATGGATGGCAGGAGGGGGGGACATTCCCTCCCACTGCTTGTAAAAGCAGTCTAGCGGCTAAATAGCTGCTAGGATTGCTTTTACATAAAAGCCGACCGCTGGCTGAAAAAAATGATATCAAGATGATAATTGAACCTGCAGGCATCATTCTGGTATAAGCACTCAAAGTCCAGCAACATACCAGTACATCGCTGGACCTTGTTGGGCATATATTGTAATGTTCTTTTTGTTCATACAAATTGTGGGTTGAGCGGGAAAAAAAAAACTTAACAGATTCCTCCATTCCCATGGGCTGAACGAAAAAGAAGAACCTAACAGATTCCTCCATTCACATTGAGCGATGTGGATGAAGAAATCTCTGCCAAGATGAGTAAATAAAAATATATGCCGAAGCAGAGGGGCAATCCGCCCATAATGTCCACCCCTACCACTATGCTTTGGCATTTATGCTCTTTTTTTTTAACTGTGATGGTGAAATCACCTCCTATAGTGCTGGAGTTGCTGATTTACGTTTCATGAGAGCAAACCCTGTTGCTGTCAAAATAAATAAACCCGTGCTGCAGCTGAATGGCGTACCTGCAAAGCAAATAATAGTTAATAAAACAAAGTAACATTACAGTATAACAGCAGGACATACTGTACCTGCAAAGCAAACACGATAAAACACAGTAACAATAAAATATTACAGTTAAGCATAAAATACAGTAAAAAAGAGCAGAACAATAGAGAGAGTACAATAGAGAGAAGAACAATAGCTTTTTTTATTTTATTTATTTATTATTTTATTTATTTATTTTTTATAGTTTTTTTATTTGTTTTTGTTTTTTTTACACTTTTATTGTAACTATAAATGTTCCAACTTAGGGTCTCTCAAAATGCGATGGCCATCTAACATCTTTTGAGACCCTGTGTGAAAGTGTGCCCTAGGACTGTGCCATGCTGTACCCTATTCTAATACTCTATACTAGTGTATGGTAGCGACGGAAACAGTCACTGATGCAAGGACCAGGTTGGTCAGGACAGGAGGGACAATAAAAGCAGGTGTCACGCCTATATCCCTGTTTTCTACAGACACAACCTGTTCTTTGGGATGTTCTTTGGGTAGAGGTACCACGGAGGACATCCGGAAAGTACCTCTCATGCAGCCGGCTCACTGAATTTGCATTGGGAAGTTGGGCCACAGCACCATCTTGAAACAGATAGGCTGTGATGATCTCTTCTTGGAATTTTAGGAAGAATCTAGTTCGTCCTGATGCTTTATATAGCACATAAACACTTTTTTACACCAGCATCTGGCCTTACAGGCAATTAAGTACGGCACTATGGTCATTGAAGTCCACCCCTTCCATGTTAAGGTTGTATTCATGGACACAGAGAGGCTTCTCAACAACACCAGTCACCGTTGTAATTTGGACTTTTGTATCTGCGTGAAGGGAGGACAGAACGAAAACATTCCGTGTGTCCCTCCACTTCACTGCAAGCAATTTATTACACTTCAAGCAGACTCTCTCCCCTGTCTAAGTCGGGAATCTACAAGCCATTGGGGGAAGCCCCGGCGATTAGATCACACTGTGCCACATGATCCAATTTCAGATTTAAAGCGGTGACTAAAAAGTGGCACGCTTGTGTAATAATTGTCCATGTACAAGTGCTACCCCTTTCCAAATAAGGGTGACACCAAGTCCCAAACAATCTTACCAAGGCACCCTATGTAGTCTGGGCAGTTGGGGGCTCCACGCTGCTATCTTTTCCTTCGTAAACCAGAAAACTATATGTATAGCCTGTGGCCCTGTCACAGAGCTTATACATCTTGACCCCATATTGCTGGAGAGAAACTGTTTGAAAGCAAGGCGGCCAGAAAATGTAATCAGGGACTCATCATCGCAGACAACTAGATTGTGGAATAAACAAGGCTGCAAATTGTTGGTTGAAGTGGTTTACGAGGGAGCGGATTTTGTGCAGCCGCTCATATCCAGGGTCACCCCAAGGATGACAGAGTTGATTGTCAATGAAATATATGAACCGCAAGATTTGCTTGTATCGATTCCTGGTCGTGGAAGGAGAGAACACGGGCATATGGTGATTTGGGTCAGTGGACCAATATGACCGCAACGCAACCTTTTTAGTAATGCTCATGAGGAGGGATAGGCCCAGAAAGATCTTAAATTCGGGAACCGTTATAGGTTTCCAGCCAAATTCTCTGGTAAGGGTCCAATTTGGATAAATTGACCAGCGTATAATTTGCTTTGGTCCACAATAGATCTATACAGATCTTCCGTGAAAAACAATTTGTAAAAGTCAAGGGTACTAAAATCCACTGTTTCCACCTTAATTCCAGATTGGCCAGTGAATGGGGGAAGTACAGGCGATGCAGAAGTGGTGGGCTGCCAATCAGGATTTTCAAACGCAGCGGGAAGGGCACTATGGGCTCTACGGGCCTGTCTTTGAATTCTTGGTGGCTGCGGAGCACTATGTGCTAGCCACCGCACCAGCTTGAACTGCACTTATGGAACTCGCCACATCACCAAATGTTACTGCAGTGCTGGTTTGTCTATGACCAGGATGTACTAGGCCGCTGGTGCTTGCCAGTTCCCCAGAAGGTTGAGCGGCACTAGTACTGGCTCTCTGCTCTATACAAGAACTATTCGGTTGTTGCACCTCAGCAACAGAAGAATGGGGTCGGGTTGCCTGACCTTGGCAGAGCTACTTCGTTGTCAGAGCTATCTGTCAGGGTGCAGCTGGTCTCTATGGGTTCGTAAACTGAGCCTGAACCTGACAGTGAGGCTTCCCCTTCGCTCTCATCAGCAACGTGTAGGCCTCTTCACTACTGTACCTCTGTATGGACATTGTGGCCACTAAATTTATAGGTACAGCTAGTGTGACTCACAGGTAAAAGAGCAACTGGTTGTCAGTGGCTGCTTGAATCACTACAAAAAATTAACTGTTAGTGCTTGCAGGGATCAGGCGTGACTCTGCTAAAGCTGCAGTTTTTTGTGCTGTGTTTTATAAGTGACAGTGATATATTGATACTGCACTTGGGTGGGCTGGGCAGAGGGGCTAAATGCAGGTTCTGGCAGGTGTCTGGGCTGATCCAGCTAACGCAGCATTTTTGGGAACACTATACTATTGGGGACGCTAGTATAGATCTGATCAGATCAAAGATATTGATCCGTTCAAACACTATTCTAGTAGGGGAGGTGTATGGTGTGTGCGTGTGTGTTAGCGTTACTGGCAATCAAAGGGTTTAAATCTGATGCTGTCTGGGATTGTAACTGACTGACGCTGACACCTAACTGATGCTAACTAGCTAACCCGTGACACTAATACAGTAATCAGAAAAAATATCTGTACACTATACTAATGCAACAGTGACAGGAAGTGAAAGTGTTAACTGGGGGTGATCAAGGGGTTAATCCTTTATTAGGAACTATATGGTGGGTAATCTAAACTGGTACTACCGCTAACTGCCCTAACCCTGTTTAGAGTCACAAGTGACACATCTACAGTGATCAAAAAAGAGATCTGTACATCATACTAGTGACACTGTGACAGGGGGTGAAAGGGTTAACTTGGGGGTGTTCAAGGGGTTAAAACCTTTAATATGGAATATTTGAGGGTACCCTAAACCTACCTGGACCTACCACTAGGAAAAAATAGCAATAGGCGTATATTGATTGATTTGTGCAAAAGTTATCACGTCTACAAACTACAGGGATAGCTTTAGGGACTTTTATTTTTTTTTATTGTTTTTACTGGTAATGGCAGTGATCTGCAATTTAGCGGGACTGCAACATTGTGGCAGACAAATCTGGCCCAAATGACACTTTTTGGGGACCAGTCACATTATTACATTGATCAGTACTATAAAAACTGTAGGGGGGGTGAGCTTATTGGAATATGACAGAGATCACTGTTCCCGATCACTGGGAACAGTAGATCTCTTTCATCTGGCAGAATGGGGAATCATCTTGTTTAGATAGGCAGTTCTCCGCCTCTCCATACCTCGATCGCTGGTCAGCAGCGGTCATCGAGTCTGTGTGCCCGCCGCATGCATGCTCCTGTGGCGTGCGGCGGGCACACGGGTGCCTGCTATCCTCCTTGCACAGACTGACGATCAGGTACGTCGGTTTGCTCAGGAGAGCCAACCCGCCACAGTATATCTGCATGAACTAATCGCTATGTGGTTAATAATACTAGATCTCTATCCCATGGAAGTTTGTAATTTATCTCCTGAAAGCTCTAAGAAACCCCACACTCTACAGTTTGCCAGCCTATTTTTACATTTTGGTTTATAGATAAAAAGCACAGCTCTGGGGGAAACCCATGCAAGGATGCATTCAGTACAATACCTAAATATTTAGATTTTGCACATCATAATTTTGCAATTATCAGATGATTATGAGCAAATATCCAGAAAACAATCCACAATTTTCACACCCTTATCCTCATCATATTGAATGTCAGTGCAGATGGAGACTTGCCCATCTTCACTAGGTTTGACACCCTATCCTATAAAGCTAAAAGCCACATTCACACTTGCAAATGGGGTCAATTGCAGTTACCTATGGGAGACTGAGCAGGGTTTTCTGCTATTAGCTGCGGACAACCTATTGAATGCAATGGAAGCCTAACAGCCAGTGGTGTATTTAGGTTTTGTGCTGCCCTAGGCCTGACTAAACTCACGCCCCCTCATTTAAATTTGACCCACCCCTTCCTGTCAAGGCCACACCCCTTCCTATTTAAGACACACCCTGTCATCTGTAAACCACACCCCTTCCTCTTTCAATTGATGGGCACAGTGGCTGCGTTTGATAGCACAGTGGCTGTGTTTGATGGGCACAGTGGCGGCGTTTCTTGGGCACAGTGACTGCGTTTGATGGAAACAGTGGCTGCATTTGATGGGCACAGCGGCTGCGTTTGATAGCACAGTGGTGGCAATTGATGGGCACAGTGGCTGCATTTGATGGCACAGTGGCTGCGTTTAATGGGCACAGTGGCTGCGTTTGATGGGCACAGTGGTGGCAATTGATGGGCACAGTGGCTGCGTTTGATGGGCACAGTGGCTGCGTTTGATGGGCACAGTGGCAGCAATTAATGGGCACAGTGGCTGCATTTTATGGGCACAGTGGCTGCATTTGATGGCACAGTGGTGGCAATTGATTGGCACAGTGGCTGCGTTTAATGGGCACAGTGGCTGAGTTTGATGGCACAGTGGTGGCAATTTATGGGCACAGTGGATGCGTTTGATGGGCACAGTGGCGGCGTTTGATGGGTACAGTGGCAGCAATTGATGGGGCACAGTGGCTGCATTTTATGGGGCACAGTGGCTGCATTTTATGGGGCACAGTGGCTGCGTTTGGGGGCACAGTGGATGCGTTTGGGGGCACAGTGGATGCGTTTGAGGGCACAGTGGCTGCATTTGGGGGCACAGTGGATTCATTTGGGGGCATAGTGGATGCGTTTGGGGGCACAGTGGATGCGTTTGAGGGCACAGTGGCTGCATTTGGGGGCACAGTGGATTCATTTGGGGGCACAGTGGCTGCATTTGGGGGCACAGTGGATTCGTTTGGGGGCACAGTGGCTGCATTTGGGGACACAGTGGATTCATTTGGGGGCACAGTGGCTGCATTTGGGGGCACAGTGGATGCGTTTGGGGGCACAGTGGCTGCGTTTGAGGGCACAGTGGATGCGTTTGAGGACATAGTGGATGCGTTTGGGGCAGGGGCATCACTAGGTGGCAAAAAGACCAGGGGCTTCAGCCCGAAGTCCAAAAACCGCGGGGGGGGGGGTGGTTGGCGCTGCTTTTTTTGGGGCTGGTTGGTGGGTTGTGTGACTTACCAGTGCCCATCAATGCTTTTGGGGGCACAGTGGATTCATTTGGGGGCACAGTGGCTGCATTTGGGGGCACAGTGGATTCGTTTGGGGGCACAGTGGCTGCATTTGGGGGCACAGTGGATTCATTTGGGGGCACAGTGGCTGCATTTGGGGGCACAGCGGATTCGTTTGGGGGCACATTGGATGCGTTTGAGGGCACAGTGGATGCGTTTGGGGGCACAGTGGATTAGTTTGGGGGCACAGTGGCTGCGTTTTGGGGCACAGTGGATTTGCTTGGGGGCACAGTGGCTGCATTTGGGGGCACAGTGGATGCGTTTGGGGGCACAGTGGCTGCGTTTGGGGGCACATTGGATGCGTTTGAGGACATAGTGGATGCGTTTGGGGCAGGGGCATCGCTAGGTGGCAAAAAGACCAGGGGCTTCAGCCCGAAGTCCAAAAAACGCGCGGGGGGGGGGGGGGGGGTGGTTGGCGCTGCTTTTTTTGGGGCTGGGTGGTGGGGTTGTGTGACTTACCAGTGCCCATCAATGCTAAACCAGCAGTAAACACACCTGCCTGACACTGACCATTACACCAACCCGCCTGGCCTACATACCCTGACCTGCCTGACCTACATACACTGACCTACATATACTGACCTACATACACTGACCACTGACCTACATACACTGACCACTGACCTACATACACTGACCACTGACCTACATACACTGACCACTGACCTACATACACTGACCTGCCTGACCTACATACACTGACCTGCCTGACCTACATACACTGACCTGCCTAACCTACATACACTGACCTACATACAATGACTACTGACCTACATACACTGACCTGCCTGACCTACATACACTGACCTGCCTGACCTACATACACTGACCTATATACACTGACCACTGACCTACATACACTGACCTGCCTGACCTACATACACTGACCTGCCTGACCTACATACACTGACCACTGATCTGCCTGACCTACATACACTGACAGGGGTGTAGGGAGGGGGTGGCTAGGGGGGGTTAAAGCCCCGAACGTGACCCCGAAAAGCCCCGAGTCTATGGAATGCTGCATTCCATTGTTAGCCCCGAGCGCCGTCCACCGGGACCGATCTGATTGCGGGTGCAGCCGAAAGTGGCCGAGTGCGGCCGAAAGTAGCCGAGTCCCTGACTGTCATAGTGGCCGAGTGCAGCCGAAAGTAGCTGAGTAAGTCCCCAAGTGCCATAGTGGCCGAGTGCGGCCGAAAGTGGCCGAGTGCAGCCGAAAGCAGCCAAGTCCCCGAGTGCCATAGCGGCCGAGTGCAGCCGAAAGTGGCTGAGTGCCGCAGCTCCCGCCTTCTGGAGCGGGACGTGTGACGTGACAAACATTTTAGCCGGCAGGCTCCAGAAGACGGGAACGCTACATCCCCGCTCGGGCGGGCGGCTCTCTTCTCCTCTTCTCCTCGGCTCCTCTCTGACGGTGACAAGTGACTGACTGCCTGCTGTGACCGCACACCACGGCTGAGCTGAGGTAGGTCAGACACACAGTTTGTGTATGTAGGTCAGTATATGTAGGTCAGGCAGGTCAGTGGTCAGTGTATGTAGGTCAGTGAATGTAGGTCAGGCAGGTCAGTGGTCAGTGTATGTAGGTCAGGCAGGTCAGTGTATGTACAGTGGCTTGCGAAAGTATTCGGCCCCCTTGAACTTTTCAACCTTTTGCCACATTTCAGGCTTCAAACATAAAGATATAAAATTTTTATTTTTTGTGAAGAATCACCAACAAGTGGGACACAATTGTGAAGTGGAACGAAATCTTTTGGATTTTTGAAACTTTTTTAACTAATAAAAAAATGAAAAGTGGGGCGTGCAAAATTATTCGGCCCCCTTGCGTTAATACTTTGTAGAGCCACCTTTTGCTGCGATTACAGCTGCAAGTCGCCTGGGGTATGTCTCTATCAGTTTTTCACATCGAGAGACTGAAATTCTTGCCCATTCTTCCTTGCAAAACAGCTCAAGCTCAGTGAGGTTGGATGGAGAGCGTTTGTGAACAGCAGTTTTCAGCTCTTTCCACAGATTCTCGATTGGATTCAGGTCTGGACTTTGACTTGGCCATTCTAACACCTGGATACGTTTATTTGGGAACCATTCCTTTGTAGATTTTGCTGTACGTTTGGGATCATTGTCTTGTTTGAAGATAAATCTCCGTCCCAGTTTCAGGTCTTTTGCACACTCCAACAGGTTTTCATCCAGAATGGTCCTGTATTTGGCTGCATCCATCTTCCCCTCAATTGTAACCATCTTCCCTGTCCCTGCTGAAGAAAAGCAGGCCCAAACCATGATGCTGCCATTACCATGTTTGACAGTGGGGATGGTGTGTTGAGTGTGATGAGCTGTGTTGCTTTTACACCAAACATATCGTTTTGCATTGTGGCCAAAAAGTTCGATTTTGGTTTCATCGGACCAGAGCACCTTCTTCCACATGTTTGGTGTGTCTCCCAGGTGGCTTGTGGCAAACTTTAGACAAGACTTTTTATGGATATCTTTGAGAAATGGCTTTCTTCTTGCCACTCTTCCATAAAGGCCAGATTTGTGCAGTATACGACTGATTGTTGTCCTATGGACAGACTCTCCCACCTCAGCTGTAGTTTTCTGCAGTTCATCCAGAGTGATCATGGGCCTCTTGGCTGCATCTCTGATCAGTCTTCTCCTTGTCTGAGCTGAAAGTTTAGAGGGACAGCCAGGTCTTGGTAGATTTGCAGTGGTCTGATACTCCTTCCATTTCAAAATGATCGCTTGCACAGTGCTCCTTGGGATGTTTAAAGCTTGAGAAATCTTTTTGTATCCAAATCCGGCTTTAAACTTCTCCACAACAGTATTACGGACCTGCCTGGTGTGTTCCTTGGTCTTCATGATGCTCTCTGCGCTCTCAACAGAACCCTGAGACTATCACAGAGCAGGTGCATTTATACAGAGACTTGATTACACACAGGTGGATTCTATTTATCACCATCAGTCATTTAGGACAACATTGGATCATTCAGAGATCCTCGCTGAACTTCTGGAGTGAGTTTTCTGCACTGAAAGTAAAGGGGCCGAATAATTTTGCACGCACCACTTTTCAGTTTTTTAATTGCTAAAAAAGTTTAAAACATCCAATAGATTTTGTTCCACTTCACAATTGTGTCCCACTTGTTGGTGATTCTTCACAAAAAATTAAAATTTTATATCTTTATGTTTGAAGCCTGAAATGTGGCAAAAGGTTGAAAAGTTCAAGGGGGCCGAATACTTTCGCAAGCCACTGTAGGTCAGGCAGGTCAGTGTATGTAGGTCAGTGGTCAGTGTATGTAGGTCAGTGGTCAGTGTATGTAGGTCAGTGTATGTAGGTGAGGCAGGTCAGTGTATGTAGGTGAGGCAGGTCAGTGTATGTAGGTCAGGCAGGTCAGTGTATGTAGGTCAGTGGTCAGTGCATGTAGGTCAGTGGTCAGTGTATGTAGGTCAGTGTATGTAGGTCAGTGGTCAGTGTATGTAGGTCAGTGGTCAGTGTATGTAGGTCAGTATATGTAGGTCAGTGTATGTAGGTCAGGCAGGTCAGTTTATGTAGGCCAGGCAGCTTTGGTGTAATGGTCAGTGTCAGGCAGGTGTGTTTACTGCTGGTCAGCATTGATGGGCACTGGTAAGTCACACAACCCCACCACCCAGCCCAAAAAAAAGCTGCACCAACCCCCCCCCCCGGTTTTTGGACTTCGGGCTGAAGCCCCTGGTCTTTTTGCCACCTAGCAACGCCCCTGTACACTGACCTACATACACAAACTGTGTATCTGACCTACCTCAGCTCAGCCGTGGTGTGCGGTCACAGCAGGCAGTCAGTCACTTGTCGCCGTCAGAGAGGAGCCGAGGAGGAGAGGAGAAGAGAGCCCGAGCGGGGATGTAGCGTTCCCGCCTTCTGGAGCCTGCAGGTAAACTGGACGTCACGTCACACGTCCCGCTCCAGAAGGCGGGAGCTGCGGCACTCCACCACTTTCGGCTGCACTCGGCCTCTATGGCAATCGGGGGCTTGGCTGCTTTCAGCTGCACTCGGCCACTTTCGGCCGCATTTGGCCGCTATGGCACTTGGGGACTCACTCAGCTACTTTTGGCCGCACTCGGCCGCTATGGCACTCGGGGACTCGGCTACTTTCGGCCGCACTCGGCCACTTTCGGCTGCACCCGCAATCAGATCGGTCCCTGCGGGGCTAACAATGGAATGCAGCATTCCATAGACTCGGGGCTTTTCGGGGTCACGTTCGGGGCTTCAGCCCCCTAGCCACCCCCTCCCTACACCCCTGGTTTGGGGGCACAGTGGATTCGTTTGGGGGCACAGTGGCTGCGTTTGAGAGCACAGTGGATGCGTTTGAGGGCACAGTGGATGCATTTGGGGGCACAGTGGATGCATTTGGGGGCACAGTGGCTGCGTTTGGGGGCACAATGGCTGCGTTTGGGGGCACAATGGCTGCGTTTGGGGGCTCAGTGGCTGCATTACTAAAGCTGCCTGGGTTACAGTATACAAGTTTTTAAATCAATTACCTGAGGGTTCCCGCCGTCGTCGTCCTCCTCTCTCTCGCTCCTCCTCCTCCTCTGGTAACCATAGAGACACGTCCCGACTCCCCGAGCTGGACCGCAGAGGTGGGTAGGCGGAGCATTAGGCTCTGCCTCCATCAGTTAAGCTGACAGAGTCAGTCATGGTCCGTTTTATGGGAGCGGCAGTCGCTCCCCCCCTCGGCCAAGTACTTGCCCATACTGTGCCAGTGCTGATGAGTGCACAATATATAATAAGGCAAGCCGGCCGCGGGAGGCTGTATCAGAGCGGGAGCTGGCCGCTGAATCTGTTCAGGACGTGGGGAGGACGGGTTGGGGGGGTTTTGTGCGGGGGGCGGCAAAAAAGCCGCCGCCCCCCGCAAAGTGCCGCCTAGGCCTAGGCCTTGTTGGCCTAGGCCAAGACAAAGCACTGCTGACAGCACCTACAGCTATTCATCGTCATTCACATGTTATTGTTAATGCAGCAATTACCTGCGGATGATTGGCCCTGGACACACAGGAGGGATTTACTAAATCTGGTGCATACAGAATCTGGTGCAGCTGTGTATAGCAGGGATGGACTGGCCATCAGGACTACCGGGAGTTTCAGTGGGCCGGTTTCAGTGGCTGCCTATTGTGTCTACGATTTACCCGTCAATTGCCGACAGCTGGCGCCTGACGGGTAGATCAAGATGCATGCAGAGTAGCGCAGGCAGCCTCTGTAGTAAGTTCCCTCTCATGTCATGCTGCTGCTGCTCCCCCCGGCGGCCCCTCCTCCTCCTCTCTTCTCGTCCATCTCCATTTGTTTGTGACATCATCTGGGATGGACGAAAAGAGAGGAGGAAGAGGGGCCGCCGGGGGGGAGCAGCAGCAGCGTGACATGAGAGGGAACTTACTACAGAGGCTGCCTGCGCTACTCTACATGCATCTCGATCTACCCGTCAGGCACCAGCTGTCGGGAGCAGCAGCAGCGTGACATGAGAGAGAACTTACTACAGAGGCTGCCTGCGCTACTCTGCATGTGAAGAAAACAACAAGTAAACGCTGTGCCCTGAATGTACCCCATGTGCCCTGATTGTACCCCATGTGCTCTGATGTGCTGATGTGCCCTGATTGTACCCCATGTGCCCTGAATGTGCCCTGAATGTACCCCATGTGCCCTGATGTGCCCGGATTGCACCCCATGTGCCCTGAATGTGCCCTGATGTTCCCTGAATGTGTCCTGATGTACCCCATGTGCCCTGATGTGCCCTGATGTGCCCTGATGTTCCCTGAATGTGCCCTGATGTACCCCATGTGCCTGATGTGCCCTGAATGTGCCCTGATGTACTCCATTTGCCTGATGTGCCCTGAATGTGCCCTGATGTACCCCATGTGCCTGATGTGCCCCATGTGCCCTGATGTTCCCTGAATGTGCCTGGCATGCCCTGAATGTGCCCTGATGTACCCCATGTGCCTGATGTGCCCCATGTGCCCTGATGTTCCCTGAATGTGCCCTGATGTTCCCTGAATGTGCCCTGAATTTTGCCCTGATGTACCCCATGTGCCTGATGTGCCCTGATGTGCCCTAAATGTGCCCTGATGTATCCCATGTGCCTGATGTGCCCTGAATTTGCCCTGATGTTCCCCTATGTGCCTGATGTGCCCTGATGTACCCCATGTGCCTGATGTGCCCTAAATGTGCCCTGATGTGCCCTGAATGTACCCCATGTGCCCTGATTGTACCCGATGTGCCCTGATGTGCCCTTATTGTACCCCATGTGCCATGAATGTGCCCTGATGTGCTCTGAATGTACCCCATGTGCCCTGATGTGCCCTGATTGCACCACATGTGCCCTGAATGTGCCCTGATGTGCCCTGATGTTCCTTGAATGTGTACTGATCTAACCCATGTGCCTGATGTGCCCCATGTGCCCTGATGTTCCCTGAATGTGCCCTGATGTACTCCATGTGCCTGATGTGCCCTGAATGTGCCCTGATGTACCCCATGTGCCCGATGTGCCTCATGTGCCCTGATGTTCCCTGAATGTGCCTGACATGCCCTGAATGTGCCCTGATGTACCCCATGTGCCTGATGTGCCCCATGTGCCCTGATGTTCCCTGAATGTGCCCTGATGTACCCCATGTGCCTCATGTGCCCTGATGTGCCCTGAATGTGCCCTGATGTATCCCATGTGCCTGATGTGCTCTGAATGTGCCCTGAATGTGCCCTGGTGTTCCCCCATGTGCCTGATGTGCGCTGAATGTGCCCTTATGTGCCCTGAATGTGCCCTGATGTACCCCATGTGCCTGATGTGCCTGATGTGCCCTATGTGCCCTGATGTTCCCTGAATGTGCCTGATGTGCCCTGAATGTGCCCTGATGTGCCCCATGTGCCTGATGTGCCCCATGTGCCCTGATGTTCCCTGAATGTGCCCTGATGTTTCTTGAATGTGCCCTGATTAGGGATGAGCCGAACACCCCCCGGTTCGGTTCGCACCAGAACCCGCGAACGGACCGAAAGTTCGCACGAACGTTAGAACCCCATTGATGTCTATGGGACTCGAACGTTCGAAATCAAAAGTGCTCATTTTAAAGGCTAATTTGCATGGTATTGTCCTAAAAAGGGTTTGGGGACCCGGGTCCTACCCCAGGGGACATGTATCAATGCAAAAAAAACTTTTAAAAACGGCCGTTTTTTCGGGAGCAGTGATTTTAATGATGCTTAAAGTAAAAAAAAAAAGTGAAATATTCCTTTAAATATCGTACCTGGGGGGTGTCTATAGTATGCCTGTAAAGTGACGCGTGTTTCCCATGTTTAGAACAGTCCCTGCACCAAATGTCATTTTTAAAGGAAAAAATCTCATTTAAAACTGCTTGCGGGTTTAATGTCATGTCGGGTCATGGCAATATGGATGAAAATCAGTGAGACAAACGGCATGGGTACCCCCCAGTCCATTACCAGGCCCTTTGGGTCTTGTATGGATATTAAGGGGAACCCCGCACCCAAATTAAAATAAGGAAAGGTGTGGGGCCACCAGGCCCTTTATACTCTGAACAGCAGTATACAGGCGGTGCAAACAAGACAGGGACTGTAGGTTTGTTGTTAAGTAGAATCTGTTTGTAATTTTGAACATTTTTAACGTGTTTAGCTCCAGCCAAAAAATCTTTTCTAAGCTTTTTGGAAAACATAGGGAAGGGTTATCACCCCTGTGACATTTGTTTTGCTGTCTTTCCTCCTCTTCAGAAGATTTCACCTCACTTTTTTGTCCCAATGAAAAATGTTTTTTGAAAATTTGGGTTTTTTTGTGGAACAAGGATTGGAAAGCATCAGTGAAAAGGAGAAATTGTTTTCCCATATTAACTCTTACAGGAGAGAATTTCCCTTCCTAGGGGTAGATTTCATCTCACTTCCTGTTGTCTCCTTCCGTTTGCAAGTAGGAGTCGTTTGTAAGTTAGATGTTTGAAAGTAGGGTCCTGCCCTATATACTCAGCAGAAATTTGGGGTTAGGTGTTGCTGTGGCCACAACACTGTAAGCCCTCACAGGGCCCTGCTGTGAAATATTAGATCAAGAATTGTAATTACATGCCCCTGTTGAACAGGAGCTGAAAAATTAGGCCTTAGGCACTGGTGCTGGTGCCACAACACTGCAACCCCTCACAGACACTCTAGTTGGAACGCAGGAACGAGCCCTGCTGCAAAGTATTGCTTCAAAAATTGTAATTACACGCCCCTGTTAGACAGGGGCAGAAAAATTGGGCCTTAGGCACTGGTGCTGGTGCCACAACACTGCAACCCCTCACAGACACTCTAGTTGGAATGCAGGAACAAGCCCTGCTGCAAAGTATTGCATCAAAAATTGTAATTACACGCCCCTGTTAGACAGGGGCAGAAAAATTGGGCCTTAGGCACTGGTGCTGGTGCCACAACACTGCAACCCCTCACAGACACTCTAGTTGGAATGCAGGAACGAGCCCTGCTGCAAAGTATTGTATCAAAAATTGTAATTACAGGCCCCTGTTAGACAGGGGCAGAAAAATTGGGCCTTAGGCACTGGTGCTGGTGCCACAACACTGCAACCCCTCACAGACACTCTAGTTGGAATGCAGGAACAAGCCCTGCTGCAAAGTATTACATCAAAAATTGTAATTACACGCCCCTGTTATACAGGGGCTGAAAAATTGTGCCTTAGGCACTGGTGGTGGCGCCCAGAACCAAAAATGTTCTTACAAGCTATCAGCGTGATGATTGAGGAGGAAGAGGATAATTACTCAGGGATAGTCACTCAGCATCAGCATAGGCAGTCTTTGAAGGGATCTGAGATTTCAAAAAAAATTATTCGGTTACATCAGCATCAGGTGCTTGGTAGCTGGTGGTGATCCAAGACTGATTCATTTTTATGAAGGTCAGCCGATCGACCGAGTCGGTGGACAGACGCACCCTGTGATCGGTTACCACGCCTCCAGCAGCACTGAATGTGCGTTCCGAAAGAACGCTGGATGCAGGACAGGCCAGTAGCTCAATTGCATACTGTGCAAGCTCTGGCCAGTGATCCATCCTCAAGACCCAGTAACCCAGAGGATTTTCGGTGGGAAAGGTGTCCAAGTCTGATCTTGCCCCTAGGTATTCCTGCACCATGTAAAACAGACGCTGGCGATGGTTGCTGGAACCGATCATACCTTGGGGCTGCGGACCAAAAAATTGTCTGAACGCATCGGTCAGACGGCCACCTTCTCCACCGCTCCTTCTTTGACTGACCAAAGCCTCAGCAACACGTTGTCCAGAAACAGGAGTTTGTAACCTCCCAGTCTCTGGGAACGCGTTGCACAGACCTTTCTGCAAGGCCTCCCGAAGATGTTTCATCCTCTGCTCCCTCTGCGATGGCAAGATAAGGTCCGCAACCTTACCCTTGTAACGTGGATCAAGGAGGGTTGCCAGCCAGTATTGGTCCTTCTCCTTGATACCACGAATACGAGGATCCTTACGCAGGCTTTGCAGGATCAGGGAGGCCATGCAGCGTAGGTTTGCTGAGGCATTCGGTCCGGAGTCCTCTGGGTCACTAAGGACAACAACGTCCGCAGCCACCTCCTCCCAGCCACGTACAAGTCCATGTGTTCCTTGGGACTGATCCCTTAAAGACTGCTGCTGATGCTGAGTGCCAGGCTCCACCTCCATACTGACACAATCTTCCTCCTCCTCCTCCTCCTCGTCCTCTTCCTGTGTGATCGGCGGGCACGCAGGAACACTGTCTGGATAAAGGGGGCCTTGAGAGCTAAGGAAGTCCTCCTCTTCCTGCCTCTGTTCTGCCTCAAGTGCCCTGTCCATTATTCCACGCAGCGTGTGCTCCAACAGGTGGACAAGGGGGACAGTGTCACTGATGCATGCACTGTCACTGCTCACCATCCTCGTGGCCTCCTCAAATGGTGACAGGACAGTGCATGCATCCCTGATCATGGCCCACTGGCGTGGGGAAAAAAAACCAAGCTCCCCTGACCCTGTCCTGGTGCCATAGTCGCACAGGTACTCATTGATGGCCCTCTGCTGCGTGTGCAGCCGCTGCAGCATGGCCAACGTTGAGTTCCACCTGGTGGGCATGTCACAGATTAGGCGGTTCTTGGGCAGGTTAAACTCCTTTTGGAGGTCCGTCAGCCGAGCACTGGCATTATATGACCGGCGGAAATGCACACAGACTTTCCTGGCCTGCCTCAGGACATCCTGTAAGCCCGGGTACCTGCCCAAGAACTGCTGCACCACCAAGTTAAGGACGTGAGCCAAACAGGGCACATGGGTCATTTGTCCCTGTCGGAGGGCAGAGAGGAGGTTGGTGCCATTGTCGCAAACCACCATTCCTGCCTTAAGTTGGCGTGGCGTCAACCACCTCTGAACCTGCCCCTGCAGAGCTGACAGAACCTCTGCCCCAGTGTGGCTCCTGTCCCCCAAGCACACCAGCTCAAGCACCGCATGGCATCTTTTGGCCTGCGTACTTGCGTAGCCCCTTGAACGCCTACGGAGCACCGCTGGTTCCGAGGAAGAGGCCATGGATTAAGAAGAAGAGGAGGGGGTGGAGGAGAGAGGTGTGTCACAATCAGCATTTTGGAGGCGTGGTGGCGGAACAACCTCCAACACTACTGCACCTTGTCCTGCATCCTTCCCAGCTGCCAGCAGAGTCACCCAATGCGCCGTGAAACTTAGGTAACGTCCCTGTCCATGCCTGCTGGACCATGAGTCAGCGGTAATATGCACCTTACCGCTGACCGCCCTGTCCAGCGAGGCATGGACATTGCCTTCCACATGCCGGTAGAGAGCCGGAATCGCCTTCCGTGAGAAAAAGTGGCGTTTGGGTACCTGCCACTGAGGAACCGCACATTCCACAAACTCACGGAAGGGGGCAGAGTCTACCAACTGAAAAGGCAGCAGTTGAAGTGCTAGCAATTTTGCCAAGCTAGCATTCAACCGCTGGGCATGTGGATGGCTGGGAGTAAACTTCTTTCGCGGTGCAGCAGCTGGGGCAGGGAAATTTGCCTGGTACAATCTGACGTCGGTGTACCAAAAGCAGATTGCCCACAAGTACTTGGCTGTGACACACCTAATTCTACACCTTCATTCCTCTCACTGCAGGTCTCAGAGAGGACTGAAGGTCTAGTGGGGTTGGAAATCTCAGCTGATGAGGAGCAAGGAGAGATCCTCTTTGTTCTTTGGTGTGGGTCTTTTAGATACGCTTGCCAACGAACTGCATGGCAGGTCAACATATGTCTGGTCAAGCATGTGGTACCCAAGCGGGAGATGTTTTGGCCACGCGAGATACGCTTGAGACATATGTTGCAAATAGCAGCGGTGCGATCTGATGCACTCGTCTCAAAAAAGGCCCACACCAAAGAACTTTTTGAATAACGCGCAGAGACTGCAGCGCCCTGCACATGTGGAGCTTTGGGGTGTGATGCAGTCAATGTGCTGCCCTTAGGCTGGCCCCTGGAGGGCATCCTGCCTCGTTGGTGATGTGCCGCCTCCTCCTCCTCCTCCTCCTCCTCCTCCTCCTCTCTCCTATCAGGCACCCACGTTGAGTCAGTGACCTCATCATCCCCTCCCTCCTCATCACTGGAGCAAACCTGGCAGTATGCTGCAACAGGGGGAGCATGACTGCCAGATTGCTGTCCTTCTTGGGCACCCCCTCTGTCCGTGCTCATGTTACTGCCTTCATCGAGCTCAGTATCATCATCAGAGCCTTCCAAACGCTGGGCATCCTCCTGGAGCATGTACCCAACACTGTGGTCAAACAGTTCTAGGGAATCCTCAGGAGGACATGGTGGAGCTAGGGAAGGAGTCACTGATGACATTGAGCTGAGGGAAGAGGCCGCTGCTTTGCCAGACAAAGCACCCTGGGCATGGGTGAGAGAGGATGAGGAGGATGAGGACGGCTTGGTCATCCACTCGACCAAGTCTTCCGCATGTTGCGGCTCAACACGGCCAGCTGCCAAAAAAAAGGCCAAGCGTGTCCCATGGCCACGTGCTGATGAGGATGCACCGTCTCCACGACCAGCACTAGACACAGAGCCTGCTTGCCCTCTCTTATTGGCTTGTGACTGTCTGCCTCTCCTTCTTGGCCTTCCAGACATACTAATGGCCTGTAGCTGCACTAAGCTGGGATAGAACACCTGTAATTTTCTTCAGGTAGCTTTATATACTGTAACCAGACAAGCCTGCCTGTCAGTAGGAAGATAACAGGAACGGATCTAGCTGAACACTGTGAGCAGGACGCACTGCACTAAATGTAAATAGCAGGAACGGATCTAGCTGAACACTGTGAGCAAGACGCACTGCACTAAATGTAAATAGCAGGAACGGATCTAGCTGAACACTGTGAGCAGGACGCACTGCACTAAATGTAAATAGCAGGAACGGATCTAGCTGAACACTGTGAGCAGGACGCACTGCACTAAATGTAAATAGCAGGAACGGATCTAGCTGAACACTGTGAGCAGGACGCACTGCACTAAATGTAAATAGCAGGAACGGATCTAGCTGAACACTGTGAGCAGGACGCACTGCACTAAATGTAAATAGCAGGAACGGATCTAGCTGAACACTGTGAGCAGGACGCACTGCACTAAATGTAAATAGCAGGAACGGATCTAGCTGAACACTGTGAGCAGGACGCACTGCACTAAATGTAAATAGCAGGAACGGATCTAGCTGAACACTGTGAGCAGGACGCACTGCACTAAATGTAAATAGCAGGAACGGATCTAGCTGAACACTGTGAGCAGGACGCACTGCACTAAATGTAAATAACAGGAACGGATCTAGCTGAACACTGTGAGCAGGACGCACTGCACTAAATGTAAATAGCAGGAACGGATCTAGCTGAACACTGTGAGCAGGACGCACTGCACTAAATGTAAATAGCAGGAACGGATCTAGCTGAACACTGTGAGCAGGACGCACTGCACTAAATGTAAATAGCAGGAATGGATCTAGCTGAACACTGTGAGCAGGACGCACTGCACTAAATGTAAATAGTCTAGATAGAAGATAACAGGAACGGATCTAGCTAAACTGAATACAGTGTATATATATATATGCAACACCTGGGATGCATATATATACACAATACACTGTAAGTGCAGCTAACTGACTGACTGTTCTGCCTAATCTATCTAACTCAAATCAAATGACACTGTCTCTCTCTCTCTCTATCTCTCAGCACACCGGAACACACACTACACAGGGCCGCCGTGCAGGCGGCCTTATATAGTGTGGGGCGTGTACTAAATCCCCTGAGCCATAATTGACCAAAGCCACTCTGGCTTTGGCCAATTACAGCTCTCTCTACTGACGGCGCTGTGATTGGCCAAGCATGCGGGTCATAGTGCATGCTTGGCCAATCATCAGCCAGCAATGCACTGCGATGCCGCAGTGAATTATGGGCCGTGACGCGCCACACGAATTTGGCGCGAACGGCCCATATCGTTCGCAATTCGACGGACGGTCGAACAGCCGATGTTCGAGTCGAACATGGGTTCGACTCGAACACGAAGCTCATCCCTAGCCCTGATGTACCCCATGTGCCTGATGTGCCCTGAATGTGCCCTGATGTGCCCTGAATGTACCCCATGTGCCCCATGTGCCCTGATGTTCCCTGAATGTGCCCTGATGTACCCCATGTGCCCTGATGTTCCCTGAATGTGCCCTGATGTGCCCTGAATGTGCCCTGATGTACCCCATGTGCCTGGTGTGCCCTGATATACCCAATGTGCCTGATGTGCCTTGATGTACCCCATGTGCCTGATGTGCCCTGAATGTGCCCCATGTGCCCTGATGTTCCCTGAATGTGCCCTGATGTGCCCTGATGTACCCATGTGCCTGATGTGCCCTGAATGTGCCCCATGTGCCCTGATGTTTCCTTAATGTGCCTGATGTGCCCCGAATGTGCCCTGATGTGCCCTGATGTACCCCATGTGCCTGATGTGCCCTGATGTACCCCATGTGCCTGATGTGCCCTGAATGTTCCCTGAATGTGCTCTGATGTGCCCTGATGTACCCCATGTGCCTGATGTGCCCTGAATGTGTCCTATGTGCCCTATGTGCCCTGATGTTCCCTGAATGTGCCCTGAATGTGCCCTGAATGTGCCCTGATGTACCCCATGTGCCTGATGTGCCCTGCATGTGCCCTGATGTACCCCATGTGCCTGATGTGCCCTGAATATGCCCCATGTGCCCTGATGTGCCTAAATGTGCCCTGATGTGCCCCATGTGCCCTGAATGTTCCCTTATGTGTCCTATGTACCCTCATGTGCCCCATGTACCCTCATGTACCCCATGTACCCTCATGTACCCCATGTACCATGATGTGCTGTACCCTGATGTGCTGTGTTCTGTTGCCCTGATGTGCGCGGTGCCCTGATGTGCCCCAATGTGCCCCGATGTACAATGTACCCTGATGTGCTTGTACCCTGATGTGTGCTGTGCCCTGATGTGCTGTGCCCTGGGCCGGTCTGGATAAAGTCCAGGGCCACATTTTTGTCCCAGTTCAGGCCTGGTGTATAGTAACCAATCAGCTTGTTCAATTAAGCATTGGCAATAAAGCTTTCAAGCTGATTGTTTACTATGCTCATCTGCACCAAATTCTGTATGCATCAGCTTTAGTAAATCCCCCCACATGGTCTGCGAGTGTAAATCTTAAGTGTTTGATTTTAAAAAGATGAGGTGGTAATCCTAATCTTTAAACTTTAGTGGCTTGTGCAGGACTGGCTAAGAGTTTTAATAGCCCAGTGTACCAGTGGTTATGTGACAATTTGCATGTGCATAGGTTATTATTCCCTATTATTAGGCCAGAGCATGAGTGACTTGTCACAGAACCTCCAGGATAGAACACTTCCAAGTACAGGACACAGCAATGTGTAAAGGGTGTATGGTAAAATCTCAAATACTTTTAAAATATGAGCATCTTGAGCACAGTACATGAAATCTAGAGAATAAATCTGAGCTCTACTTTTTCTTTCTTGTTCTAAAACTCTTTGGAGTTATCAGAATTCTTATCCAGCAATATTATTTGATCTCTATGTTTCTTAGCAATTACATCCCCCTCCACATGAAACCAATTCCATTTAGAAGGATTTACTTCTTTATTTAAGCCCCTATGCCTAGAGAGAGTCTATTCCTTATCTTCCTTATTGTACGTTTCTTTTTTATTACCTTACTTTCTGAGTAGATGAATCAGTCATTCTATGACTTTATTGCTGGGGAAAAAAAGGCAGCACAATTTGTTTCAGCGATTGCTCTTCATTGATATAACTTTCTGAACCTTTAAAATTATACCAATAGACAGTTCTGTCTTGAAAAACGGCATTAAAAATCTACCAGTGGGAATAGCCTTTCTTATTTTGCACATTCTTCAGTAAGATTAAAGAAACAGATCTATTTCCTAATTTTGCCTCTCCTGCCAGTAATTGCAAATTACCATAAGAAGCAGAGAAATAGAAATTTTATGAGATGTTATAATAGTAATAATGAACTTGAAGAAGTCATACTGTAAAACAGATGTGAAGAAATCAACCAGTGGACCACCATCTGGGCAACCACAATGTATATTGGCAGCACTGGTGCACAGTGTTCAGTATCACTTCCAATTGATTGCTAAGACACAAAAATATATATTTTTTTTAAAGATGATCTTCCACTAAAATGCAAGGCCTGTTTGTATGGTTGCCTCCAAACTGTAAAAACTACTTATCCTCCTCCCAGACTTTCAGTGGGTTCACCTAGATGAGATGATGTCAGTAAATCTTCTTTGAAGAGGTTCTTCCAAGGTTCTTTCAAAGGTTCTTTGAAAGTTGAGAATCCCAAATCCCCTGACAACACACTCCGATACAGTGCTGTAGTGTATTTTTGAGGAAAATTGGTTCCTGAGCTTTACCAAGATCCCTCTGTGAGGCCCAGTGAGATCAGTGATAGAAAGCAGGCAGAACCTGGGAAGAAGATGGGTATTTTTAATGCATTTACTTTTTTTTTAATCCATTAATCACTTAAAACCATAACCCAGTCCAAAATTCATCCCAAAACAAATAGACCCTGATTACAAAAAAAAAAAAAGAAAAATAGAGCAGGTTCCCTTTCAAAATGAGTTTTCACTTATCTTAGCGAATGAGGTGAAACAAAGTGAAAACTCACTTTGCGAAGAATACCCAGCGCAAAGAAAATTTTTGCTGGCACATGATTGAATGACTGACATTAGCACAACTTGACCTTAGCTTCACTAAGCTAATTGAAAATTGCCTTCACAAAGAGAAAAAAAAGTGCACTTAACTTAGTGATTGAGGTGAATTGTGCTGAAATTACTGAAAATTAACATATTCTACTCATTTAGTAAATTAACTCTAATGGATGGATGCTAAACGATAGTTTTTATTGAAAGGAAGTTATTCACCAGTGATGGTACACTCTTGTAAACAAGGGTCTTTAGTAAAGATGTACAGTATACATAATAACATAAGGGATCTATTCAAATATATTTTAGCACAGCTTTCTCCCAACATTTAGACATTTTTCTTATTGGATTATTTGGAAAAATGTGTGACTTCTGGGTAGTATGAATCTTGTGTAAAAGCATTTATTAAACATGTGCACTGCCAAAAAATTCGTTTTTTTCCGTTTCCGTTGCATTTGTTTTTTTTTGGGGGTTTTTTTCGGATCATTCATTATGATCGATATTTAATATATAATATCAACATATAATTTGTAAATTCTGAAAAATTGTAATTTGTTACATTCCATTCGTACAGATGCGGTATTCGTTATTTTGATAATTTGTAAATTCTGAAAAACTCGAATTCGTTATGATCCATTCTTATAGATGCAGTATTAGTTACGTTCACTAACAGCCAAATTTTTTGAAAGGAAATTTCAATACCTATAATTTAATAGTTTATAACTATTATTATAGTTTTTATCATTATTATTATTTATTATTAACAAATAATCATTTTAATAATAAAAAACCTGTAATAATGGTTAATCAACTTAATAATGTAACTACTTCTGGACTGCACATATACTGTGGCAGGGCGGCCCAGGTGCGCAAAACAACATACCTGTATGTTGTTTGCACTTCCTGGTCTCAGCCGCGTGCGTGCCTGCTCCCACTGTGATTGGACACAGCGGGAGCCAATCAGCGGGTCCAGAAGCCGCGATGGCCGCCAGACACCCGCGATCATTCGGGTGAATGACAGAACAGCGGTCTGCCTATGTAAACAAGGCAGATCGTCGTTCTGTCACAGAGAAAAAGAGAGATCTGTGATTCCTACTAATCAAGAGCGCCGATCTCTCTCTTCGTCTAGTGTCAGCATCCCCCACACAGTTAGAAAGCACACATAGGGAAGGGTACACATTTAACCCTTTGATTGCCCCTGATGTTAACCCCTTCCCTGCCAGAGTCATTTATAGTGTCAGTGCATTTTTTAGCACTGATTGGTATTGTATTGGTGTCACTGGTCCATAAAATGATAATGCCTCAAAAATTCCAAACCACTACATAAAAGTGCCAAGTGCTAAAAAGTAATCAATGTATAAATGTTAATATGCAATCGTGCTATATGTTATGATAATGCCTCATACATTCCAAACCACTGCATGAAAAGTGCCAAGTGCTGTGAAATAATCAATGTATAAATGTGCTAAATCCTGAATAAATTCCTATTTAACAACAAACATGTGTATACATAAATAAATATAAAGATATATCAATATGTGAATATAAATATAAATAGATCACACACAAACAATGTAAAACAATTAATTTCATATATCCATCTGCATATCCATCTGCATTCCATTTTGCTCAATTCCCTAATTTTGTGACTGCCCCTCCAATGGGGTTTGAATTTCTCGATCGCCCAAAATGTTAGTTCCGTGGCATTTTTATTATGTACTTCAGCAAAATGTAGGGATACACTGTGTTTTGGGAATCCTGATTTGATGTTTTTGGGCGATCGAGAAATTCAAACCCCATTGGAGGGGCAGTCACAAAATTAGGGAACTGAGCAAAACGGAATCCAGATGGATATATGAAATTAATTGTTTTGCGCAATCATTTATCTGACTCTCTCTCTCTCTCTCTCTTTATATAATATACACAAGAGTCATTTACAAAGATCTGGTACATTTATTTGATTGGTGTTTTACCTGACCGCAGTTCATCTTAATAGTGGTAATAATAATGGACAGAACTCTTTCTTTTTAATGCAAGTTTCTGATCATCAGTGTCTGATATAGAGTCTATGGGTATTCCATGAGAAGGATACATTGTTTGTGTGTGATCTATTTATATTTATATTCACATATTGATATATCTTTATATTTATTTATTTATGAACATGTTTGTTGTTAAATAGGAATTTATTCAGGATTTAGCACATTTATACATTGATTATTTCACAGCACTGGGCACTTTTCATGCAGTGGTTTGGAATGTATGAGGCATTATCCTAACATATAGCACGATTGCATATTAACATTTATACATTGATTACTTTTTAGCACTTGGCACTTTTATGTAGTGGTTTGAAATTTTTGAGGCATTATCATAATATATACCAACCTATAGGAGATTAGCGCACCATATTTCATATAAGTACGGACAATTTGGAGTGAGTGATCACTAGTTTGGTTGCAGCTTTTCAGACACAATATGTAGGAAGGCCAGTATGGTGGCCTGAATTTATGGGAGGAGCCCGGGGGGGTATTTAAGCAGCCCACTCACCTGTGGTGCTTGTCGGTTTCCTGTGCGCGATATACATCACTAGGCCGACGATTCGAATGCCAGTGTCCGCTAGTTCTTGTCTCGCAAGTTCCCGTTTTCGCAAATTTCCGTGCTCAAGAGTTTCGAAGTCCGTGTTACCAATTCGTAGTTCGTACCGCACGTCTGGCTTGGCTGTCGCAGTTAGGGTCCCGTCGGACTTTGTTTTTTACGCATTGTTAGATATCATGTCACTAAACCGTGATATCAAACTCATGAGTCACTCACAATTTCACAAATTTTCGTTATGTTACCATTTCTCATTATCTGAAAAAACCACCGCGACATAGATGTCGCTTCATTTCAGGCATGTCTAAATTATTACCAGGCGTCAGCAAACAGCCGTAGCGATTCGCAATTTCTTATCGAACCACGTCAGTTCAATACACAATCATTTCTCATTTTTGAACATTTCTAAATACATTTCTAACATTTCAAACCATTTCAAATCATTTCTTTCATTTCAGTCACGTACCGCGCTCCGATTCGAATCCAGTCGCATCTAAAGATGCACCGATTCGCTCCGGTGTGCCCCAGTAGTTACGGCCTCATTTCAGTACATGCTCCAGAGTCACGTCATTATCAGTTGCTTTCGACTCACCGATTCGTACCTCTGTCATGGTTATCATGCCACGTATCACGCTCCGTTACAAATTCAGTCGCATGGAAAGGCACCGATTCGTCTCGGCATGCCCCAGGTATTGGCCACATTTCAGTACATGCTCCAGAGTCTGATTCGCAGTCAGTCACTACAGCGGCATGATCGATTCGCGCCTCTGTCATGGCAACAAAAGGTTACACCTGCACTTACCGCGCTCCGGTTCGAATCCAGTCGCATCTTCGATGCACCGATTCGTTACGGCGTGCCCCAGGGCCCGGCCTCATTTCTGGACATGCTCCAGAGTCCGGGTCATTGTCAGTCGCAGTTTGCGGCTCACCGATTCGTGCCTCTGTCATGGGAAATCTTTTCACTGTCACGTATCACATTCCGGTTCGAATCAGTCGCATCCATGACGCAACGATTCGTTCCGGCGTGCCCCAGGTATTTTTGTCCACATTTCAGTACATGCTCCAGAGTCCGGTTCATTGTCAGTTGAAGTCGCGACATGATCGACTCGTGCCTCTGTCATGGCACGTGCCTCTACCATGACAAATCATTTCATTAATTTCATCATTTCAAAAAAATATACAAAAAAAATATATATATATATATATATATATATATATATATATATATATATATATAAATAAAGTAGTATAAATAAATAAATAAATAAAACGTTTCGGCCTCAGCCAACACCTTTGCCAGGGTAAACATTTCACTATTACATACCGCACTCCAATTCAAATCCAGTCACATCCGTGATGCACCAACATATTCCGGCATGCACCAGCGTTTTTTCTTTTGCCTCATTTCAGTACATGCTCCAGAGTCTGGGTCGCTGTCAGTCGCAGCTGCGGCACGACCGATTCGTGCCTCTATCATGAGAGCCTCTTGAGCCCATCGGGAAAGAGAGCCCTGACTGATGGGGGCATGGCCAGGGAGGAGTTGCAGTAAAGTTGTTATAACTCAGGATTGGTACAAGGGGGAAAAGGGTTGGGCCTGAGCTCAGGAGTTTGGCACCCCAGGGGATTATGGTCCTTTTCGGACGGAAGCATGGAAGAGCTCGGACCTGACCCTGCGGCTCCAGCTATGGACACGGATCACCTCCTGGCTAAGGTCCGTGAGCTGGCCCTCAGGGGTCAGGCTGACTGGCTCTTTGCCCTCTTATCCCCTGGGGTGCCCTCTCCTGCCCCTTCCACTTCCCCTTCTCCTGTTCCTCCTCCCGAGTCGGATGGACGCAGGGCCCGCAGACGTGCCCGTCCACCTTCTCGTTTCAGCCCCAGCCCCTCTGCGGCCTCTCACTGCTCCCCCCCTCCTCCCCCATCCATCCCTCTCCGGTTCGGGTTCCCAGGGCTCCAGCAGCCAGGAAGCGGGGGTCGGCCGCCCGCTCTCGGCGTGCCCCCCCTCGTCGGTCGCCTTCCCCGGCCATCCGGAATAACGTGCGCCCCCCCCTCAGTGTCCCCGTTCTCGTAGCCCCTGCTCCGCAGCTCCCCCCTCGCCCCCCTCCCCTTCCCTGGGTATGGCGCGAGGCCTGGATGGAGCTGGAGCGCTCCAGCCCACGGCCTGGCGTTGGTCGGTACCTGCTTCCGCCCCTGCTAGCAGCGGGGGGGCGGCGGGTGTGCGGCCGCTCCGCTCCTCGGCCAGGCTGTCCTCTCGCAGGGCGGCTGGAGGGGGCCGGAGCTGTTCGCCCGCTCCAGCGGCGGCTTTCGATCCCTCGGACGGCGGCGTCTGCAGCGTCGATGGCGCCTCGGTTCGATACCGGCTCCCCCTGGCGGCCAGCTCGCTCCCTGCGCCTAGCCAGGCGGGAGTATTCGATCTGGCCGTGCACAGCACAGGCAATGCGTGCACCCAGCACCCCTCTGCGCCCGGCTGGGCGGGGGGTGATTGTGGGGGCATTCATGGGGGAACATATGGGTGCGAGCTGCCTCATCCTGTGCCCTCCGGGGTGGGGTCGCAGCTGGCCCAGGATTCCTATGGCCAGGGCGTCCTACATAATGTGGCCCTTTCAGCACCCGACTGGGTGGGGGGTAATTCATCCCGGGACGGGAATCGTACAAAAGTGGCCAGGTCGCAAGGTCCCCCGGCGCCTTCATGGGCGGGGCCCTCGGCGGCTTCTGGGCCATCGGGAGCGGGCTTTCCGCAGGGCAGGACTCCCATTGCGCCCGGACGGGTGGGGGACAGGTCCCAGACCCAGGCCGCGCCATGTCATTTAGCATCCCGGATGGGATGTGCCCCCTCTGCGCCTGGCAGGGCGGGTGCGGGTTTTTCGGCCCCCACAGATGCCACCCCCCCCCGTGCTCTCGGACGCCCTCCAGCGCCCGGTCGGGCGGAGAGCTCGCGGATTCCCCCCTGCCAGTCACCGGGGTTTAACCCCTCCTACGCGGTCAACATGGCGGGTAACGCCAGTCTCCCTGCGCCCGGCTGGGCGGGAGATTCCGGATCCGGGCTGGCGGCAGCTTCTGCCTCGGATCAGCCGGGCAGAATCCAGAGACACTCCTGCACCTGCACAGTCACTGCCCTCGGTCAAGGGGACCCTTCAGTGTCCGTGGCGGGACCCCCGCCTTTGGATCTATCAGTCGGCCGGGACGGCCCGAACATACACGGCCCCGTTGCTCCTCACGGTGCTGGCCGTTCCAGCCTGCAGTCTCCCGGAGTCGTATGGGACACCGCCTCGCCCGTTGATCGTCCATCGGTGATGCCCCCAAGGATCAGTGAGTATGATTGTGAATTGATTTGGGGGAGGTCTGTTGATGATTCCGTATCGGGCCCTGAAGACCGTATAGTGTCGGTGGTCAGGTCGGTTCTCTCTAGTATTGGCGTTTCGGGCGCGGCGGCAAATCTTTCCCCTCCTTCCGGAGGGGCCTTGTGGGCGGTAGCTCCCACGGGTGCCCACATACCGAAGGAGACGAAGGAAAGAATATGGGATTTCGTTGATTTCCTCGCTCTAGTTCCGTCGGACAGGGAAACGGTCGACAAATCCCGTCGGGTGGACGTCGCTACACAGGGCGAAAAAGTCAAGCAGCTTCCTAGAACATTTGGGAACTGGCTGCAAGGTTTTTGCGCCTACGCGGGTGTGCTCTGTGAGCGTTACCCAGAGTTGGCGACCTCCTTGTTCTGCTACCTGGACCTTATCTGGGGAGCGTACAAGGTTTATGGGGGTCAATGCTGGTTCCAGTATGACACCCAGTTTAGACAGAAGATGGCGGCGCGCAAGGAGCTTCGTTTCGACTGTCAGGATGGTAGCCTATGGTTGTTGCTAATGTGCCCTCATAGGCCGGCGTCCTTTCAGTCCGCGGTCGGCGCTCCTCAATCCGGAGCGTCGGCCGCCTCCAAAAAAGGTGTCTGTTGGCTTTTCAACGAAAGCCACTGTAAGTGGTACTCCGCCTGTCGTTTCAGGCATGAGTGCTCTAGCTGTGGGGGCGCTCACCCCTCCAGCCGGTGCTTCAGGAAGGGAAAACAGACACTTTCCAGAGCGGGAGCCAAGACCGACCTTCCTAAGCCGGAGGACGCCGGTGAACGTCCTAGAGATGTTGCCCTGGCTAGACCGGTACCCCCTTCGTAGGGAGGCCCTGATTCTAAAGGATGGCCTGGATCGAGGTTTTTGGATACCGTTTTCCCCGTCTAACGCTCCTACCATGTCGGCTAATTTAAAATCGGCTGTGGAATTTGAATCCGTAGTGGCCGAGAAAATCCAGAAAGAGCTGGAACTGGGGCGCATGGCGGGCCCCTTTGATCTTCCCCCATTTCACAACCTGCGGGTGTCCCCACTAGGCGTGGTCCCCAAAAAGGCGAGTGGTAAATTTCGTTTAATTCATCACTTATCTTACCCTTCCGGCTCCTCTGTCAACGACGGAATTGATCGCGAGGAATCGCGGGTGCATTACGCGTCATTTGATAAGGCTCTTCACCTCGTCAGGGCAGCAGGGCGTTCCGCTCTTTTGGCAAAAGCGGACATTGAATCCGCTTTTCGCCTTCTCCCGGTCCACCCGGATTGTTTCCACCTCCTGGGTTGCTACTTTCAGGGAAGCTATTTCTTCGATATGTGCCTGCCTATGGGTTGCGCCATTTCGTGTTACTTCTTCGAGTTATTTAGTAGCTTCCTTGAGTGGGTAGTCGCCCGGGAGGCCGGGTCTCAGTCCATGCTGCACTACTTGGATGATTTCCTTTTTGTGGGTCCCTCGGACAGTGGGCAGTGTCAATGCTTACTCTCTGTTTTTCAAGATGTTTGTCGGCGTTTCGCCGTCCCACTGTCCGTGGACAAGACCGGGGGTCCAGTAACGGTACTATCCTTTTTGGGTATCGAGATTGACACAGTGGCCATGGTCTTTCGCCTGCCGAGGGAGAAGCTGACCAGGCTTCTATCCTTGGTTCGTTTGGCGAAAGGGTCCAAAAAACTTCAGCTGAAACAGCTACAATCTCTGCTGGGGCACCTAGTATTTGCGTGCAGGGTCATACGCATGGGGAGGGCTTTCTGCAGGCGCTTGTCTTGGGCCACGAAGGGCGTTACGGCCCCGCACCACCACGTTCGGATCACCAAGCCCATGCGGGCGGATTTGGACATTTGGCTAACCTTTTTGCAATCCTACAACGGACAGTCTTGTTGGTTGCAGGAGGAGGTACCGAACTCACAGCTGGAGTTGTACACTGATGCGGCAGGCTCCTGTGGTTTCGGTGCCTTCTTTCGGGGGGAGTGGTCTGCGGAATGTTGGCCGGCCTCATGGGCCCGCATGGACTTATTGCGCAATCTCACCCTTTTGGAGCTTTTCCCGATCATTGTAGCGATGGAGCTTTGGGGTGAACAGTTGCGCAATCGTCAGGTGATCTTTTGGTCAGACAATATGAGCGTAGTGCAGGTAGTGAACAAGCAATCGGCCAGTTCCCCCCCGGTTGTGTCACTGTTGTGTTTTTTGGTTTTGAAATGTTTGCATTTTAACATTTATGTTAGGGCAAAACACGTTCCGGGAGTTTCTAATGACATTGCCGATGCTCTTTCCCGCCAACAGTACCCCCGTTTTCGTTCCCTGGCTCCGTCGGCTTCGCTGGAGGGCCTCCCCTGTCCGGCCCACTTATGGAACCTCGTTTCCGGGGATTGTTAGAACTGCTTCGGTCGTCGCTTTCTCCGCGGACGTGGGCGTCGTATTGTCGGGTCTGGCACGAGTGGTCACAAGCGTCGGGCGGTGAGTTCTCTATTTCATCTCCGGATGATAGACATTTGATCTTATTTGCTTACCTGGTCCAGTTACAGGATAAGGGAGTGTCGGGTTCCACTGTCTCTTTGGCTATGTCCGCCTTATCCTTTTGGTTTCAGCTTCTGGGGTGGGGGGATGTCACAAAAGCCTTTCCAGTGCGTCGGATATTGAGGGGCTGGAAACGCATCACTCATCTGCCTGATTCCAGGCGCCCCATTTCTTTACAGATTTTATCGGATGTTTTGGCTATGTTGCCGGAGGTGTGCTCATCCGAGTTTGAGATTTTGCTGTTCCGAGTAGCTTTCTCATGGGCGTTTTTTGGGGCTTTTCGCATCGGGGAATTAGTTGCAAAATCTAGGTCTTCTACTGGGGGTATTCGATCGGAGGATGTTGCCCTGTCGGAGCGCAGTGTCACCATTTTATTGCGCTCCTCGAAGACTGACAGCCTTGGCAGGGGCCGCTGAGTGGTGCTGCACCACTGTGGCGGCCCATTCTGTCCTGTGTCTCTGGCTTTTCCTTTTCTTTCCGCGCGCCCCCCATCTCCCACGTTTTTCGTGCACGCTGACTCCTCCTCTTTGAGTCGCTTCCAATTTTTAAAAGTTTTTCGTTTTTGCCTCGAGGCTTTAGGCTTACCAGCGGGCGATTTTTCGACTCACTCATTTCGCATAGGCGCTGCCACCGCCGCTTCTGGCTTAGGGTTTTCCGATACGGAACTTCAGCGGCTGGGTAGATGGGAGTCGTCTCATTTTTCGCTGTATGTTCGCCCTCACCTTTTGTGTTAATTTCAGGTTTCCCCCCGACTCAAGTATGGATACTGGGCGATTCCTTTGTCTTCTGGACGGCTCGTTGCGCAGAGATCCGGAACTATGGGAGAAATTTGGGACTCTCTTCAAACGTGGCAAGGATTCGCTGGCTGGGCCTGCGCGGGCTGCGCTGGCATCAGGTACTGTGGGAATGTTGGCACCTCCGTACCCGCGTGTCCGGTCACATTGTCCTTGTGGTTCACGCCGGCGGGAATGACGTAGGTTACACCCGGTCCGTGGATTTAATTGCTGCCATAAAAGGTGATATTGCTCAATGCCTTGCAATGTTTACCAGTGTGACTTTCGTATGGTCAGAGATTGTCCCTCGTTCTATTTGGGCTAGAGAAGTTCCGGGACCCTGTTTAGAAAATTTTCGGAGGAAGGTCAACGCCCAAGTGTCCAAATTTGTTCGGAGGATCGGGGGGGTCGTTGTCCGTCACAAAGATTTGGAGGGAAACAACAATGACTTGTTGAGGAGGGATGGTGTTCATCTCAATGACATTGGCATGGACATATTTAACCTGGGACTTCAGAGGGGGGTGGAACAGGCGCTGGCTGCGGTGGGGCGCCCGTCAGTGGATCACTGACTGGCTGGTGGCGGTTTTGGTAACCTTACCAGCAAATATGGAACCCCTTTGATGCCCGGATGGTAATTGGGAGATTGACGGCCGGTCCGGCACTGATGGTAAGGACAGGCCCCTCCTTCATTTCCCTTTTACATTGGTAGTTGAGTGCTCACAGTACAACTGTGACTGGCACGGCCCTAAAGGTTAATGTTAATGTTGATTTAAATAAAGCTGTGGCCTTGCCCTTTCCAACGTTAATGGTTGCATGTGTGGTTTTTATGGGATGAGAAGAAGGGGTAAGGTATGACAAGTGATGGTTGGGACCTGGGCTTATTGCACCTCAGCAGTCATGAGAGCCTCTTGAGCCCATCGGGAAAGAGAGCCCTGACTGATGGGGGCATGGCCAGGGAGGAGTTGCAGTAAAGTTGTTATAACTCAGGATTGGTACAAGGGGGAAAAGGGTTGGGCCTGAGCTCAGGAGTTTGGCACCCCAGGGGATTATGGTCCTTTTCGGACGGAAGCATGGAAGAGCTGCCCACCCACCCGCCCTAATTTTGATGGTATGTCACAGCGTGTTGCGGTTTTGGTAACCTTGCCAGCAAATATGGAACCCCTTTGATGCCCGGATGGTAATTGGGAGATTGACGGCCGGTCCGGCACTGATGGTAAGGACAGGCCCCTCCTTCATCTCCCTTTTACATTGGTAGTTGAGTGCTCACAGTACAACTGTGACTGGCACGGTCCTAAAGGTTAATGTTAATGTTGATTTAAATAAAGCTGTGGCCTTGCCCTTTCCAACGTTAATGGTTGCATGTGTGGTTTTTATGGGATGAGAAGAAGGGGTAAGGTATGACAAGTGATGGTTGGGACCTGGGCTTATTGCACCTCAGCAGTCATGGCGAAACGTTTTCATTCATTGCACCCTAAGGCAAACATTTCATTCATTTTGTTGTCGCATGCCGCGCCCCGATTCAAGTTTAGGGCATCCGTCAGGCATCGATTCATCCCGGCAAGCCCCAGTTGGCTTGGCCTCATTTTTTTTTTTATCCAGAAAAATATTTTATTGAGAAAAACATGTAAAAACATACACATACCGACTTCACATTTACATTTTGAAATGCTTATATCTGTCAGACATTTTACATTTGTGTGTCTTACTGGCTGTATTATTAAACTAACCTGTACCAAAACACCACTCTATCCACTGAATATCATTTTATTCATCACCTACATCTGCATAATATAAACCATTTGTCCATCCCTATCCTAACCAAAAGGAGTAATTGAACCACATACGGTACTATGCCTTGATAAGATAACCATAGCTATCCAATACTTAGGGTCTCATGTCCCAAATCCCAACAGTCTGCCCACGACCAAATCCACCGGGGCAAGCCCCGGAACATTCAGCCATGGTCCCCAGAGTTTCTCGAACTTCTGTGGGCATCCTCTGTGTTGGTATATCACCTTGTCTTTTGTTAACATTTCCCCCACAGTGTTAACCCATTCTTTAAGAGCAGGAGGCTCTTCAGAAATCCAGTGTTTCATAATTAGTTTCCTTGCCAGGAATACAGCTTTGGTAATTGCCACTTTAGTACATTCCTCCCATCCCAATTCATCTATCACATTGAGCAAGCAGTGCTTGGGATTCGTAGGCAAAGTGACCTGAAATACCCTATTGACAGTGTCCACCACCCCTTTCCAATAGGGGTGATGCTTTGGGCACCTCCATAGTATGTGGATCAGGTCCCCATGTTCTCTTTTGCATCTAGTGCATAGAGGGGTGGGTCTAAGGCCCATAGCATATAACCTATGAGGGGTATAATAAACTCTTAATATGATGTACAATTGTGTCAGCCTGTGTGCAACATTCAGGGAGCATGTGGGCACGGCCTGTAGCACCTCTTCCCACTGATCCCCATCCAACGGGCCGACATCTCTCTCCCACTTAGCAAGCATTCCCAAAGGATGTTTATTTAAAAGGCTTTGCAGTAACATACTGTAACACTGTGAAATAAACCCTTTGGTATTATTGGCTCCTGCAATCACATTAAACACAGGTGTATGTGAAGAAACCCAATCCGCAGATTTACTCTGTGCCTCTACTGCATGTTTTAATTGCAAGTAATAGAACCTCATAGACTGTGGTAGTGCAAATAACCTCTGTAAGGTCTCAAATGGGTGTAGTTTTCCATTTTGGAAAATCTGCCTAATATACAACACCCCATATCTTCTCCATATCGCCCCATTCTGCATCTTAGCTAATTCTGGGTATGTGTCATTAAACCATATTGGGCTGTATTCTGTGAATCCTGTTACCCCTGCATATATTTAGTTTTAGACCATATTTTTTGTATTAAGTCATAGGTCGGGTACTTCTTATTGGATTTCCCAAAGTTCATGGCCTCCAAGGCCATCGGGACCGAGTCTTTTTTAACTGTATGGAGCATTACCATTTCTGAGGAGCTACTTGTAGGTCTCTCTTTTTCTGCGCCAGTGTACATTGTACCTATCAAATGCTGCAGCTGCGCAGCTATATAATAGAGCCAGGGATTAGGGAGGGCTAGCCCTCCCTCGTCCTTAGGGCGTTGGAGGTGCTCAAGTTTAATCCTTGGAGAGCGCCCTCTCCAAATTAGTAGTCTGAACAAGGAGTTAATAATCCGGAAAGTTTTAAGGGTTATTACCATGGGTGTATTATGAAGTACATAAAGCAATTGGGGCATAAGAATCATTTTAATCAAATTCACTCTGCCTGCGACCGACAGACAGAGTGAATTCCATGTTTTAATCCTTTCTCTGAATTTTTGCAGCAGAGGGGATATGTTTAATCTACCATACTCTCTTATCCTAGGCGTCACCTGAATACCTAGATATCTGAACGAGGTGGCCAGAGGTACTACACTATTGTCAGGGGGAGTGCTCCCCTCATCGATAAGCATCAAGGAGGATTTGGTCCAGTTAATCTGGAGTCCTGAGTATCGTCCAAATTCCAATATGGTTGACATAGCTGCATTGAGAGATTTGTCCACATCACCAAGCAAAATCATGGTGTCGTCGGCATATAGCATCAATTTTTCTTGCCTGCCGCCATATCGAAATCCGACAACTTCAGGATTGGCTCTTATTTTAATGGCTAGGGGTTCTTTAGCTAGCGCGAACAGCAGGGGTGACAGGGGGCACCCCTGCCTCGTGCCTCTCCCCAAGTTGAATGTGTGTGACATAGCCCCCGATGCCCTAATGGCAGCCTGTGGACTGTGATACAGCAGACGTACCCATGAGATGAAAACATCCCCAAAACCGAAGCGTCCAAGCACCCCCCACAAGTATTCCCACTCCACGCTATCGAAGGCCTTCATAGCGTCCAGTGAGAGTAAAGCCCTCTGTCCAAGATTATCCGCCGCATATTGCATATTCAAATAAAGCCGTCTTAAGTTTACAGCCGTAGACTTATTAGGCATGAACCCCGCCTGATCTGGGTGTATAATGGCCGTAATGGCTCCATTCAGCCTCATCGCTAGTACCTTAGCTAGAAGCTTAATATCGCTTTGCAAAAGGGATATAGGTCTATAAGAACCCGGATCTGTTGGATCCTTTCCTGGCTTCAGTATAAGAACTATGTTGGCTGTGGTCATAGAGGGGGGTAAACGTCTATTCTCCCTGGAAGCATTGAAAACCATTAGTAGCTTTGGCAAAATGATGTAAGCATATTGCTTATAAACCTCTATGGGAATCCCATCCGCCCCAGGGGCCTTGCAGTTAGGGAAAGCTGCTAATGCGTCCTGTAACTCATCCAGAGTGAGAGGAGCATCCAGATCCTCCTTCTGACTCCTTGTGAGTTGTGGAAAGTCAATGTCACCCAAATAGTCTGCCAGTTCCTCCGAGGTATATTGCCCCGTCGGAAGATACAGATTTTCGTAAAATTTAGCCAGTTCCATTAGTATAAGGTCAGGGGAGCTCACCAACCTTCCCTCCGGTGTTTTAATGGCTCCTATTACAGGGGAGCGTTGTTGAGAGTTAGCTATCCTAGCCAAAAGACGCCCCGTACTTTCTCCTTCCTCATAAAATGCCAGCCTGGAGAAGAACAGCTTTTTCTCCACTGTGGAGGACAGCAATCGCTCATACGCAGATTGAGCTGACTGCCATGCCTCCCTAGCCAAGTCTGTCGGTGTGTGTATATAAGCCTCCTCCAGGGTCCCAACCTGTCTCTCAAGTTCCTCCTTATGTTCTGAGGAATTCTTTTTCACTCTCCCTATCTCTGAAATAAGTAAACCTCTCAAATAGGCTTTAAAGGCATCCCGTTGTTCCATCGGTGACTGCAGAAACTCCCGATCATTAAGGAACTCTCCCATGCTCCGCTCCATCTCATTCTGGGATAAAAATAATTTTAGCCAGAAGGCATTACATTTCCATGGAATTCTAGGTATCCCTGTTTTCGGGGATATAATCATGGTAATCACTAAGTGTGAGTGATCTGAGACACTACGTGGCTTATATATCACTTCCGAGACGGATGGGAGCATGGCCAGGTTACCCACAGCTAAATCAATTCTAGACAATGTCCCATGAGTTTTGGAGAAACATGAAAATTGCTTCTCATCCGGGTGTCTGTGTCTCCATATGTCTATCCAACCAACCTCATTAAGCAGTCTAAGCAATGGGGAGCCCCTCAGCGTGACAGGAACCCCAGAACTAGGGTGCCTGTCCGCGGAAGGACTCAGCCAGCAAATAAAATCCCCCACAATCAGCAACGGCAGATCTGGTCTACCTTCAAGATAAGTCAGCAGTAACCTTAGTACCGCCACCGTAAACGGCGGGGGCACATACACACATGCCAGTATACAGTTTAGCATCCCAATCCTACAATGCAAAAAAACATATCTACCCTCAGTATCTATGCATGTATCAAATTCTTGGTAATCTATAGAACCATGTATCATTACATTCACACCCCTTGAATATGAGGTGTGGGTGGAGTGATATGCTTTCCCCACCCAAGCATATTTAAGACAACTTTTAGTTTCAGCTGTTAAATGGGTCTCCTGCATACACAAAATCATAGGGTGATATTTTTTCAGACATGAGGAAATCATCATTCGCTTAAGAGGGGAACCTAAGCCCCTGACGTTCCATGAAATTATTGGCAGTTCAGCCATTTGGCCAATCGTTGCATGATCTTAAGGAGTAAGGCAGTTCGGGAATCATGGTAACCCAATTCCTGATCTGAGCTACTTCTGACGGGCAAAACGATATTAGAGGATCCTCTCCCCATGTATGGGTTGTGTTCCAGGGCCACGCTTTCCGTTTCTGGTCCGAAAGAACAGACATTAATCGCATGTCCGTGGCATCAGTGACCAGTATTGGTAATATGCAGCACTTCCAGTATAGAAATCTTCGGTAGTGTATACTTTGGTATAAGCAAAAAACGTATAAAAAAGAGAAAAAAAAAGAAAAAACAAAACCAGGCTGTCAACAGGACACGCCCATACAGTTGAAATTGAAACCATAGCCAACATGGCTTGCTCGCTTTATCTCTCACGTAGAAAGAATGCATTTTCTCTTGCCTACTTCACAATATAGCTCACTGTTCGTGTAACTATATCAAAGTTCCCAGCAGCATAAAGCAAAAACATTCTCCAAGGTAGAAATGGGTATAATTATAATACCAAACTGCAGGATTCCACGGAGAATATTAGCCCTGAAGGGGAAATAAGTGAGCTATTGATAAATTCACTTTAAAGCTATATGTTGGGGTACCAGAAGACTTCCGCTGTTATGCGTGTCATGCAGGTCTGTCCTCATCTTCTCTGTCTCGTTGTCTTATGGCCTGTTCATTGCGGTCAAGCCACATAGCTGCATCTTGGGCTGATTCAAAGAAGTGGGCCTGTCTGTCGGCGGTAACTCTCAGCTTAGCCGGGTACAGCATGGCGTATGGAAGCTGCAGAGCCCGTAGGCGTCTCTTCACATCTGAGAACTTGGCTCTACGTTTTTGTACCTCTGCAGAGAAGTCAGGGTAGAACGACAGTCTGACCCCATTCACCTGGACATTAGCTTTTTCTCTTGCATTCCTCAGCACCGCTTCTCTGTCTCTGTAGTGCATAAGCCGGGCAAGAAGGGGTCTGGGGGGGGCTCCCGGTTGTAGCGGGCGACCTGGAGTTCGGTGCGCCCTTTCTACCGTGAAGAACGGGGAAAAGGCATCTCTGCCGAATATCTCGATCAGCCAGGCCTCTATGAATGTGGTGGCATCCTTACCCTCCGTTTTCTCCGGCAGGCCTACGATGCGTATATTATTGCGTCTTAAGCGATTTTCCATGTCGTCAGCTCTATTGTTGGTGTCTTTAGCAAGTTGATAGGCCGCATGTGCCTCACGAGCCACTGGCGGGAGTTTGTCTTCGATATCACTTACTCTGCTTTCCACAGCAGTCATGCGTTCTCTGATTTTCTGTAAATCTTGTCTTAGCAAGGATACATCCTCTCTCAGCGCTCCAAATTGCTCTTTAAGAGTATTCACAGAAGCCGTGCAGACATGCACAGCTTTAAGTATGTCAGCTAGAGTTGGCTGCTCAGTCTCTTCACTGTCTGTGTCTGTGTATAGAGGAAGGGGCCGCTCTGCTGCATCATCCACCTCTCCCTGCATGTCAGCATAGACTGTGTCCTGCTCTCCCCTCTCATGTGCTTCTGCCTGGGACAATGATGCAGACCCCCCTGCTTCTTGCGCTCGGTGCCCCCCCATCTTTTGGGTATAGTACATCATATCTCTCTGGTATTCCTTACCCTGTAGCTTCTGCGCCTTCTTACTAGCGGCTTCTTTGTGTTTTTCATTTCCCCTCGGTGTGCGCTGTGCCAGGGCCGCGGCGGCGCCATCTTGGATTTCGGAGGTCATGTTTTCCTCCTTTTTCTTAACTTTCCCTCTTGTGCACAGGGCCGGTGGATGGTCCGGGAGGGTGAGCGGGCCGGTAGCCAGCTGGAACGCCGTTTTTTGGCACCGGATCGCTGCTGGGAAAGGATTGATTCGGTGTGCTGAAGTGGAGCTGTGAGAAACACTTCCTCTCGCATGCCGATCTTGGCCACGCCCCCCGGCTTGGCCTCATTGGCGCAGTCATGGCACACCGATTCGTGCCTCTGTCATGGCACAAACATTTCACTCATTTTATTTAATGCCATGCACCTGTCGCTTAAACATGTTACAATTTACCTTTCAAGTCGGGTAGTCAAACCCTCCACCGGTTGTCATCTGTCATTTCCTCTAGGTCAGTCAAGTGAAAAAAAAAAAAAGGGTGGCCACACCCCATCTTCCTTCGAAGCTCAGTCATGGTCCCGATTCATTCGTTGAAACCTTCGCCTCACTACTATACCCCCTCATAGTCACGGCACACATCCAAGTATAACTTCTTGCAATCGTTGCAAATATGCATCCAAACACAACTTCTTGCATTTCGTTGCAAGCACACATCGAAACATAACTTCTTGCAATTGTTGCAAGCACACATCCCATCATGACTTCTTGCAATCGTTGCAAGTACGCATCCAAACAGAACTTCTTGCAATTGTTGCAAGCACACATCCAAGCACAATTTTTTGCAATCATTGCAAGCACACATCCAAGCTTAACTCTGGCAGTCTGGCAAGCACATGCAGCAATACGAACTTTTCACAGTCACTACAAACACATCTCCAGCGACAGGAACTCCCTTGCAATCGTTGCAAGTACACATTCAAGCACAAATCTTAAAATCATTACAAAACACCCATCTTAGCATAACTTCTTGCAAACGTTGCAAGCATGCATCCAAGCATAACTTCTTGCAAATGTTGCAGGGACACACCCAAGCATAACTTCTTGCAATCATAGCAAGCACGCATCCAAACACAACTTTTGTAACACATCTCTATTGACACAAACTCCCTGGCAATTGTTGCAAGCACGTATTTAAGCACAACTCTTGCAATCATTGCAGGGCTCGCATCTTAGCATGACTTCTTGCAATCAGTACAAACACATTTCCAGTGGCACACAATCAGTCACACATCATTCTTCAGTGGCACTTAATCGGCCAGTTGTCTCCAGTGGCATCTTCATACGAGCCACTCATCAATTTCTGTATAATTTCTCGCTTAGGTCAGTTGAGTTCAGGTTCCATCCCGCACCAGGTATCGTATTGCCACACACAGCTGGCTCCTCATAACACTATCAGGCTATACCTAGCCAGCATCCAGCATTTCTTGCCCTTACAGGACCCCAGAGAGTCATCCGTGTTTACGACTCATACAGTAGGATCCTTTCTACGTGGTGTCCAGAAGCATCAGCCCATAGCTAACGGCAAATGCTTGCCCTTCACAACTGCCATCTTCAGGGACATGTCAAAACCTCAGACATTCCCCAGTCTAGTCATACAAGCAGCCATCTACCTGGCCCTCTGTGGTTTCTACGGCCTAACAAATTCACTTTTACTGGCACAGGCAGCCAGGTACTATGTAGACACCACTTGACTCGCTGGTAATACCATTATGTCCTTCAGCTTGTAGTCTCTAAAACTCAACAATCGGGAACTGAGGTCTACAATAACCTCCTCCAAATTAACAAACTCCACGCAGGCCAGCCTTCCCCTTGACAAGCTGACCCGTATCAGGTTAGTTTCCCAAGACTTCACCCATACACGGGTGTGTACTAAGAAGTAGCTGCAGTCTTTCCTGAGAATGCGGACCTATCAATGTCAGAAGGTCCCGTACTACGTGGATCGGTGTATCAATGATTATACCATCTACGTCGTCCTTGTCACCCCAGGTAGTGACAGATGCCACAGCCACCACAGGCATCGTGGCAATTTTTGTCCATCATCGGTTTACAGGTACATGGCCCCCAGAGACACTCCTAAACCCCAGGTTTACCCGGACTTCCTCCTTCTTCAAGCTACACCCGGTCATGGCAGCCACTTAACTCTAGGGTCTTGTCTGGACAGGACAGGCCGTGGCTTTGCCACCAACATCCGGTCCGAGGCAAGCCGCTTAATGAAGCCAGGTCCGCATCGCTCTGTTATGTCCTTCCTGTGCAGGCTGGTGTAATTATCTTGGCAACACCAGTTTAATGTCCACTGCACGTTCGTTTCAGGCTGCCATCTTCTGGGACATGTCTACTATATTAACCAGTTCGCTATTTGGCCTTCTCCCCAGTTTGGTCATACAAGCAGCCATTTACTTAGCCTACCACGGGTTCTGGCGGCCCAGCAAGTTCACCCGCAGCAATCCCGCAGGCCAAGTTCTGTGTAGTTGGCTCGCTGCCAACACCATTTCATCCTCCACCTTGCAGTGTCCAAAACCCAGCAATCAAGCTCCAGGCTAGACATCCATCTCTATAAAATAAACAACGTCCGGTGGCCAGTAACCATACTCGACCGCCTACTGTCACTCCTACCAGAACACTCAAACTCTAGTCCCCTATTACCTTTTCGGGCAACCCTCGAGTGCCTTCCAGTTCATCAAACACCTGGGGGTTCTTTTACGCTGCCTACACCTCGACCCCAGTCAGTACTCCGGTCACTCTTTAGTATTGGGGCAGCCTTGGCAGCATTTCGGCATGGGTCCCAGACCACGTCATTAAGAGACTTAGCAGGTGAAACTCTGCCTACCTCGCCCGGTACGTCCCCACTCCTTAGGTGGAAATGGCACAAGCATTCACCAAACTTGCTCAAATAAATAAAGCCGAAACTAATAAAACTACACCCCTACCTGAATGTTTTTGCCCCCTTATTTTGGCATACCGACCAGCAGACCAAGGCACACTTTCAGGTCCATTTCATATGGTAAGTCCACACTTCCAGGTTTATTTCCGACGGAAAGTTTTATGTTAACTACAAATGTTATCTATGTCAATATCGGACATAGGGCTCCAACCATAAGTAGGAAGGCCAGTATGGTGGCCTGAATTTATGGGAGGAGCCCGGGGGGTATTTAAGCAGCCCGCTCACCTGTGGTGCTTGTCGGTTTCCTGTGCGCGATACCCACCCTCCCATCCCCATTTCAAGGCATTCATTTCATTCATTCATTTCATTCATTTCTCTATACAGAATAATCATTTCTTAAACTAGGGTATGCCCCCTTATTTTGGCATACCGACCAGCAGACCAAGGCACACTTTCAGGTCCATTTCATATGGTAAGTCCACACTTCCAGGTCGATTTCCGATGGTAAGTTTTATGTTAACTACACATGTTATCTATGTCGATATCGGACATAGGGCTCCAACCATAAATAATATTATTACTTTACCAGCGCTTGAGTATTATAATAACAACTGGTCCATAAAAAGTGTCACTTAGTGCCCAATTTGTCTGCCGGAATGCCACAGTCCCACTAAAAATCGCTGATCACTGCCATTACTAGAAAAAAAAAGACCCTAAACCTATCCCATAGTTTATGGACAATACACATATAATGAACCCCTGAACAAATAGAAGAGTTGGTGAAATCCATCCAATAAATGTAAAAGAATGCACAGCAAACATACCCATGTATTTTATTTAAGCCCCATAATGTTCCATGTGTTCCGTGGCATCATGAGGCTTCTTGGGGCACTTCTTTTGACACCACAGAACATGTGGAGAATTGTTGGAGCAATTATTATTGTACTAATCTCTTTGTCCTTTTTTATTACTAGTTGTATGATGCAATCAAGTAATATTTTGTTACACACATATATGTTAGTATTGTTGAGTACTGTGTTATATTCTAACCAATCAGAATTCACATTACTATTACAAAATATGAATTTTGGCTCTCCGAGTGCAGCACATTGCACTATCACTTGGCTCCGCGCACTGTTTTATTGAATATAGCTGTTGTGTTTTTACGCTCTTTGCATGTTTAAAGCGGTAGTAAACTCAATCCGAATAATACACTAAAAGCAAAATACCAGAATTAAAAGGAATTTCCAACACACAGGGATAATCTAGAGTGTTATGTAATTGTTCTTAGGATTTATACATCCTAATATTATTGTAGCCCATTCTGTCTGAAGCCGCCACCATATTTGTGGAATCTTCTTACTTCCTTCTCCAACCAAATGTCCGCCCTTCTTGTATATCAGTGTAGAAATCTCGCATATGTTCAATAAGATTAAATCAAACCTTGGTTTTGCTTAGCAGTTTCCATGGAGCTTTGATCCCACCTTAGCAATCAGTAATGCTGTATGTCAGTTTGTGAACCTCCCTTGTAACGTACCTAGTCACATGGGCTTTTTCAGGCTCTGATGAATGGTCAGCACTCTCGTGGGATTTCAGTGCCGTGGAGTAATGCTGAGAGATACATGGCACACAGCTGTGTAGACTGACTATACGTGCCATCAGTCGGGGTTACAATGCGCAAGTGACATAATTGAAAGAAGGAGAGTGAGATATCTCCAAAATGGTGCACCTTGAAATTTTTTTAAAGGCAACTAATACTAAGTCATATTATACTGCTATACATGGTACTGAGCTGTTAAGGAGCATTTACTACCACTTTAAGCCAGTTTTCTTAAACAATCCAGAAACATACTGGACCATAATTATGAAATTATCTAACTGAAGAACTGTCACACAGTATGTGTTGTCCAATGTTAATATAACACAATGAAGCCTTAAAGTGATTGTAAACTATGACCTTGTAAAACAACCCATTTATTTTAAAATATAAATGAAAGGCAAAACATTTTTGTATAGATATAAAATACACTATAAATACTTTTTTCCTGTTTATAAGTGATCACATTCCCTCTGTTCTCAGCTGAATAAAAGCTGGGGGAGGAGAAGCAGCAGCACACTGAGCTTCCCAGTGAAAGGCTGTGCAGTGGGGGCATGTCAGGACAAGTCTGATCATCGGAGGAGAGCACACTGAGTTCCCAACATAGCTAAAGAACTGACCACAGTGTGCTCTCCTGCTTAGTGTGGTCAGTTTTTAATAGGAAAGCAAGGGGACTAGGAGGAACATCAGGGATTTCACATAAAGGAAGCAATATAAAGAGAACAGGAGACGTTCTCATACAAGTACATAGTACAACAGGCACATATCAGGAATAGGGATGAGCCGAACAACCCCCGGTTCGGTTCGTACCAGAACCTGCGAACGGACCGAAAATTCGCACGAACGTTAGAACTCCATTGACGTCTATGGGACTCGAACGTTCTAAAGCAAAAGTGCTCATTTTAAAGGCTAATTTGCATGGTATTGTCCTAAAAAGGGTTTGGGGACCCGGGTCCTGCCCCAGGGGACATGTATCAATGCAAAAAAACTACATAAAAAACTGACATAAAGGGACACTTTTTGGTTGCTATGGACAATCTCCAGTTTCCAGGCAGAAAGAACAGTATATATCACATAAAACTGCATGCAGGGCATGGGCCAAAGCACTGGGGACAAAAGGGATGTGAAATCATTTCATACAGTACTGTAATCTGTAAGATTACAGTACTGAATGTGTTATGATTTTTACTTTTTTTTTAATTTGCCGCCAGGCTCCGCCCCTGTGCATCGCGACGCTCGCAGGGAACGGAGCCTGGCAAGGAGAGGCTTCAGGCAGAGGATGGAGCCCACGGACACAGCGGGGGACATCGCAGGATCCCGGGGACAAGGTACGTAAAGCCACAACAGGATCCTGCGATGCAATCCCGAGTGTGGCTCGAGGTTACCGCTAATGGTCCTGAATTTTAACCCCGAGCCACACTCGGGAAAACTGCCAGGGAGGCTACAGTTAAAAAAAAAGTGAAATATTCCTTTAAATATCGTACCTGGGGGGTGTCTATAGTATGCCTGTAAAGTGGCGCGTGTTTCCCGTGCTTAGAACAGTCCCTGCACAAAATGTCATTTTTAAAGGAAAAAAAGTCATTTAAAACTGCTTGCGACTTTAATGTAATGTCGGGTACTGGCAATATGGATGAAATCAGTGAGACAAACGGCATGGGTACCCCCCAGTCCATTACCAGGCCCTTTGGGTCTTGTATGGATATTAAGGGGAACCCCGCACCCAAATTAAAAAAGGAAAGGCGTGGGGCCACCAGGCCCTATATACTCTGAACAGCAGTATACAGGCGGTGCAAACAAGACAGGGACTGTAGGTTTGTTGTTAAGTAGAATCTGTTTGTAATTTTGTACTGGTACATTTTTAACGTGTTTAGCTCCAGCCAAAAAATCTATTTTAAGCTTTTTGGAAAACATAGGGAGGGAAGGGTTATCACCCCTGTGACATTTGTTTTGCCGTCTGTGTTCCTCTTCAGAAGATTTCACCTAATTTTTTGTCCCAATGACAAATGTTTTTTGAAAATTTGGGTTTTTTTGTGAAACAAGGATTGGTGATAAAGCATCAGTGGAAAGGAGAAAGGTTTTTCCCATATTAACTCTTACAGGAGAGAATTTCCCTTCCTAGGGGTAGATTTCATCTCACTTCCTGTTGTCTCCTTCTGTTTGCAAGTAGGAGTCGTTTGTAAGTTGGATGTTTGAAAGTAGGGGCCTGCCCTATATACTCAGCAGAAATTTGGGCCTTAGGTGTTGTTGTGGCCACAACACTGTAAGCCCTCACAGGGCCCTGCTGTGAAATATTAGATCAAGAATTGTAATTACATGCCCCTGTTGAACAGGGGCAGAAAAATTGGGCCTTTGGTGGTGGTGGTGCTGGTGCCACAACACTGTAAGTCCTCACTCACTCTTGGTAGGCGCAGAAACGGGCCCTGCTGTGAAATATTAGATCAAGAATTGTAATTACATGCCCCTGTTGAACAGGGGCTGAAAAATTGGGCCTTAGGCACTGGTGCTGGTGCCACAACACTGCAACCCCTCACAGATACTCTAGTTGGAACGCAGAAACGAGCCCTGCTGCAAAGTATTGCATCAAAAATTGTAATTACACGCCCCTGTTAGTGTAGTGCGACCTCTGCACAGTGTTCAGCTAAAGCTACAAGTTAGTGTAGTGCGTCCTGCTCACAGTGTTCAGCTAAAACTACAAGTTAGTGTAGTGCGACCTCTGCACAGTGTTTAACTTGCAGTTTTAGCTGAACACTGTGAGCAGGACACACTACACTAACTTGTAGCTTTAGCTGAACACTGTGCAGAGGTCTCACTACACTAACTTGTAATTTTAGCTGAACACTGTGAGCAGGAAGCACTACACTAACTTGTAGCTTTAGCTAAACACTGTGAGGAGGACGCACTACCCTAACTTGTAGCTTTAGCTGAACACTGTGCACTACACTAACTTGTAGTTTTAGCTGAACACTGTGCAGAGGTCACACTAAACTATCTTGTAGCTTTAACCGAACACTGTGAGCAGGACGCACTACACTAACTTGTAGCTTTAGCTGAACACTGTGCAGAGGTCTCACTACACTAACTTGTAGTTTTAGCTGAACACTGTGAGCAGGACGCACTACACTAACTTGTAGCTTTAGCTGAACACTGTGCAGAGGTCTCACCACATTAACTTGTAGTTTTAGCTGAACACTGTGAGCAGGACGCACTACACTAACTTGTAGCTTTAGCTGAACACTGTGCAGAGGTCTCACTACACTAACTTGTAGTTTTAGCTGAACACTGTGAGCAGGACGCACTACACTAACTTGTAGCTTTAGCTGAACACTGTGAGGAGGACGCACTACCCTAACTTGTAGCATTAGCTGAACACTGTGCACTACACTAACTTGTAGTTTTAGCTGAACACTGTGCAGAGGTCACACTAAACTAACTTGTAGCTTTAACTGAACACTGTGAGGAGGACACACTACACTAACTGTAAATAGTCTAGCTGCCTGACTGTGGTACTAATAGGATCAAAAGAACACCAGCAATTTTCTTCAGGTAGCTGTAAATACTATAACAAGACAAGCCTGTCTGTCAGTAGGAAGATAACAGGAACAGATCTAGCTAAACTGAATACAGTGTATATATATATATATATATATATATATATATATATATATATGCAACACCTGGGATGCATATATATACACAATACACTATAAGTGCAGCTAACTCACTGACTGTCCTGCCTAATCTAGCTAACTCAAATGAAATGACACTGTCTCTCTCTCTCTATCTAAGCACACTGGAACACACTACACAGGGCCGCCGTGCAGGCGGCCTTATATAGTGTGGGGCGTGTTCTAAACCCCCTGAGCCATAATTGGCCAAAGCCACCCTGGCTTTGGCCAATTACAGCTCTCTCTACCGAAGGCGCTGTGATTGGCCAAGCATGCGGGTCATAGTGCATGCTTGGCCAATCATCAGCCAGCAATGTACTGTGATGCCGTAGTGAATTATGGGCCGTGACGCGCCACACGAATTTGGCGTGAACGGCCCATATCATTCGTAGTTCGGCGAACGAGCGAACAGCCGATGTTCGAGTCGAACATGGGTTCGACTCGAACACGAAGCTCATCTCTAATCAGGAATATGAAATGTTGGGGTAACAAACACTTTTAATTATCAACTAACATTTTCCTTTAAAAATTAGGGTATGTTTATCTTTCATGAGGTAGCACAGACTGCATAAAACTGTTCTTCCTTTGAATGTTTTGATAAATACTGTAAATTAAATGTTGATCTTAACAATGAACTTCTCTTTTTTGTTTCCTTTTGGTCTGTTAAACATGCTATCAAAATCAGCTAGTCATGTCTGTTTAAAAAATGCAAAAGAAAAACACCAACTGATCCTTTCAAAAACGCAATGCTTTCCTGTGTTATCCCTAGCATTGTGATCAGCCTTGCATATGAACTACAGAACACCTCCATATGTTATGGCAATTGGGGAGAGTGGGAGGTGTTCTATAGTCTTGTGCATTAGTGATAAATCTGCTCTCCACAGACATGTGAACAGGTTTAGTTTAAGTTGAACTTGTGTTGGACCAAACCCCAAAGCTCATCCCTACTGGTAAGTATATACATATTTTGTTTTCAGTAAAATACACTTCAGCAGCAGTTATTTTGTTCTGCCTCAGTAGCGCCAAAGATTTTGCAACTGGTGAAGAGATATTACTATACAGTGAATCTGGAAAGTATTCACAGCGCTTCACTTTTTCCACATTTTGTTATGTTACAGCTTTATTCCAAAATGGATTAAATTAATTATTTTCCTCAAAATTCTACAAACAATACCCCATAATGACAATGTGAAAGAAGTTTGTTTGAAATCTTTGCAAATTTATTAAAAAAAAAATGAAAAAAAAAATCCTATGTACATAAATATTCACAGCCTTTGCTCAATACTTTGTTGAAGCACCTTTGGCACAATAACAATCGCAAGTCTTTTTGAGTATGATGCTACAAGCTTGGCACACCTATTTTTGGCCCGTTTCTCCCATTCTTCTTTGCAGGACCTCTCAAGCTCCATCAGTTTGGATGGTTAGCGTTGGTGCACAGCCATTTTCAGCACTCTCCAGAGATGTTCAATCGGGTTCAAGTCTGGGCTCTGGCTGGGCCACTTAAGGACATTCACAGAGTTGTCCTGTAGCCACTTCTTCGTTATCTTGGCTGTGTGCTTAGGGTCATTGTCCTGTTGGAAGATGAACCTTCGCCCCAGTCTGAGGTCCAGAGCGCTCTGGAGCAGGTTTTCATCAAGGGTATTTCTGTACATTGCTGCATTCATCTTTCCCTCAATCCTGACTACTCTCCCAGTTCCTGCCGCTGAAAAATATCCCCACAGCATTAGGCTGCCACCACCATGCTTCACTGTAGGGATGGTATTGTCCAGGGGATGAGCGGTGCCTGGTTTCCTCTAGACATGATGCTTGCCATCAGGCCAAAGAAGTTCAATCTTTGTTCCATCAGACCAGACAATTTTATTTCTTATGACCTGAGAGCCCTTCAGGTGCTTTTTGGCAAACTCCAGATGGACTGTCATGTGCCTTTACTGAGGAGTGGCTACCGTCTGGCCACTCTACCATGCAGGCCTGATTGGTGGAGTGCTGTAGAGATGGTTGTTCTTCTGGAAAGTTCTCCTCTCTCCACAGAGAAACGCTGGAGCTCTGTCAGAGTGTATTGACATTGTATTTAGGAAATGTACCTGCCTACTCACAAACAAACTGTCCTTTTTTAAGTAAAACACATAGGCAAGTATTTGTGAATACAAAATAGCCATTTATTATGGGTCATAATAAAATAAAGAGGAAGGCAACGCTGGAGAAACTGGTGAAGTTGGTGAAGCCTTTGTACCCCAGGGCACACATCAACTATTTTACAGCCAAAATTGGTAACATGAAGAGTCCATATAATAGTGAGCACAATCTGGTCCGGAACTACAAAAGATCAGGAACAGCAGCAGATGACATATGTCCCCAGGCTGTGGTCATACAACAGCCTGCCTCTTTTGTCAGACCAGACTGAACCCAGGCCGTCTTACTTCTACTCTTCCTTCCAGGCTTGCTTCCAGGCTGTGTTTTTGGAGTTGTGGCAGGAGGTGGAGGAGGAGGAGGATGGTCGAACTCACACAGGTGTGTTTTGGCTGTGAGTTGCCCCCTCAACCACTTATTTAGGGACAGAAACATAATTTCCTCACAGATGAGGCGTTGGCCCTCCTCCATTTCCTGGATTTTGCATGCAGCCATGAAGGCAAAGGCCTCTTGAAGAGTGGGGGTGGTTCTGAGGGCAGCATTAGCATCCTGAATCAGCCCAAGCGCTGCCTCCTTCACGTTACTGCCCTTCCTGGACCTTTTAGTTGGAAGGCGGAGGGGAGGAACCTGGGATTCAGTCAGGCTACTGGGCCGGGCCACCTTCTGGCTGCCACTTACCCCGCCACCTCCTGGCTGGCACTTTCCCCGCCAACTCCTGGCTGCCACTTTCCCCGCCACCTCCTGGCTGCGAAATTCCACAGCCTCCTCCTGGCTGCCACATTACATGCCCTCCTCTTGGCTGAGGCTCTCCTGTGTATGAAAAAGGGACATAGTTTTATTTTTTTGTTCATCAATCACACACAGGTTTGAGCTCATAACTGTTGCAAACTGAATGTTAACAAATAGAAAAGACTATCATTCTGACCCCAGCATTTTTTTCATTCTTGTTCCAAACATTTTTGGCCTCTACTGTCTATTGATATGTAAAACACTTTATTAAATCAGCAATTAGTGATCAATAATAATATCTAGTTAACATCATTCATTTTACGACAAGAAATATGTAGAACAATGCTATACCTGGCTCAAGCTGGGCTCCTCCACTTCTTTCTGGCTGGAAGGCCCAATTTGGACGTCAGAAGCCTCAGGTGGGGTGGAAGGAAGCATGAAAGGAAAAGTGGGAGGAAGGGTTGAGAGTGATTGCCTGACTTCAGTCTGGTCTGACAGAAAACGCAGTCTGTCATAGTACCACAGCCTGGGGACATAAATGGCATCTGCTGCAGCTCCTGATCTTATGTAATCCTGGACCTTATTGCACTCCCTATTATAAGTGCTCCTCAGCCCACCAATTTTTGCCTTCAAATAGGGGATGGTTGCCGTGGGAATCTGTGGCTTCACCTTCAGCAGTTTCTCCAGCGCTGCCTGCCTCTTTTGTTTATGATTGCCACAGACAGGGCAGCTCCCTGTACTTGTCTATGAATAGGGGGAGGAAGTTGTGATCATTGAAGCCATCAATTTTCTCTGCAAGACACAACACAAGACAAACCCTAATGTCAAGCTAAACTCTCCTAATCTTGTCCCAATATAGGCCTCAATCTAGAAGCAGTATAGGCCACTGATGCACCAAGTTAAACTTGTACCTTCGTTAGAACGATCGGCGCTTCCGCTACTCCTTCCTCCGCTCACAGATCGTACGTACAATGCACACGTGTTACGCTTTATATACAATGCGCATAGGTGAAACTCCGCCCGCCCCTGACGTTCTTTCTAGTCTATTCCCCGCTCCTTGTCTTTCGGCGCAGTGAGAGAGCACATGGCAGAGAAAGAGCAAGTGCATGCAGACAGCAGCAGCAACGACGAAAGGCCGAAGCAACGAACGTCTCGATCCCGGAGGAGATTTAAGGCCTCAAATATGTCCTTTATAGAGATGGTGGAGATGGTGGACATCTTGAAGAGGGCCAACTATGACGGGAAGCATGGACCTTACCCAAATGTGATAAAGGCCAAGATCATGACTAAAGTTATGAGAAGTCTGCACAGGAATTTTGGGGTACGGCGATCCAAGGATCAATTGAGGAAACGCTGCTGAGACCTGAAATTGAGGGAGCACGATCAGTACAGAAAGATCAAGAGAGTTCTTCAAAAAAGTAAGTAGTTGTTGTGTGTTCCTATTATTATTATTACGTTTGTGCTGCTCCATGTGCTTTTCTTTACTATTGTACAGTTTAACATGGCAACTTTCAGGTTCGTGGGCACAGTAATCGTTCGTAGTAAACATCGTTTGTTCGCCCACAAATACAATGTTTTTGGCAGATGCAGGTTAACTACATTTGTTGATGCCTATTTGTCTTACAGTAAAAGAAGTTTGTTGTCTAGATGGGTTTGTAACTATAATGAAATGCAAACTTGATTCAGTGTAAGGAGAGGACACTCAGAAGCTGTTTACACATCTGGACGAGGGGAGCCCTAGTGTGGGACAACAGAACACCCTTTTTAGAGTGTCCCACACAGGTGCTCCAGTGGATACTAGGGTTGTCTCCATGTGTGAAAATTGTACAAAAAAGGTAAGTATTCCAGCTTTATAAAGGGAAAAAAATAATTTCTTCAACTTGGAACTCTGCCAAAAAAGACAATTGTACGATACTTCCAAGCAATGTTTTATATTACTATTTCTCGCTTCAAATATCTGTGTGCTAAGTATACCTTTTTTTTATTCACATAGAAGAGAAAAGACTGGGGACATCTGAGGACACCAGGGACCCCCACCTCCTAAAGAAAAGGAAATCCCCACACCACAACCAGAAGATGTGGAGGAAGGAGAGGTTTATGAAGTGGGCGAAATAGTGACAATGTCAGGAGACTTAGTAGACCAGACTGTGTGGACTGCACAGAGATAACCCAAAACGCATGTAAAGTGAATAATGATATTTATTAAAATAGATGATAAATCAGAAAATACAAACAGTGCACAACCAACCCAACAAACCCACCAACAACAACAATATATACAGCATGGGGCAGTACCGGAATCACAGATGTCAGCCAGGCCAGGGTCATACACGGCAGGTCAGCAGGACAAGGGATATACCAGAAGCGTAAACGTTAGCTAAGCCAAGGTCATACACAGGAAGATCAGTAAATGAGGGACAGGGAACCAACAGGACAGAGAGGGCATGGATTGGGCTGAAGGGTACAGAACACAGAAGGGACCGGGTCAGGATAAGCTCTGGAACAAGGTCGGATGCAGGCTCAGGATCGGTAAACAAACACACAAGGTCAGGGCTCAAGGAGAGAGATACCAAGGCAAGCATGTGAGGGCTTGCCGGGTATGTATGGGACTGACAATAATTGTCTTCATGTAAGACCTGAGCGCAGGGAGTGTTGTCTGCTCCATACTGCCAGGATCCATCCGCTGGTGGACGTCAGTACTGCGGCAAAAAATGAAATAACACCAGCAGGGAAAGATTCCCCTGACAGTTCCAAACTGCCAGGAGACACCTGCTGGTGGACCCCAGTACTGCACGCCAAATGATATATCTTACCAGCGGACAGACCCTTTCCTGACAGACCACAACAGGTGAGTGTCTGAGACCACAGCTTCAGGTAATAGAAGGATGCCTGCATATTTATAATACATGGTGTTTTTTTTAGGTGATGTGGATGTTGTGGAAGAAGAATCTCACTTCACAAGTGCAAGTGCACATGTCCTCATCGGGCATACCATGCATACCTCATGGTATGCAATCATGATTTACAGATGATGAAGGAAGACATCAATGATGTAGAAAAAAGACTCAAAAACATCATTGATGTTTTAGGCAGAATATAAAACAACCCAAAATTCTTCTAGTTTGTTTGGATTTTCATTATTTTCACACATTTTAAATATTTTTTAGAAAGCCAAATTTGGAAAATGCACACAGTGTGTCAACATGTGCTATCTGCCATCATGGGATATCAAGGTACACGTTTTGGGGATTCAGCCCCTTCCTCGCAACTAAAGTAGATGAGAGGAAGGGGTTGCACCCCCGAAACACATCCATTGATCCCCCATGATGGGATCTAGCACATGTTGACATTGAGCATGGGATCAGGAGGGAAATCCCCATTTTCAATTTGTGTGCATCTTCCAAATTTGGCTTTCACAGGGGTGACATCACTCCATCTGATGAAGGCAATATCAACACAGCTTGGTCATACTGATGTCTGATATTGCCTTCACTTTGTCAAAGTTGAACTTTGTAAGTTCCTGAGTTGTGTATTGTTTTATGGTTTTAAACATGCCTGTTTTAACACAAATTGTATTTGTACTGTCAATAAAAAAATGTTATTACTAAAATATGTTGGTTTGTTCAAAAACTCTTTTCTAACGCACATGTGAATGTGCACAGAGTAAAAAGTGTTCTACTCCACAATGTGTGGCTTCTTCTTTCAATGCTCAATATCATTTTTTGGACTAAATTGGTGTTTACACTGAAATGGGGGTTATTTACTAAAGGCAAATCCACTGGACAGGTAAGAAGTGCCATAATACAAAAATATAAATAAATACACACTGTACAAATTGAAGCACTTTTTTTACATTCTGCAATTACCTATGAAGATAATAGGAGAACAAAACTTTAAACAGTACCATTTGAAAGTATTCTGGCAGGCCCTTTCACTACATGCTTTGGTGAATTCATACAGAAATCTGACCACAAAAGAGGTAGGTATAGTGTGTATGGGTTTGGCAAAGTCAGCAGATAGAGGATTGGTATCGGTTGACTTAGCGGTTGGGGGGGAGGGAGGGTTCCAAATGATTTTGGGACCCAAAATAATAGCCTCTGGCACTCTTCATGAATATAAGTACACAAATAACATTTGTACACATTTTAGGGGGTGTTTAGGGTAAAGCACTACTATGGAGCTGACAAAATACATTGTTAAGTGACTAGGCTAGGTGTGTATGGGCCCAGGATAGCATGCTGGGGAGGTTAGTGAAGGCAAATATGCATGAAGGACAAAAAAGGAAGTTTAAAAAATTCAAGCATGCATGAGAACAAAGGGGACATTCACAGCATATTACAATCATGGTAATTAGGGAATGATGCAAGAAATGCAATATATTAGCAAACATTAAAATTGCATAGAATGTGATGTTAAAGGAGAAAACTTACCCTAATATAGTCCTTCTACAGGACCTGAATGATGGCAGAACAGGTCTCTGGAATAATGATCCCCAGAGTCTGGGGGAAGATACCTGTTGAGAACTTGATGTCCTGCAGTCTTCTCCCTGTTGCCAAGTACCGCAACGTGGCAACTAGCCTCTGCTCGGGAGTGATGGCTTGCCGCATGCAGGTGTCCTGCTTGGTAATATAAGGGGACAGCAAAGCCAACAGACAGTGAAATACAGGGTTCATCATCTGCAGATAATTCCTGAAATTATCAGGATTATTCTCACGGATCTCCCGCAACAAAGGCATATGAGAGAATTGGTCATGCTGGAGTAACCAATTCTTGGTACATGAACTCCTCCCCGCCCTGTTTATGGACTGGGCTTGGGTCAAAGTAAGAACCCCAATACCAAGCCCCTGCAAAGCACGAACTCTACGATGAGTACGTACCCACAACATGGCTTCAAAACGGTCGGCTGGTCAGAACGAACTAACAGAACGCACTGAAAATCAGAAAGGCCTGAGAAGAGCGAGCTGAAAATCAGAAACGAGCGGACAAGAATGCACTGAACATCAAATACGTACTATAATAATATGCACTGAAAAACAAATGCGAACTGACTAGACGCCCTGAAAACCAGATACAAACGCACAAGCACAAACTGAAGAGCAGTAACGATTGGAAAATCACGAGGCTCAAAAGCGCGAATCGTCTCTCACCAAACTTCTACTAACACGAGATTAGCAGAAGGAGCCCAAAGAGTGACACACTAGCTATTGAACTTTCTCTTTTCTAGTGCCGTCGTATGTGTTGTACGTCACCACGTTGACATTCGGATTTTCCGACAAGATTTGTCTGACCGAGCGTATGCAAGACAAGTTTTAGCCAACATCCGTCGGAAAAAAAAAACATGGATTTTGTTGGTGGAATGTGCGATCATGTGTACGCGGCATTACAGTCTGAGGTAAGTTAAACGGCTTGAAAGCCAGCTGGAAAACCAGCTTTCGATCAGCGTTTGCAGCGATTAGCTGCAGCACTGATCTGTGTATTCTGATGGGGGGGGGGGATTCCCCACTGTTAGAATACAATAGTGAGATCCCTGCATCCACATCGCTTGTCTCCAGCATGGACACAGACATCAATATAAACCTAATAGAAGTTCTAACCCTTACCCATTCTATTTAAAACTTTAAAAAAGGTTTTTGGCTTTATATACACCTTAAAGTAGCATTAAACCCGAAGCATTTTTTTTTAGTTTTTTTAGTTTAACAAAATAAAATAAACATTCCCAAGTAAACTATTTGTTAAAATTCTTACATCAGCACTTACAGTTTGCAGTTTTATTGCTGCTGGCTCCCTCTCAGTGCTGCTTCTCTAAGTTAACAGTGGACAGCGCAGTCTCCAGTCAGCCTGTTAGCTTGGAGAAGAGAGGAAGGACTGTCCTCCATCCTAGGCTATAGAGCTGTGTGTTTCTATTGATACACACAGTGTAGACAAATCTAGTCCCTACATGCAAGGGTGGCTCCATAGGATGCTGCAAGAGAAAGGAGCCATCCTGAAACAGGAAACCTGGGGCAGAAGATTTTGAACCAGCTTAAACTAGAACACAGCCTAGAATTAAAAGATAAAGATGCTGCATACTCAGTAAGTGATTAAATTGGTTGCAGAATGTGCTTTACAAAACTGAAGGCTTAGGGGGAGATTTACTAAAGCTGGTGCACTCCGAGTCTGGTGCAGGTGTGTTTAGCAACCACTCAGCTAATAACTTCAGCTTGTTCAATTAAGCTTTGGCAATAAAACCTGGAAGCTAATTGGTTTCTATGTAGAGCTGCACCAGATTTTGCACACTCCAGTTTTAGTAAATAACCCCTTTAATGTCACTTCCATTCCTTTTTGTTTCCCATGGAATCTTCTGTTTCGGATTTGTCTACAAAGAGTTACCCTTTGAGTTAATTTTTGATACCAGAAGTTGCACAAGGCAAAAAGTTTAAGATCAATTAAAATGTAATGAAGCAGAACAGAAAATGATTAAAAAATGTCACTGTAACAAAATTTTGAAAAAGGACCTGAGCTATTCACAGTGTAATCAGGAAATATATATTCAAAGTTTTACATTTCAAGTATAATCCTGTAGCTTAATATTGTGGTATATATTGTGGTATATATTGTGGTATGTGTAGCCTCCCTTGTGGATATATAGTACGTGACTGGTTGTTTGAAAAGCCACAGTGATAAGTCAACTGTTTTAGAATGCAAATAATGATTTAAGCCATCTGTGTTAACATAGGTATGGCATATAAAAGGCACTCCCATTGTAGTGTTCATGGGCTATATTTGGAGCTACAGGGATATTCAATACTTTAACCACTTGCTGCCCGCCATATAGCAGAATGACGGCGGCAAAGTGGTTTCAATATCCTGACTGGGCGTCATATGACGTCCTCAGGATATTAAGCCGCTGGGGGCACGCATCGCGGCGATCGTTGTTGCGGTGTGTCAATCTGACACACCGCAACTCCGATCTAAGTAAAGAGTCTCTGACGGAGACTCTTTACCACATGATCAGCTGTATCCAAACACGGCTGATCACGATGTAAATAGGAAGGGCCGGTGATCGGCTTTTCCTCACTCGCGTCTGACAGACGCGAGTAGAGGAGAGCCGATCGGCTGCTCTCCTGAGACGGGGGGTCTGTGCTGATTGTTTATCAGCACAGCCCCCCCTCGGATCCCACCCAGGACCACCATCATGCTGCCCAGGACCACCAGGATGGCCATCCACACTGGACCACCAGGTATGCCCCCCCTAGACCCCCAGGGAAATACTAATCTGTGCCCAGGCAGCTGCCAATCAATGCCCAGGTAGCTGCCAATCAGTGCCAACTCACAATGCCTACCACTTCCAGTGGATGCCCATCAGTGCCTCATATCAGTGCCGCGTATCAGTACCCATCAGTGCCACGTATCAATGCCCATCAGTGCCGCCTATCAGTGCCCATCAGTGTCCAGCAGTGATGCCTATCAGTGCCCATCAGTGCCAAGCAGTGCCGCCTATCAGTGCCCATCAGTGCCCAGCAGTGCCGCCTATCAGTGCCACCGGTAAAAACCCATCTTTGCAGCCTTTCTGTGCCCATCAGTGCCCATCAGTGCCCACCTATGCCACCCATGAGTTCCCATCAGTGCCGCCTATCAATGCCCATCAGTGCTCCATATCAGTGCCATCCATCAGTGCCGCCTACCAGTGCCCATCAGTGCCGCATATCAGTGCCCATCATCAGTGCCCATCAGTGCCCGCTCATTGGTGCCACCTCATCGTTGCCGCCTTATCAGTATCTGTCAGTGCCGCCTTATCAGTGTCCATCAGTGAAAGAGAAAACATACTTATTTACAAAATTTTATAACAGAAACAAAAGCAAAACTTTAAATTTAATAATTAATACATTTAAATAATTTAAAAATTTTCGGTCTTATTTTATTTGTTTAGCAAAATATAAAAACTTGCAGAGGTGATCAAATACCACCAAAAGAATGCTCTATTTGTGGGAACAAAATGATAAAAATTTAGCTTGGGTACAGTGTTGTATGATCGCCCAATTGTCATTCAAACTGCGACAGCACTGAAAGCTGAAAATTGGTCTGGGCAGGAAGGTGTATAAGTGCCCTGTATTGAAGTGGTTAAAGTCCATGGGTCATCAAAACCTTTGTGAAAAGACCAAATTGTGAAGTTTTGGCATGGACTGGTTCATGCAACAAAAATGTTTAAAACGTTTTTTTTTTTCTTTTTTTAGCACCTATGGGGCCTTCATTTGGTAAAATGTTTTTAAAAATACCATGGAAACACATTTTTATAATAAGCAGAAAATGGAGAATAATGAAAAAAAAACATAGTTGTAGTTGGTTAAATGTACAATGTATTTTGTATTATCAATACTAATCCACATATGTTCACTAAATTATTTTCTCTTATTTATCCCAAGGGCATAAGATGGGTCCCATAATATGTTCAGATTTTGATAAATACACCAGCGCCATTGATTGTATAATTTCGTTTTCATAGATATTAGGAATTTTCTAATGCAATGGTTTTAATTCACTGATTGGTCCGGGGTGAAGTTATTGTATAGGAGGACCATTGCAAATAGGTTTACTGAAAAAAAAAAATACGATGTTGGCCTAACAATAACAAATACTTCTAAGATCAAAATTGTGTACACTTGCAAAGCACCAAAAATGAAGATTCTCAAAATTTTAAATAGGCTACATGTTAAAAAAAAAGTTGTTACCTGTTAAAGCATCTACTTCTGATGTGCTTAAGGATTAAAATGCGTACTTTGTATTTATGTTAGTACATGCATCCTGGCTGTATATGTATGTATGTATGTTTGTATGTTTTTATGTGGGGAGGGTGCCCTTTATTCACTTTTTTATTTTTTAACTATTTAGCCACTTCAGCCCCAGAAGGATTTACCCCCTTCCTGACCAGGCCATTTTTCCAACACAGCACTGCTTTATTTTAACTGACAATTGTGCAGTTGTGCGACGCTGTACTCAAACAAAATTTGTGTCCTTTTTTCCCACAAATAGAGCTTTCTTTTGGTGGTATTTGGTCACCTCTGCAGTTTTTAATTTTTGCGCTATAAACAAAAAAAGACAGACAATTTTGAAAAAAAACAAAACAATATTTTTTACTTTCTGCTATAATACATATTAAAAAAATGTATTTATCAGTTTAGGCTAATATGTATTCTGCTGCATATTTTTGGTAAAAAAATCACAATAAGCGTATAATAATTGGTTTGCGCAAAAGTTATAACATCTACAAAATAGGGGAAAGATTTATGGACTTTTTATATTTTTTATTGGTTTTACTACATGGGCGAGCTCCCATGACGTGCCAGGGGGAGCGCGCACGTATAACTGCGGCGGCTGTTCAGCAACTGGTTAGTTATATTTTACTAATTTTTTTTAACATGTCTGTGTTTTCTCTCTCCATTTACTACTATCACATGGGGGCTAATAAGTCCCCTATGTGAAAGCAGTAAGAGGTTCTCTTCATGAAGACATCAGGGTCTCTTCTGTTACTTGCCCAAGCAGATCAGGGACAGAGTTTCCGATCTACTTGTACACCTAGCAGCTGTGTTAGATGTTTAACAGCTCTGAACCTGGAGGTGCTCAGAGCTGACCACTAGGGTTCTTTGTTAGTGGATAGATATCTCACAATGTTCTCCACCTTCTTGGCCTTCCTGAAATTCGCTCTTCATTCTGGAGCTCAGCACCCCTTGTGCTGTGAGCTTGCGGCTTAAAGAAGAATCAAGTGAGCACTGAAGCTGGGAGGGAGGAAAGCACAGACCATTGCAGCATGATGTCATGTATGGCTAGGGATTGTGGACCTTCTGTGCAGCCTTTACACTAGATGGTGGTGTGGTAGGGGAGCACATCCATTCAGGCTACATCGGATTAGGTTCAGAGAAGCACTAGGGTGTTAGAATTACAGGTAGGGAGGACTATCTTGCAGCACTGGGATTCTGGACTTACAGGAAGGTAGGGTACTAGCAAAATTCACTTGCAGCAAAGGGATGCTTGACTCACAGGGAGGCATTAGTGCAGAAGTCCCTTGGAGGACTGGAATGCAGGACCTCACTGAAACACAAGGGTGATGGGGTGTCCAGGGAACATGGAAGTGCACAGTAGTCCCAGAGGGTGTTGAAACCAGTGGGAGAGACTAGCATGTCTGCACGTACAGCCAAGGTGAGAGCTCTTAGAATGACTAAGGCACAGAGTTCAAGGAGCCACCTTCTAGAGATTGTTCTCTATGATTAATGCAGGTGTCAGTTCTCACTGATGTTTTTCCCGGTTCCCAATATATCAAAGACTTAACGCGGAGTTCCACCCAAAAGTAGAACTTCTGCTTGTTGTACTCCCCCCCCTCTGGTGCCACAATTGGCACCTTTCGTTGGGAGGATGGGCAAGATACCTGTCTTTCACAGGTATCCTGTTCCCACTTCCGGGAGCCTCAGCCACAGGTATTGATGTCACCGCCTGGGCTCCCTCCTCCTTCCCCAGTAGGAGAGAGGAGCAGAGCCTCGCGCATGCGCAGTAGTGTTCAGCTGCTGGCTTTTAATTTTTGCAGCGGTGAGCGGACCTCCACTTTAACCTGCAGCATCAGTAGAGTGCCCAGTGGTGAGCAAGTTGTTAATGAGAGGCGACACCAGTATCTGCTACAGGCAACTAATGGCCATATGACAGGCACTTCATTTTCATTTCTCAAGGCTTGTTACCTTGAATGCTTCAGATATGTTCAGGCTGCTCTTAGATAATGGCAGTGTGTTTTGTATGTGTACCTGTAGTAAATTTAGAGGCCAAAATGTCCAATCAGAGGTACACTAGTGAAGAGGCCTACAGGTTTCTGAGCATGACAGATGAAAGTGAAGAGGAAGTCACCCATCTGTCAGATTCAGGCTCAGAATACGAACCAGTAGACAGCAGCGGCACCCTGACAGATAGCTCTGACGATGGAGTAGTGTTCCCTGCTAAGGTCAGGTGTACCCGACCCTGTTCTTCTTCTGTTGTTGAGGTGCAAGAACCGCAGGGCTCTTGTATGGATCAGAGAGCCAGTACTAGTGCCGCTAATCCATCTGGTGGACTGGCAAGCACCAGCGGCCTAGTACACCCTGGTCATAGTCAAACCAGCACTGCAGTAGCCCTTGGTGACGTGGCGAGTCCACAAGTGCAGTTCAAGCTGGTGCGGTGGCTAGCACAAGTAGTGTCCCGCAGCCACCAAGAAGACAAACACAGGCCTGTCAAGCTCATAGTGCCCTTCCTGCTGCATTTGCCAATCATAATTGGGAGCCCACCACTTCTGCAGCACCCGTACTTCCCCCATTCACTGGACAACCCAGAATTCAGGTGTAAACAGTTGATTTTACATCACTTGATTTTTATTCACTGTTTTTCACGGAAGATCTCTATAGATCTATTGTGGACCAAAGCAATTTGTATGCTGGACAATTCATCGCCGCTAAGCCCCATTTGACCCTTGCCAGAGATTGAAAACCTATTATGCCGCGTACACACGATCTGGATTTTGGTCGGAAAAAAATATGATGGCTTTTCCGACGGGATTCCGCTCAAGCTTGCCTTGCATACACATGGTCACACAAAAGTTTGCTGAACTTTCGACCGTGAAGAACGCGGTGACGTACAACACTACAACGAGCCGAGAAAATGAAGTTCAATGCTTCCCAGCATGCGTTGAATTGTTTCCGAGCATGCGTAGGAATTTTGTACTTCGGAATTGCTACAGACGATCGCATTTCCAGATAGGAACTTTTTCTGACCGAAAAATTGAGAACATGCTCTGAATCTTTTGCTGGCTGGAATTCGGCCAGCAAAAGTCCTATGGAGCATACACACGGTCACATTTTCCGACCAAAAGCTCTCATCGGTCTTTTGCTGGCCGAATTTCCGATCGTGTGTATGCGGCATTACGGTTTCCATATTTAAGACCTTTCTGGGCCTATTCCTCCTCATGGGCATAACTAAAAAAAGTGAGTTGCGGTCATATTGGTCCACTGACCCAATTCATCATATGTCCGTGTTATCTGCATCCATGGCCAGGGCTAGATACGAGCAGATCTTGCGGTTCACGCATTTTAACCTCCCTGGCGGTATGATTCTTTCTGATTTTAGGTGCTGAAAGCGGTACAATTATTTTGCAATGAAATTTGGCGTTTTATATTGTAGGTATTTAATTATTAACAATAACACACTTAAATCTGTCCAAACAAGAGTCTAGTAGATATCCCGGGTATGATAAAGTTTGAAACACAAAAACATAAATTATAATATAATAAAAAAAAAATAATAATTAAAAAAAATAAAAATAAATAGTAATAAAATAAATTTCCACACGATTCACTATCGCTCAATTCTGCAAGTGTTCTAATTTACTATCGCAGTTTTCTAGCTGGTCTAAAGCCATTTTTGACGTAAAGGGACACTTTTTGGTTGCTATGGACAATCTCCAGTTTCCAGGCAGAAAGAACAGTATATGCAATATAAAACTGCATGCAGGGCATGGACAAGAGCACTGGGGACAAATGGGATGTGAAATGATTTCATACAGTACTGTAATCTGTAAGATTACAGTACTGTATGTGTTATGATTTTTACATTTTTTTGAATTTGCCGCCAGGCTCCGCCCCCGTGCGTCGCGACGCTCGCAGGGAACGGAGCCTGGCACAGAGAGGCTTCGGAGGAGGACGGAGCCCTCGGACAGTGCGGGGGACATCGCAGGATCCCGGGGACAAGGTAAGTAAGGAGGCACCAGGATCCTGCGATGTAATCCCGAGTGTGGCTCGGGGTTACCGCTAATGGTCCTGAAATGTAACCCCGAGCCACACTCGGGAAAACCGCCAGGGAGGCTACTGACAATGAACTCTGTCATCCTTGGGGTAAACCTGAATACGATCAGCTCCACAAAATTCGGGCCCTCGTAAATGACTTCAATGAACAGTTTGCAGTTTGTTTACTCCAGATCAAGTTTTCTGCGTTGAGTCCCTGATTAAGTTTTCTGGCCGCTTGTCTTTCAAACAGTAGCATCCCAGCAAGCATGCCAGATATGGGGTCAAGATGTATAAGCTCTGTGACAGGTCAAAAGGCTGTACTGACTTAGACTGGAGAAGAGAGCCTGCTTGAGAAGTAATAATTTGCTCGCAGTGAAGTGGGCGGATAATCAGAATGTTTTCATTCTGCCCTCCCTTCACGCAGATACGACTGTCCTAATTCTAACGGCGCCTGGTGTTGTGGAGAAACCCCTCTGGGGTGGACCTCAACGACCAGTTGATGGTGCCGTACTTAATTGCTCGTAAGGCCAGACGCTGGTACAAAAAAGTGTCTGTATATTTATTCCAATTGGCTCTGCTGAACACTTATGTGCTATACAAAGCGTCAGGATGAACTGGATCCTTCCTTAAATTCCAGGAAGAGACTGTCACAGCCCTTCTGTTTCCAGATGGTGCTGTGCCCCACTTTCCCAATGCAAATGGAGTGAGGCGGTTGCATGAGATGCATTTTCCGTATGTCCTCCCGAGTACCCCTACCCAATTTTTACCCCAAAGAAAATGTTGTATCTGTTGGAAACGCGGATATAGGCATGACACCCACTATTATCATCCCTTCTGTCCTGGCCAACTTGGTCTTTGCATCAGTGAATGTTTTAAACGCTACCACACACTAGTGGAGTATTAGCGTAGGGTACAACACGGCACAGTCTGGGGCACACTTTCAAAGGGTCCCCAAAGATGCCATCGCATTTTGAGAGGCCCGAACCTGGAACCGTTACAGTTACAAATAAAAGTGTAAAAATATTTAAAGTAGAAAAAAAACAAAACAAAAATAACATAAAAAAAGTCAAAAATAGTTGTTGTTTTATTGTTCTTCTCTCTCTCTATTCTCTCTCTATTGTTCTCTCTCTATTGTTCTGCTCTTTTTTACTGTATTTTATGCTTAAATGCAATGTTTTATTGTTACTATGTTTTATCATGTTTGCTTTTCAGTTATGTAATTCTTTTACATTTTATCTTTACTGTGTTTTATTGTTGACCATTATTGTCTTTTCAGGTACGTCATTCAGCTGCAGCACTTTATCTTGACAGCAACAGTGTTTGCTCTCACAATACGTAAATCAGTGACTCCAGCACTGTAAGAGGTGATTTCACCACCACAGTTAAAAAAAAAAAAAAAAGACCATATAGGCCAAAGCATGGTGGCAGGGGTGGAGGGACAATTTGCCCCTAACATTAGGGGTGGATTGCCCCCATGCTTCGTCATATATTTTTTATTCTTTTTTTGGCACAGATTGTTGTTGTTTTATTGAGTTAATGTTTTATTGTTACCATTGTTTGCTTTTCAGGTACACCATTCAGCTGCAGCACTGATTTATCCATCTTGACAGCAACAGCGTTTGCTCTTATGACATGTAAATCAGCGACTCCAGCATTGTAGGAGGTAATTTCACCACCACAGTAAAAAAAATGGTGCATGTACATGTATGCCCATCATTCTAATGGTGGGCATACCCGCCGATGAATCTCTTTTTTTATTCAGCCCACAGGCTGCATGTAAAAAAAAAGAACATTACAATATATGCCCAACAAGGATGAGCAATGTACTGGTATGTTGCTGGACTTTAAGTGGTTATATCAGAATGATGCCTGCAGGTTTAGGTATCATCTTGGTATTGTTCTTTTCAGCCAGCAGTCGGCTTTCATGTAAAAGCAATCCTAGCAGCTAATTAGCCGCTAGACTGCTTTTACAAGCAGTGGGAGGGAACGTTCCCCCCCTCCCGCCATCTTCCATGTTTTTTTCTGGCTCTTCTGTCCCACCAGGGAACTTAATAATGCAGCTGGTGGTTCTGCCAGCTGACCATAGAGCTGAATGGCTCCAATCATCTCTATGGCCTAAGTAACTAGAAGCTACAAGCATTTCATGACTTCGGTTTTGCTGGATATAAACAGTGCCATTGGGAATTTGGGAAAGCATCTTATCACACCGATCTTGGTGTGGTCAGATGCATTGAGGGCAGAGGAGAGATCTAGAGTCTAATATACACCAATTTTTTTTTTTTTAAAAGAGTACCTGTCACTATCAATTGCTATCATAGGGTATATTTACATTCTCTGTGATAACAATAAAAATTATTTAAAAAAATGAAAGGAACAGTGTAAAAATATAATAAAAAAAGCAAAATAAATAATAAAAAAAGCACCCCTGTGCCCCCCGTGCTTGTTCGTCAAAGCGAACGCAAGCATCAGTCTCGTGTCATATGTTAACAGCAATTGCACCATGCATGTAAGGTATCACCGTGAACATCAGATTGAGGGCAGAAATTTTAGCAGTGGACCTACTCTGTAAATCTAAAATGTTAACCTGTAAAAGCTTTTAAAGGCTTTTAAAAATTATATAGTTTGTCGCAGCTGCATGGTTGTGCACAATTTTAAAGCATGTCGTGTTTGGTAGCTATGTACTCAGCATAAGATCATCTTTTATATTTTACTAAAAATGTGGGCAATATAGTGTGTTTTAGTGCATTAAATTTCAAAAGAAGGTTTTTTTTGCAAAAAAATAGTGTTTGAAAAATCGCTGCGCAAATACTGAGTGAAAAAAAATTGCAACACCTACCATTTTAATCTGTAGGGCCTTTGCTTTAAAAAAATATATAATGTTTGGGGGTTCAAAGTAATTCTCTAGCAAAAAAAAAATATTCTTTCATGTAAACAAAAAGTGTCAGAAAGGGCTTTGTCTTCAAGAGGTTAGAACAGTAGGTGATGTGTGGCATAAGCTTCTAATGTTGTGCATAAAATACTAGGACAGTTCAACTCCCCCTCAAATGACCCTTTTTTGGAAAGTAGACACCCCAAGCTATTTGCTGATAGGCATGTTGTCATGAGAGGGTTTACCCGTTGGTGGCGCTATTGGCCTCTTGGATCGCAGTACCAGTGTCCACCAGCGGGTGTCTTCCAACACCTGGGTCCTGCAGTAAGAGGTCTCTCCTGCTGGTGGCACTGTTGCATCCCTGGGCCGTAGTGCCGGTGTCCACCAGCGGGTGCACTCCGGCAGTGTGGAGCAAACAGCACACACTGCGCTCAGCTCTGACATGAGTTCAATTACCACAGCCTTATAAATACCCAGCAAGCCCTCATAGGCTTGCCTTGGTATCTCTCTCCCTGCATTCTGACCTCGCTGCCTGTTATTTGACCTTGAGCCTGCATCTGCCTTGTCCAGACCTGACCTGACCTGATCTGGTCCAATCCCTATCCTGAGCCCTTCCTGGTCCTGTCCCTTCTGTTCCTGGTTACCTTGGATCCCTGCCCTGTATCCCATCCATCCTCTCCCTGTCCTGTTTGGTTTCCCGTCCTTGCCCATCTGCTGACCTCCCTGTGTATGACCTTGGCCTGGCTTGTTTACGATTCCGGTATCTCCATTTACTTGTATATATTGTCGTTGTAGTGGGTTTGTTGTGTTGGTGTTGCACTGTTTATATTCTTTTTACTTGTCACTTATTTAATAAACACCATTATTTCACTTACATATGTTTCTGGTCTCCTCTGTGCAGTCCACACGGTCTGGTCAATTAGGTTCCGTGACAGTATACCAAGGCCATCCCTACCAGACGTAACTGCACTGAGGAGCCTTTTTGAAAATGCAGGCAGAAATAGTGATTTATCTTACCTCATTGGTAACTGAGGATAATTGTTATTGCCGTCTGGTATTAAAGGAGTGGACCAGGGATCAACTATTAGAGTGTATCCGTCTGGCCCATTCTCTGGTGGATGAGGGCGGTATGCTATTTGAAAATGTTCAGCCTCTGATCCAGCTGTGTGCAGAGCTAGCCCTGTCCAGTACTCCAGAGGGCAGGGATGATTTTTCTCCCCCCTTCAGTTTTGATCAGGTTGAGTCTCTGGTGTGGTTATTAGAGGATGATCCAGCCTTTTTCATGGAACGTTATGCCTCTTGTTCACAGCAGGTGTTGTCTGATTGCATCCATTCAGTGCAATCGCTGGTGAGTCAAGCTGTGTGTGAATCAATGTTTGTTCATCCTGTGCTACAGGCATGGTCAGATCTCCTTAATTTAGCCAAGCCACAACAACCCAGCCCTGCCATTAATCACCTGCCTTCTCAAGAATTTATTCCCCCATCGCTCATGGCAACCTCAGCTACAGCCCAGTATACACAGCTTTCCACCAAGTATTATTACCCAGTCTCTACTTCCTGCACCTATCCTGCCTTTAACCCACCTGCCTCTTCTCTAATACCTGCAACTTCCCCACAAGAACTCCCTCTGGCCGCTGTTCCCCCTTCCTTGCCATATCCCAGCCCTTCCTTTCAGTATGCCTCACCTCCTGTCTACAGTCCTACAGCCACCTACAGATCTCCAGCAGTTAAGCCAAAGAAGAAACGGAAGTTCTTCCCCACTCACACAATCCTGCCAGTAACCCAACCTGCCTCCGCACCAGCTAATCCAACCCATACCATCATGCCAGTGTCCAGTCCAGCCTCCCCGCCAGCTGATCTGTTCCAGTCTGATCTCCGGGTGTCTGCCCTCCAGCCTGATGTCCGGGTGTCTGCCCTCCAGCCTGATGTCCGGGTGTCTGCCCTCCAGCCTGATGTCCGGGTGTCTGCCCTCCAGCCTGATGTCCGGGTGTCTGCCCTCCAGCCTGATGTCCGGGTGTCTGCCCTCCAGCCTGATGTCCGGGTGTCTGCCCTCCAGCCTGATGCCCGGGTGTCTGCCCTCCAGCCTGATGCCCGGGTGTCTGCCCTCCAGCCTGATGCCCGGGTGTCTGCCCTCCAGCCTGATGCCCGGGTGTCTGCCCTCCAGCCTGATGTCCGGGTGTCTGCCCTCCAGCCTGATGTCCGGGTGTCTGCCCTCCAGCCTGATGTCCGGGTGTCTGCCCTCCAGCCTGATGTCCGGGTGTCTGCCCTCCAGCCTGATGTCCGGGTGTCTGCCCTCCAGCCTGATGTCCGGGAGTCTGCCCTCCAGCCTGATGTCCGGGTGTCTGCCCTCCAGCCTGAAGTGCCCATGCCAGCTGCCCAGCTTGAAGTGCCCATGCCAGCTGCCCAGCTTGAAGTGCCCATGCCAGCTGCCCAGCTTGAAGTGCCCATGCCAGCTGCCCAGCTTGAAGTGCCCATGCCAGCTGCCCAGCTTGAAGTGCCCATGCCAGCTGCCCAGCTTGAAGTGCCCATGCCAGCTGCCCAGCTTGAAGTGCCCATGCCAGCCACCCAGCTTGAAGTGCCCATGCCAGCCGCCCAGCTTGAAGTGCCCATGCCAGCCGCCCAGCTTGAAGTGCCCATGCCAGCCGCCCAGCTTGAAGTGCCCATGCCAGCCGCCCAGCTTGAAGTGCCCATGCCAGCCGCCCAGCTTGAAGTGCCCATGCCAGCCGCCCAGCTTGAAGTGCCCATGCCAGCCGCCCAGCTTGAAGTGCCTATGCCAGCCACCCAGCTTGAAGTGCCTATGCCAGCCGCCCAGCTCAAGTTGTTCCTGTCTGCTGCCCAGCTCAAGTTGTTCCTGTCTGCTGCCCAGCTCAAGTTGTTCCTGTCTGCTGCCCAGCTCAAGTTGTTCCTGTCTGCTGCCCAGCTCAAGTTGTTCCTGTCTGCTGCCCAGCTCAAGTTGTTCCTGTCTGCTGCCCAGCTCAGGTTGTTCCTGTCTGCTGCCCAGCTCAAGTTGTTCCTGTCTGCTGCCCAGCTCAAGTTGTTCCTGTCTGCTGCCCAGCTCAATGACTCTGACATGCCAGCCGTCTGCCCTGATGTACCCGATGCCCAGCCTGATGTGCCCTCAGCTGTTCGGTTGGAGGCCATGAACTTTGGACAATTGCACCTTGTTAGAGCGTCCGGAGGCCGCTCCTTTAGGGGGGGGTACTGTCATGAGAGGGTTTACCCGTTGGTGGCGCTATTGGCCTCTTGGATTGCAGTACCAGTGTCCACCAGCAGGTGTCTTCCAACACCTGGGTCCTGCAGTAAGAGGTCTCTCCTGCTGGTGGCACTGTTGCATCCCTGGGCCGTAGTACCGGTGTCCACCAGCGGGTGCACTCCGGCAGTGTGGAGCAAACAGCACACACTGCGCTCAGCTGTGACATGAGTTCAATTACCACAGCCTTATAAATACCCAGCAAGCCCTCATAGGCTTGCCTTGGTATCTCTCTCCCTACATTCTGACCTCGCTGCCTGTTATTTGACCTTGAGCCTGCATCTGCCTTGTCCGGACCTGACCTGACCTGATCTGATCCAATCCCTATCCTGAGCCCTTCCTGGTCCTGTCCCTTCTGTTCCTGGTTACCTTGGATCCCTGCCCTGTATCCCATCCATCCATCCTCTCCCTGTCCTGTTTGGTTTCCCGTCCTTGCCCATCTGCTGACCTCCCTGTGTATGACCTTGGCCTGGCTTGTTTACGATTCCGGTATCTCCATTTACTTGTATATATTGTCGTTTGTAGTGGGTTTGTTGTGTTGGTGTTGCACTGTTTATATTCTTTTTACTTGTCACTTATTTAATAAACACCATTATTTCACTTACATATGTTTCTGGTCTCCTCTGTGCAGTCCACACGGTCTGGTCAATTAGGTTCCGTGACACATGTTGAGTCCATGGAATATTTTGCCACAAGTTTCGGGAAAATTACAATATTTTTTTTTTTTTTCACAAAGTTGTCACTAAATGATATATTGCTCAAACATGCCATGGGCATATGTGAAATGACACCGGAAAATACATTCTGCTGCTTCTCCTGAGTACAGGGATACCACATGTGTGGGACTTTTTGGCAGTCTATGAAATATGAAAAAAAGGGGAGCACTCACATCCGTAAATTAGAGAGGAAACAAAAAAAAAGGTACTCGAAGAGTAACCAAAGGTCGGACTTTAAAGGCATAGAAACAATTTAGAAGTAGAAAAAAATAACAATATTTATAGAAAAAAAGTACATTATATAATCACAGTGTTCACTAGTGTTAAAAATCATGTAAAATCACACAGTTTGTACAGTGAGCCCTTGTGCCTCTACGCGTTTCACCGTTAGGCTTCTTCAGAACACGATCAAGGTTTAAAAAGATGACAAAAAGAGAGAACAAGTCTCACTGTCTGGAATGAGATATATTCAAATTACAGATCCGATAAACATGACAAACATTATATTGCATTACATTAAAAAGCATATGCTTGTCTGTCCTGAGGAGGCACCCAGAAACAGAGGAACACACAAAAAAGACCAGGAAGTACCTTGTTAATAGACTGAGCCTCACATACAAAAATCGGGAAAGTTTTTACCAACAATATCCAATTTATGGACTACTTTCAAATGGTTGTGAAAAGACACCCGGCATGCAGCTAATTCTAATGGGTAATGCAAAGAAGTAACAGAGATAAATAGATAAATATGACAAATACATATAAAGACAAAAAAAAAAAACTGGCAATATGATATTACATGCATCGAGCGCACATCCCCAGTCACTAATCCACAGTATCCCCTTTGAGCAATACTTACGTCTGAGGCGTAACTGCTCTAGCAATGCCAGCTTTAAACAGGAGGCAGACATTCTATACGAATGACTGCTGACCAGGGGTTATAGTAAAATGTGCCTTAAAAAGGCCTTCAAAAAAGCCTTGGCCAGACCTAGAAGCACTATCCTATTTCCAGGACCAAAAAAGACAGATCCCAACACAGTGAGGTTCATAACCTCTTCTGATCAACATCAGAAGATAAGATCGATAATCCAGAAACACTGGCACATTTTGTCAGCAGATCCTATGCTGACTAAACACTGGGACCCAAACCTGAAATCACTTTTTGATACTCAGGCTCTCTCAGAGATCACCTAGTATGTAGTCAGTATCGGAAAACTGAGGATAGACCTAAGGACCAACCGGGACTATTTAGATGTGGCACATGCAATTTCTGTGAGTTGTTGATTGAAGGATCCTCCATCTCTCTTCCAAATGGCCAAATCCACCCCCTACGACATCATATTACCTGTCAAACGAGGGGAGTGATTTACATTATTTTTTGCCAATGTGGAGCTTTCTATGTTATTATTATTATTATTATACAGGATTTATATAGCGCCGACAGTTTATGCAGCGCTTTACAACATTAGGGCAGACAGTACAAGTACAATACAATTTAATACAGGAGGAATCAGAGGGCCCTGCTCGTTAGAGCTTACAATCTAGGAGGGAGGGTCAAGGTATACAAAAAGGGTAATGGCTGTGGGGGATGAGCTAATGGAGAAAATAGTGCAGTTGTTAGATGGAGGCAGGATAGGCTTCTCTGAAGAGGAAAGTTTTCAGGGATCGCCTAAAGGTGGATAAATTAGGCGACAGTCTGACGGATTGGGGTAGGGAATTCCAGAGGATGGGAGAGGCCCGGGAGAAGTCCTGGAGGCGGATATGGGAGGAGGTGATGAGGGAGCTAGAGAGCAGGAGGTCTTGGGAGGAACGGAGATGGCGATTAGGTTGGTATTTTGAGACTAGGTTAGTGATGTAGCTGGGGGCAGAATTGTGGATGGCTTTGTAACTTATTGTTAGTATTTTGAATTTAATTTGTTGGGTGAGTGGTAGCCAATGGAGGGATTGGCAGAGAGGGGTAGCAGACACTGAGCGGTTTGTAAGGTGGATGAGTCTGGCAGCAGCATTCATGATGGACTGAAGGGGGGATAGTCTATTTAAAGGTAAGCCAATAGCAGTAGTCAAGGCGAGAGATAACCAGGGAGTGAATCAGGAGCTTTGTGGTTTCATTGGTTAGAAAGGGACGTAGTTTAGCAATGTTGTGGAGGTTGAGGCGGCAAGCTTTGGAAAGTGATTGGATGTGGGGCTGAAAGGAGAGTTCAGAGTCCAGGATAACACCTAGCACCCTGACATGTGGGGACGGGTGGATGGTTTTGCCATTGCTCTTGACAGAGAAGTCAGGGGAAGAGGCACATGGGGGAGGAAATATTATAAGCTCGCTTTTGGACAAGTTGAGTTTGAGGAAGTGGTGTGACATCCATACAGATATGTCGGTTAGTACGTTAGTGATGCGTGAGGAGACTGATGGAGTGAGTTGAGGGGTGGAGAGATAGATTTGTGTGTCGTCAGCATAGACGTTGGCAAAACGATTAGGCCATTCTGGAAGAGGATAAAGGACCATGTTATTATGCCACGAGTGGTCTTCTAAACATTACCATTGGCCACCATGTGGCTTTCAAGCACAAATATGACTCATCGGTCTTTAAATTTGCTGCCCTCGATCGTGTCTTTGAGGACCCCTGAGGAGGTAATTTCGATCAAAAAGTCCTCCAAAGGGAGACCCACTGGTTATACAACCTGCGGGCTACACCCGGGTCTTAATGATATGATGAGTTTTAGACCTTTTTTGTAGTCCTTGTCAGATGTCCATTCCTGAGACTCCCATTGTATATCTTATGCATACCCAGCCAACTGCCCTTCCATATCCCTTCTCCTTCCCCCTTCCCCTCTCCCTTCCTCCCTCCCTTCCTTTTTTCCTCTTTCTTTTCCCTCCCTTTCCCCTTCCCATTTTTTGACATTACCTCAATATCCTGTAAAATGTATAATCTTTTTCTTCCGTTTCACTTACAGTGACTTTGACCTAATATTAAAGGATCCCATAGAGGGTTAATAGGATATTTCATGGCTACAGTAATGTATCATAATATTCTTTCATTATGTCTGTATTCAACATTCTAATATGTATTATCAAATTTATTTTTGAACAATGTAGCTTATTTGATGAATTTGTATGTGTAGAAAGTATATAAGTGTTCACGTTTTATTCTAGCATATGCTGCCTGTCCTTTGGATTTCTCTCTGACACTGTTGACACTCAGGACCTTACGTACAGATGCCCTTCATTCAGCTTCTCTCTCCCTGACTTTTACCCCGTAAATGTCCCATGTATAATGTTACCATCCTAGGCAGGACGCTCTGTCTATCTATATTTGGCGTGTTCCTTACTGATGACGGTTTTTCAGTCGATCATAAGCGCATGCGCAGGCTGAACTGTTCTCCGCTCGTGTGTCAATTCACGCCATGACGGCTTCGTCTCTCTCTCTCTCCTCAACTCCGCGCCAACGAGTGACGTCACTCTAATACTCCGCCATTTGCATTGTTTGCCGCGCTTAGACACGGCTAGGGGGTATAAATAGCCCGCACTTGCACATCGGCTTTTTGTACAGTGACAGGCTGTCTCCCAGGGGCAATTCCTCGTTGTTTTAGTGCATATGTAAGTATTTTATTTTTCCCATCTGCTGTTTGTTGCTTTTTTCCTTGATACCGGGTAACTTTTACTTATATGTTGTTTTTCCTTTGCCTACCATAGACTATCCCTTTACGGGCATTATATGCAGATGGGATATACAATACCCCATTAGCATTTATGAGTTCCTTCTACGTTTTCCTCTATTGGACTCTGGATCTCTGAATATAGTCTTTACCTTTATAAGATGTTTATATGACCCTGAGCAGCATTCTAACTTTAATAGGTATATACATTATATTTATATATATATATATATACTTTTTTTTGTCTTTATATGTATTTGTCATATTTATCTATTTATCTCTATTACTTCTTTGCATTACCCATTAGAATTAGCTGCATGCTGGGTGTCTTTTCGCAACCTTTTGAAAATAGTCCATAAACTGGATATTGTTGGTGAAAACTTTCCCGATTTTTGTACGTGAGGCTCAGTCTAGGTGTCTACAAGGTACTTCCTGGTCTTTTCTGTGTGTCCCTCTGTTTCTGGGTGCCTCCTCAGGACAGATAAGCATATGCTTTTTAATGTAATACAATGTAATGTTTGCCATGTTTATCGGATCTGTAATTTGAATATATCTCATTACAGACAGTGAGACTTGTTCTCTCTTTTTGTCATCTTTTTGAACCTTGATCGTGTCCTGAAGAAGCCTAACGGTGAAAAACGTAGAGGCACAAGGGCTCACTGTACAAACTGTATAATTTTACATGATTTTTAACACTTGTGAACACTGTGATTATATTATGTACTTTTTTTCAATAAATATTGTTATTTTTTCTACTTCTCCATTGTTTCTATGCCTTTAAAGTCCGACCTTTGGTTACTCTTCAAGTACCCTTTTTTTGGCAGTCTAGCCGCGTACAGGACCCCCGAAATCAAGCACTGCCTTCAGGCTTTCTAAGGGCGGAAAATGGGAAAATGGTGGTTTTACTCCTCACTGCCTATCACAGTTTCAGAGGCCCTGAAATGTCAAGATAGCACAACCCCCCCCCCCCAAATTACCCCATTTTGGAAAGTAGACACCCCAAGGTATTTGCTAAGAGGCATGGTGAGTATTTTGCAGCTCTCATTTGTTTTGGAAAATGAAGAAAGAAAAGGAACATTTTATTTTTTTTTACTTTTTAAATTTTCAAAACTTTGTGACGAAAAGCGAGATCTGCAAAATACTCAATATGCCTCTCAGCAAATAGCTTGGGGTGTCTACTTTCCAAAATGGGGCCATTTGGGGGAGTTTTGTGCTATCTGGGCATTTAATGACCTCTGAAACTGTGATAGGTTGTGAGGAGTGAAATCAAGAATTTTCGCCCTTAGAAAGCCTGAAGGCGGTGATTGGTTTTTGGGGTCCTATACAAGGCTAGACTGCCAAAAAGTCCTACACATGTGGTATCCCTGTACTCAGGAGAAGCAGCAGAATATATTTTGGGGTGTCATTTCACATACACTCATGGCATTTTTGAGCAATATATATCATTAAGTGACAACTTGTGGCAAATAATAAAATATTCCATGGACTCAACATGGCTCTCATCAAATAGCTTGGGGTGTCTACTTTCCAAAATTGGGTCATTTGGGGGGGTTTTGTGCTATCTTGGCATTTCATGGCCTCCAAAACTGTGATAGGCAGTAAAGAGTGAAATGAAAAACTTGCGCCCTTAGAAAGCCTGAAGGTTTTTGGTGCTTGGTTTTCGGGGTCCTGTACGCGGCTAGACTGCCATGTTTGAGCAATATATCATTTCAATAACACATTTTTTTTTTCATTTTTCAATCACTTGTGACAAAAAAAATATTCAATATGCTCAACAAGCCTCTAAGCAAATTACTTGGGATGTCTACTTTCCAAAATGGGGTCATTTGGGGGGGGGGGGGGGGGTTGTACTGCCCTGCCATTTTAGCACCTCAAGAAATTAGATAGGCAGTCATAACCTAAAAGCTGCGTAAATTCCAGAAATTGTACCCTTTTGTTTGTAGATGCTATAACTTTTGCGGAAACCAATAAATATACGCTTATTGATTTTTTTTTTTACCCGAGACATGTGGCTGAATGCTTTTTGGCCTAAATGTAAAACTAAAATTTAGTTTATTGTATTTTGTTATAGCAAAAGGTAGAAAATATAATTTGGGTACAGCATTGCATGACCGCACAATTACCAGTTAAAGCAGCACAGTGCCAAATTGTAAAAAGTGCTCTGGTCAGGAAGGGGGTAAAACCTTCAGAGGCTAAAGTGGATATACTGCACAGTTAAATACAGTACACTTACTTACATGTAATCCCATTTGTGCACTGCTGTTGTGTTCTGTTCTCAGTGCATAGCATAAAACAAGTGGAGAAGCAAAGTTGACCTAGGGACCTAAAGGCATAATTTGTGCGGGTTTGCCCATTTTGCTAAGAAGAGGGGATACACTATTTTATATAAATAATAATATAAATGATGTAAGATTTTATAATTGCACCTCATATATTAAATATTTATGGCAAGAACAATTGAGTATTGTCCATGATACTTTTTTTATTTGCATTAACTTCCAAATTTTCAGGACAAGCTTTTGTGGTGTTCAAGCTTCCTTAAGGTCCAAGCAGCATTAATGCACACAGTTTTAGCAGAAAGTTAAATAAGACAATCTCTGACGAAAAAAAAATCAAATATTTATAGAAAATAAGAGAATATGTAGCTGCTGTTTGTTTACAGTATATATTATGAATAAATACCTTTTTAATGCAGTGTGCAGGTAACTATGATCTGAAATGAAAATTGACCACTGGCTTCTGGTCTTCCACATTAAGGCCCTTTCTATCAGTAGTTCTGACTTTCAAGGGTGTTTATCTGTGTCACTGTCATGTTGCAAAGCAGTTAAGGCAACTACATCCGTCATGTGCAGCAGTGATGACAGAAGCTACAAATAAAGGGAAACTGCATTAACTGCCAAGGCCCTCAAGACAAGTGATAGCATTTAACAAATGTAGCTTAATAACCTATTTTCTCATTGTCATTCATTTTGTTCCAAGTGTGAACAGTAAAGAAGTATTTTTGAACATGGTATATGCATCAAAGAATGCTTTCTTTTGTTCTCATTACAATAAACATGCTGAATAGGTTAGCAATAAAAAGCCTGGATTTTATGGGACCTGTCACTTTCTATAAAATCACATTGGCACCCCAAATTTTAACCGCTTGCTGACCAGTGCACGCCAAAATATGTCGGCACAATGGCACGGCTGCGCAAATGGGCGTATGTCCCCTTTAAGACGCAGCATTGTGGGCACGCGCACGCCACCGGCGGGGCGCATACATTCCCACCACGTACTCCATGACCGTGCCCGCGGGTCCCATGGACTCGATGTTCGCCGGTGTCCTGCGATCGTGTCACGGAGCAGCAGAATGGGGAGATGCCTATGTAAACAAGGCATTTCCCCGTTTTGCCTAGTGACATGACAGGGATCTACCGCTCCCTGTCATCGAGAGCAGTGATCGCTATCATGTCAGTGGTAGCCCATCACTCCCTAGGACACACCTAACCCCTTGATCGCCCCCTAGTGTCGCAGTCATGATAAAAATCGCAGATCACCACCATTACTAATAAAAAAGATGTAATAATAAAAATGCCATAAATCTATCCCCTATTTTGTAGATGCTATAACTTTTGGGCAAACCAATCAATATACTCTTATTGAGATTTTTTTTTACCAAAAATATGTAGAAGAATACATATTGGCCTAAACTGAGTAAGAAATAAGTTTTTTTTATATATTTTGGGGGTTTTATTTATTGTAGCAAAAATTAAAAAATATTGCTTTTCTTTCAAAATTGTCGCTCTTTTTTTTTGTTTATAGCGCAAAAAATAAAAACCGCAGAGGTGATCAAATATCACCAAAAGAAAGCTCTATTTGTGGGTAAAAAGGGATGTTAATTTTATTTGGGTGCAACGTCGCACGACCGCGCAATTGTTAGTAAAAACGACACAGTATCACAAAAAGTGCTCTGGTCAGGAAGGGGGTAAATTCTTCTGGGGCTGAAGTGGTTAAAGTCTTATTTGCAAGGTTAAAACTTTTAATATTGTAAAGTAGGCTTGGCATAGCTTGCCAGGTTGTTAAAAGTTCATTAAACATGAATCTCTAGCTTAACCACTTCCCGTGCGCTGGCCGTCATATGACGTCCTTGAATTTGAGCGGGCATATCTGAATGATGCCTGCAGCTACAGGCATCATTTAGATATTGTCTTTTTCAGCTGGAGATTCCCTACACCATAAGAAGGATCATAGCGGCTGTTCAGGTGCTTGATCATTCTTACGGGCGGTGAGAGGGGATGTCCCCCCCTCCCACCGCCCTCTGGTGCTTCTACCGACTCACATCTGCCATCGGTGAGTCGGAGACAGGATCCGCCTGCTCCGCATGTTTACCATAGAGATTTCTGGTGGACCAGATGGTCGCCGGAGTCTCTATGATCGTTCGGAGGCCGGGCGCAATGTTATGACATCACGCTCGGCCTCTGCATTCAAACAAACAGCGCCGCCTCAGCTGGGAAGCTGAGATCATTTTTTTTATTTCAGCTGTCCCTGCCTAGAGGTGAGATGGGGGGTCTTAGTCCCACCCACATATGAAAACGGTGTTCAAACCACACATGTGAGGTATCGCCGCGATCGGTAGAGTGAGAGCAATAATTCTAACCCTAGACCTCCTCTGTAACACAAAACATGTAACCATTAAAAAAAATTCAAATGTCGCCTATGGGGATTTTTAAGTACAGAAGTTTGGCGCCATTCTACGAGCATGTGCAATTTCTAAGCATTATGCAAAAAATTGGGCTAACTTTACTGTTTTTTTTTTTTTTAAAGCATCAAAACAGTTTTTTCCCCAAAAAAAGCATTTCAAAAATTGATGCGCAAATACCGTGCGAGATGAAAAATTGTAACGACAGCCATTCTGTAGGGTCTCTGCTCAAAAAACATATATAATGTTTTGGGGGTTCTATGACATTTTCTAGCAAAAAAATTATGATTTTTACATGTAGGAGAGAAAGGTCAGAATTGGCCTGGGTGGCAAGTGGTTAATTTCTACACCTTACAGTTACTGTTAAGTAGTATGAGGTGAGGCCAAGGCATTGAGGAAACAGATAAAATGAAAATGTCCTCAGGAGGGCATTAACTGGGACCACTTATGCACTTGTCTACGTCTACATGAAATTTTAGCGGAGTAAGAAAAGGAAAAAAAAAAGAAAATAAAAGCCTTTTTTATAGCAATACTCAGTGCAGCTCATGCCACTTATGCAGCCAGATACCTGGTATTGAAGTGGAAATGTAGAATTAGGTGGTGACTCTTGGCCAATTGTCATTGACAATTATATGGTCTTTGTATATCACATCCAAGTGGCATCCCAATGCATTGTACAGCAGAGCTCACTGTACAACAGACCCCATTGCACCATGATGCATATACCATGTGTTGTGGTACACTGCATTCTTTGCATGTACTGCATATTATGGCCTCTATGCTTAAATTAAAATGTTTTGAGATCCATGCTATTGGGCTTTTGAGAAACAAAAATACTCCAGCACTTTGGGCACAAACCATAAAATGATCCATGGATAATAATAGCACCTAGCAGCATGGCTCCAAAAGTGCTCTGTTGCAGACAATGGGTAATATAAACAATCAATTTTCAGCCTGAGAATTCCAAATGGCATTTGAATAAGACCATGCCTCAAAGCTATTCCTTAGTGCTTGATCACTTGCCTAAAATTAAAGGACAAGCAGTAAGTTTTAGTTGGTAACACACATTACACATGGATATTTATTTGATTTCAAGAATTGGGATTAGGTTAGAATTGCTTGATGTAGTACAATTGTAATTAGGCCAGCCACATCACATTTTTTTTTGGGGGGGGGGGGGGGGGGTTCTCACTGCAACATGTAAAGATCTGTAAAAAATCCCATCTACCAGTTTACTTACTCTGCCAATGGATTTTCTGTTCCAGTATTGGCTCCTCTCTAGCCTTGAGTTGGAAACCCCCCAACCTTTCTAAGTGTTTCTTTAGTTTTGAAGTGAGTAAAAAATTGGTATGAGGAAGGATGGATAAGATAAACTATTTGTTTTTCATTTTTTTGGGTTTTAGTTAATTACACCTCTCCTGCTTGCATACAATTGCTGTAGATATAACCAGACTGTGAAATATTTTGGTGTCACAGCGATGTTTTGGGATTCAGAGCAACAATTGAACATACAACACTTGACCTTCCCTCAGGCTTATTTACCATGTTTTAGTCATTTAGGGATCAACCAACGGCACATTAATACTCTTTTTATTAAACATCAACTAACCCTTGCATGATAACAAATTATTAGAAGGAAAAATGCAAACTACAAAATAAATGCTCATCCTGCACAGAATCAGCTTTTTCCACCAACCGTCCAAATGTTAATCATCCTCAGGGCACGCTGAATTGTAGATCAAGAAAAACACTTGTTCTGGCACACATGCATTCAAGATGCAATAAAAGCAGTGGATTATGAACACCTCAGTAATAGCTATTGTTAGCCCCAGGCTCTTATAAGACAACCTTCTGCTAGTGATTTCTGCAGATCAAACAAACATTTCAGCCTTAGCATTCTGCACGGCAATTTTCAGTTTACCAGAGGGAAGTAGGCAAATACCATTTCATTGTGAAAAGATAAACTGATATTTTTCATGAAAGGGATAAATTGTGTTCTTTTAAAATTTACTATGCATGATCTGGCTAGATAACAAGATGAGGAGTTCTGACGGAGCTTGGAGAGACTTCTTTATGTTTTTAAAGGGCACACTTTCAGGAGTATTTGCAAAGATCAGCTTTGAAAAATGTATAGTATGAATTGATTTAAAATGCATGTAGGAGGACTAAAGGAAGTTGTTTGTCAAACCGATTTGTCATTGTGATCCAACACCACTCTATGACTTAGTGCATAGCATATTAAAAGTAAAAAGACATAGAAAATATATTTATAGCTGTGAAGAGCTAAAGGTAGGAAATGATCTGATTTATGCTGTAACATGGTAACATTCAGTGTGAAGATGTGCTAATAATCTGCAAGCTGTACATTCTATTGGGAATCCGATTGAAGTGAAAATTCCACAGAACAGTCTGGATCTATTAAAATTAGCTTCACATCTTAAATCATTTGAATGGTCTTGTTTTGACCTGTAAATCTCATTCTCATGTCATTTTCATATTTCAGGCTACACATTTATCTGTAGCAATTCCTTAAACCTCACTCAGAAGCACAGATTTTAGTCATGTAGCAGAATATAGCACATACAGTATTATAAATGAGAAAATAATGCCAACTGAGAAAATGCAAGCACGCTTTGGTCTTGGAAAAACAAAGGAAACTAGGTCAGTATGAGAACTGATGTAGATTTAGGACTGATCACTAGGAATAAACTTTGAGTTCAGTATGAATGTGAGTTCGACCCAGCGGGTCATGATTTGGTGAACCACCATACAAACTGGCCATATTGGTCCAACTCCCCTGCCCAAATCTCATGTTTGGTTAATGACATCACCCATAATCCACTGGCAGTTTTCTGTATCCACAGCAGCCAGGGATCAGTCACATAGCGGCAGTATTGAGGCAAGTCAAAATTGGAAGGCAACACATTGTCACAGATCACCCTAGGGGCAAGGAAACCTCATTGCATGATGGATCATTGTGATTGACAATGGATTTACATCGCTGGAGAATGTGATTGACAATATGTTTATATCAGGGGTCATTTACTATTTTTTAGGGGGGATATTAAATAAACAACTTTTTCACTGTGTTTATTTAAGTTTGAATTTATTTGAGAATGAGTAAGAAGGTGTACTACTGTACCCAATATTCGTTCCCAAGGGGGAGGAGATTTCTGGACTGCCTAGGATTCCAGATTCCAAAAAGCCCTCCCACAAACCTCAACATCTCTTTTGGGGAACAGGAGAAGGGAAGGAGGCCCCTGTCTCTGAACATTGGAACATGGTGTATTCAAGGGGGGAAGGCTTTGCTGTTTAGGAAGGAGGGAAATGATTACTGCCCTCCCTTTGATGGCCACCAAGGCTGCACGCCTCGATAAGTTATATCTCTCAATTAGTGTAGCACAACAATCAAATTGCTGTGCATCAAAAAACAAACATAAAAAACAAAACATAAATTCCTTATTCAGTCCTTAGTAACTGTGATATATGAAACACTACAGTGCAATTAGTGACACATATAAATATTCTATTTTCCTCCTGTGTCATGCATGCCTCCACCAATGGGTGAAAAAACCTGCTCACGCCCGTGGCGTCAGAAGGGCGCGGGGCCACCCAGTTACATAAATGGGTGGCCCACCCCCCCCTCTGATGCCACGGGGAAGCCATTGGGAAGTCCCGTGCAAACTTCAAACAGAAGATTTATACAATTCGTGAGGAGATCTCTACTGTTCCGATACCCTCCGAAACCCTCCACGCTTCACACTTCATGCCCACAGGCACAATCATTACTTCCCTCTTTCAACCCCACCACTATAGACAAGGTTGCTAAACTAGTTGCTAATGTCCACCTTACCACCTGCCCTCTGGATCCTGTTCCCTCACAAATGCTACGTTCACCCTCTGGCTCTATGCTACACTCTCTAACCCACATCTTCAATCTCTCCCTCTCTTCTGGCATCTTCCCCAATTCTCTAAAACATGCACTTGTCAGACCCATACTTAAAAAGCCCTCACTGGACCCATCCAATCTTAACAACCTACGTCCCATCTCCTTGCTCCCCTTCTTATCCAAACTCCTCGAACAACTGGTCTACAACCAACTGAGCGTCCACCTCGCTGAGCCTTCTTGATCCCCTTCAGTCTGGATTTCGTCCTCAACACTCCACAGAAACTGCTCTCCTAAAACTAACAAACAATCTACTAACGGCCAAAACCAATTGCCACTATTCTGTACTCCTACTCCTGGACATCTCTGTTGCCTTTGATACTGTTGACCACCCCCTCCTCCTCAGAAAACTCCACGACTTTGGTCTCCATGACTGTACTCTTCCCTGATTCTCTTCCTACTTATCCAACCTCAACTTTAGCATTTCCTACAACTCTACTTCTTCTTCTCCTCTTCCTTTCTCAGTTGGGGTCCCCCAAGGTTCTGTCCTTGGACCTCTCCTATTTTCAATCTACACCTCCTCCCTGGATCAGCTGATAGCATCCCATGGCTTCCAATACCACCTTTACGCTGACGACACCCAAATCTATTTCTCTACCCCTCAGCTCACTCCCTCTGTCTCCTCATGTATCACTAATTTACTATCAGATATATGAGTCTGGATGTCACACCACTTCCTCAAACTCAATCTATCCAAAACCGAACTTATAATTTTTTCTCCCCCATATGCCCCTTCCCCTGATCTCTCAGGTTAAAATCGATGGCACAACTATAAGCCCATCCCCACATGCCAAGGTTCTAGGTGTAGTCCTGGACTCTGAACTTTTCTTCAATCCCTGAAAACCCTTCTCTTCAGAGAAGCCTACCCTACCCACACCTAACAACTATTTTTTAATTGTCTCCATCAGCTCACCCCCCACAGTTATTACCTTTTGTTTCCACTTGACCCTCCCCTCTAGATTGTAAGCTCTAATGAGCAGGGCCCTCTGATTCCTCCTGTTTTGATTTGTATTGTAAGTGTACTGTCTGCCCTCATGTTGCAAAGCGCTGCGCAAACTGTTGACGCTATATAAATCCTGTTTATTAATAATAATAATAATAATCAGGGGGGTCACCCGGGTATGTCACCATGTGGGCCCGCCCTCAGTTATATAAGAACTGTCACCTGCAAGGGCGCATCAGACAGTGGGAGCCTCCCATGGAGGCGGATCGGTGGCGGCCTGCGGGTTTTTTCTTTTATTTTTCGGTCCATCGGCAGAACGAGAGAAGAAGATGAATGGACTGCGTGGGACATGTTTAATTTTTTATTTTTTAATAAAGGACTTGTCCCAAAGTGTGTCTTGTGTTTTTTTTTAACATTTTGACACTTTTTTGTTAAATGGTACGGGTACAATGTACCCATTACCATTTCAAACGGAGGGGGCTGGGATCTGGGGGTCCCCTTGTTAAAGACCCCCACAACCACCGGGCAAGGGTTTTGGGAATGAGGCCCTTGTCCCCATCAACATGGGGACAAGGTGCTTTGGGGGCTACCTCAAAGCACCTTCACCATGTTGAGGGCATGTGGCCTGGTACAGTTTAGGAGGGGGGGTGCTCTCTCATCCCCCCTCTTTTCCTGCGGCTTGCCAGGTTGCGTGTTCGGATAAGGGACTGGTATGGATATTTGGGGGGACCCCCACGCCTTTTTTTTGGGGGGCACTGGGTTCCCCTTAAAATCCACACCAGACCTAGAGGGTCTGGTATGGATTTTGAGGGGGACCCCTATGCCATTTTTTTTTTAATTTGATGCAGGGTTCCCCTTAATATCCATACCAGACCTGAAGGGCCTGGTATGGAATTTGGGGGGACTCCCACACAATTTTTTTTTATTTTGGTTTGGGGTTCCCCTTAATATTCATACCAGACCCAAAGGGCCTGGTAATGGACTGGGGGGATCCCATGCATTTTTTTCAATGACTTTTATCTGTATTGACGAGACCCGACAATTCATTATAACCGCGGGTATTTTTAAATGACTTTTTTTCCTTTAGAAATGTCAATTTGTGCAGGGACTGTTCTAAACATGGGAAAAATGCGCCACTTTACAGGCATACTATAGACACCCCCAGGTATGAAATTTAAAGGAATATTTCACTTTTATTGTTTCACTTTTTATGACAATACCATGCATATAAGCCTTTAAAATTAGCACTTTTGATTTCTCCCATAGACTTTTAAAGGGTGTTCCACCGCTTTCGAATTTGCAGCGAACACCCCAAATTGTTCGCTATTCGGCAAACAGGCGAACACCTGATGTTCGAGTCGAACTTATGTTTGACTTGAACATTGGGCTCATCCCTATTCATGACAACATCACAGAGCGCCGAGCTCTCAGGCAGGAAGGGAAGGTCACGTCCGGTAGGGGAGACGCTCTAGCCACAGTATGGAGATGTCATTTGTATTGACTCAGTAATATGTCTCTGCCATTGTGTAAAAACCTATAAAGTTAAGACTGCAGTTTACAGAGGAGCCTTGACATGGGCATAGCAGCTATCTCATATATTTGCCAATGTGTGCAAACAAAACACTCTGTTTTTAACGTAAATTGTTAGACAGGGTCAATTTGGTTTTGCAGGCTGGCAAGTGTTCTGGGAAAGCTTGTATTTGTTTGTGTTGTTCTTGCTTTTCCATGTGCATCTTAGAACAAAAGCTAGTTATAGGTTGGGGCGGTTACTACTTTTTTGTACAGTTGGTTGAATTGGGTGCGGGGATGCGCTGAATGCCTTCGCTGCCATCATGCCCTTGCTGGGAGTCATGTGAGTATCTATGCCCTTAAGAATAAGTGGGCTTCCTCCAGGCACACCTGCACTTATCCTACTGCTATATGTGCTCCAACTTATGAGACTCTAGAAATTTATAGAGTTAGGATTGCAGTTCACAGAGGAGTTTTGATGTGGGCATGGCAGCTTATGCATACTGTACATTTTCAAATGTGTGAAAACAAAAGCCTCTGTTTATTAAGTAGATTTTTAGACAGGGTCAATTTGGTTGTTTTGCAGACTGGCTGGTAATTGTGCTGGGAAGTCTTTTGTTTGTTTGTTTGTGATATGGGGAGAAGACCTCCCATGGGCTGTCATAGGGAGGGGGAATGAGGGTGAGAGGAGGCAGGTGCTGGAACATGTTACATGCTCCACCCTGAATACGGGTAACATATTCCAAAGCTGAACTTAGCCTTTAAAAAAATTGTATATAGCCATTCCTGTTACTAAATGATACATTTAGTTCTGGTACAATTATTTTTAAATTACAGGTCCCCTTTGCACAACACCTGCAAGGATCCTACTTACCTGTCTTTGATCCACATGCTGTATATCCTGGTGCTGCCCTGGGTGCTGGAAAAGCTTGGCACAAAATCTCATTACTGAGGGAACTATGTTCATTCTGCAACTCACCAATCAACGGTCTTATTGTAGTAAATCAATGTGGATACCTCTGTGCAAACGTGGAGTGCATGCCAGATTTTCTGTGAAGAGCCTGTGCTGCACCCAGTAGTTTGACAGGGAACATGTAGGTACATCATAGATGAGTGAGAGAAAAGCTTGTATAATGGCATTATAAGTATACGTATTTGGTTAAATTACTATTCTGACAACAAATATGCCAATGCCATGGATGAGTGAAGGAAAGATCTTGTTTATGTTGAAAAACAGGTTTTTTATTCTCTTGCGCCTTTGTGACAGTGACATGCCTCTGGCCTACTGTATTCTCCACACTATTGCACGCCATGGATGATTAGAGTATGATATCTTTGTGGAATATGTTGATGTAAAAGAAGACCCATTGCACCAGTCCAGAGTAATCAAAGTAAAAACCAAGCTAGACAAAGTCCAATACAAAATGATTCTGTTTGAAAGCATGTGCCTAATTCAGGAGTTTTACTCATAAACATTATTTCATTGCTTCAGCATTTCCCAATGTCAATGCTCAAGCTGGAAAACAAAATTTGTAGCACCACCTCATAGGAGATATTGGTAAATGATGGGCCATTCCCAGTGACTTGCCCTGGAACTGGACACCAAAAGAGCAGTATGACAATAGCAGATGTAGCAGCTCAGTGACAGCAGAATGACTAAATGATACAATCAAGGGAACGGGACTGATGTTCTCTTTACTACCCATGAGGAGCTTTGCTTTACATGAACTGGTTGAGTGGAGAACAGTATTGCAAGTAAAAAAAGAAACAACAATCAATGCAACTAAATGTCCCACTCTGGAGTAAGAGAGATGCGACTAAACAGACTGGTGTTTCTGGGCAGAGAAAGCTGTGCATTTGGCTTTCTCCAGATTCTGTAGTTCTGTGTCAGAGCATTTTATCCTGTAACTGGGTTTTGCTAAACACCTGCAACCTGGCTGAGTACACAGGTGTGTAGGATCGTTATATACTCAGGTCTGAGCCCACGTTCACATTGGGCCGTTTTGACATGCGATTTGACATGTCAAATCGCATGTCAAATTGCCAGCTATTGCCGGCAATCGTACCGTCCGAATCGGTACGAGGGCGACTTTGCAGCACCACACCAATTTCCAAAAGTAGTTCCTGAACTACTTTTGGTGACTTTGGGGGCAATATCAATAGACATCTGTGCAGGAAATCGCTCCCGAAGTCGGACTGACATGCGGGCTTGAAATTGTGCGAGTTCAGCTGCGCCCAGTGTAGGAGACAGAAGGTCTCATTGAGGAGGTCAGAAGGACCAGTCGAATGCCAAGAGACAAAGGGTCTTAGTTTCAGGAGTCAGGTCGTCTCCTATCGGGGTGTCAGGAGAATCCCAATTTCAAGAGGTGGTCTGTGCAGCAGGGTGTGTTGACTAAAGGGTAGAAGAGCCAAGTATCCAAGAGAGTTGGACAACCCAGTCCGAGAGACTGGTAAGAGGTACAGCATGGTGCTGTAGTTGAAGCTGAGTGAACTTATGAGCCAGGTAACTCGGCATTTTCCAGTGTGATCTGCTGGAGCTGAAGAAGATCCCCTGCATAGGAAGTCATTTGTTTGTGGACTTTTGCTTTCTTTTAAGCACCTACTAGTAGAGCTAACGAACCCATGTCTCTCTCTCTCTCTCTCTCTCCTGGCCTATGCCTATGACAGCATCACGCTCAACAGCTGGGTAACAAATACATAAGTGGTCCATATAGTGAACTTGGTGTTGAGTTATTCACTTTAAGGTAATCACAGAGGACAAGGGGGCACTCTTTATGTCTAGAGGAAAAAAAGATTTCATCTCCAAATACAGAAAGGTTTCTTTCCAATAAGAGCTGTAAAAATGTGGAATAGACTCCCTCCAGAGCTGGTTCTGGCCAGCTCAGTAGATTGCTTTAAAAATGGCCTGGGTTCTTTCTTAAATGTACATAATATAACTGGGTACTAACCTTTATTGGTAAAGTTGATCCAGGGAAAATCCGATTGCCTCTCAGGGGATCAGGAACAATTTTTTTCCCCTGCTGTAGCAAATTGGAGCATGCTTTGCTGGGGTTTTTCGCCTTCCTCTGGTTCAACTGTGGGTAAAGGATTGTATATATGTGTTTGTATTTTATTTTTTTTTATTTGGTAGAACTAGCTGGACTTGTGTCTTTTTTCAACCTGACTAACTATTTACTATGTAATCTTTCTTTTTATAAAGTTTATGGATTTTAAGTGGTATTACATGATGTGGTTTGTACTTTTTCTCCCCTGTGGTCTTTGACCTTGCATCTGGTTTCTATTGATGGTCTCAAGCGCTGTAGATGGTAAGGAGCTGGGGTACTTGGTGGTGTGATGCACTGAAGGAACAACAAGGAGAGGGGCGCCTCTGAGTATAAATCATAAATACATTTTATTAAAACAACAATATCCACTCACATGGAAGTTGGAGAAGTTGCATTAGGGTCAGTTGGCTGGGCTGGAGAGATGCGGTGGAACTACAGGTCACAGCGGTTCCTGCAGGGCATGCCAGGTCCAAGGAGGATTAGTACTTGCAGCCGGGTGCAGTCTCTTGCAGCGAAAAGTCCAACACAAATCCTGCTGAGTTGGGAGCCAGGTTATATCCCAGATGCACAGATAGGGGTTCCAGGGAAGGAAGGGAGAGATGTGTAGGACGCCAGAGCATCCGTTCAGCCGTGCTGCTGCTCACTGGTGGAATGGTGAAGCCTCTAGGAAGGGAAAAGGCCGGCCGAGCCGAGAATCTCAAACGAGGCTTGGAGAGCAAGTACAGCGTGGCGCCCGGTGATGACGTCACACTCATGCGACGCGTTTCAGAATAGGCTTGCCATTGGTGGACGAATGGCCGCATTCCTTTCTCAAGCATAGGGAGAGGAGGACACAGTGGGCTTAAATAGACTGAAGAGAGGGGGGGCGGGGCCGGAAAGTCCGTGGTTTGCATAAAAAATAGGTAATGGGCGACATTAGATGGCAGGGGGGATAAAAACAAAAGGACCTTACAATGACATAGTGCAGAAAAAACAAAACAAAAAACAAAAAAAAAGGATATATGTATACAATTTTACAACAGGGCTCCAATAGAGACAAAACATTGTGAATAAAACCAGGTAAGGTAAGATGAATTCAGGAACAAGCATTTAAAACATCATGAGGAAATAAATCATAAGATACACTGCAATAAAATAGATCAAATTAAATATAAATAAATATACAGTAAATACAATAGACTGCCATAAGATGTTATGTAGAGAGTGGGAAATGACTGTCAAGGATAGGGGATTAATAGTTATAGTCTGCACCGTCTAGCGTGCAATATGGAATAAAACAATGTAAATTTAATTAATAAATTATAAATTAATCCTGGGACTATGATAACAGAGAATATGGAAATAAAAACTGATGGATTTTAGTATTTCGGGGTAAGTGGGGGGAGGGGGGGGAGGGGAGATATATACATATATATATGTGTGAGGGGGAGATGCATATGCACATATATATGCGTGTGCATCCACATTCTTGCGTATACACACACGCGTAACTACAACTAGGGAAAACATGAAGAATGGGTTATATGATACTGATTGTAGTCATCTCCCACTCTCTACATAACATCTTATGGCAGTCTATTGTATTTACTGTATATTTATTTATATTTAATTTGATCTATTTTATTGCACTGTATCTTATGATTTATTTCCTCATGATGTTTTAAATGCTTGTTCCTGAATTCATCTTACCTTACCTGGTTTTATTCACAATGTTTTGTCTCTATTGGAGCCCTGTTGTAAAATTGTATACATATATCCTTTTTTTTTGTTTTTTGTATTCTTTTTTCTGCACTATGTCATTGTAAGGTCCTTTTGTTTTTATCCCCCCTGCCATCTAATGTCGCCCATTACCTATTTTTTATGCAAACCACGGACTTTCCGGCCCCGCCCCCCCCCCTCTCTTCAGTCTATTTAAGCCCACTGTGTCCTCCTCTCCCTATGCTTGAGAAAGGAATGCGGCCATTCGTCCACCAATGGCAAGCCTATTCTGAAACGCGTCGCATGAGTGTGACGTCATCACCGGGCGCCACGCTGTACTTGCTCTCCAAGCCTCGTTTGAGATTCTCGGCTCGGCCGGCCTTTTCCCTTCCTAGAGGCTTCACCATTCCACCAGTGAGCAGCAGCACGGCTGAACGGATGCTCTGGCGTCCTACACATCTCTCCCTTCCTTCCCTGGAACCCCTATCTGTGCATCTGGGATATAACCTGGCTCCCAACTCAGCAGGATTTGTGTTGGACTGTTCGCTGCAAGAGACTGCACTCGGCTGCAAGTACTAATCCTCCTTGGACCTGGCATGCCCTGCAGGAACCGCTGTGACCTGTAGTTCCACCGCATCTCTCCAGCCCAGCCAACTGACCCTAATGCAACTTCTCCAACTTCCATGTGAGTGGATATTGTTGTTTTAATAAAATGTATTTATGATTTATACTCAGAGGCGCCCCTCTCCTTGTTGTTGTTTTAGCTTGCTGGACCCTGCTTTTGGTTCCTTTGGTGGCCGCCCTGACTGACCTCTTGTATATACTCCCAGTATATATGCATGAACTTACACATGCATTTTTACAGTTTTCAGTTTCTGGACTAATCGGTTTTACTTTCAAGGTAACTGTGCTTTGCGCCTTTTTACTCTAAGTGCTACATGCACAATTGCCAAAGGAATATACGTGTGTATATATATGTATATTTTTTACCGTGTCCATCAATATTAATCTGCACCACCACCATTTTTGTTATTCCAATTCTGTGTATATATAATTTTGTGTATACCTGCAACAAATGGTTCCTTGTTGTTTTATTGTATATTGAAACTGCACTTGTATATCTGTTTATAAGGTAAATTTTCCTTCTAATACTACCTCCACAGATATTGATCCTAAGTGCCTCCCCCCCCCCCCCCCTTTTTTTTTTTTTTTTTTTTTTTCCTTTTTTACCCCCCTTTTTTTACCCCTCTTTTTTTTCCTTTTTTTTTCCCTTTTTTACCCCCCTTTTTTTTACCCCTCTTTTTTTTTTTCTTTTTTTTTTTTTCCCCTATCCCTCCGGTCTATTTATAATAATCCCTTATATAGTTGAACATACCAATATTTTATTGTTAAAGTTTATTTTTGCATCATGGACCTTCTTAAAGACATAGAGACATATAGACACAATGTCCTGGAGGATATGTACACCATCCTCCCAACTACCATTTTCTCTAACGATATAAAATTAACAGGTGCCACTAGATATACCCTTTGCGGGAAATTTAAACACCTGGAGAGAATCATCAAAAACCTAAATCAGCAATGGTGGGATAAGTTTTTCTTGGAAAAATATATCTCGACCAAAATCTCCCCTCGAGGCCTCAGAATTACAAAAGACTGCCCATTTTTAAACTCCACCAGTAAAAAAGAATGGGAAACCATATCTGAATTTTGTACATCCAAATGGATGGAAATACTCATTGAGCATAGATTACATCTCTTCGAGAAACTTAAACTTGAAGCTAACACTATAGCTACAGAGATCACAGATCGTAGGGTTACAGTCCCACTTTCTTGGCTTGATGTCCTCAAGAAAAACACCAAATCTGATGAGGACTATATGATTCAAACAAAATTGGGCAAATTCAAAAGAGATCTAGACGACTTTAATTTGAATAGAATTTTCAACTGGAAATCTAAATCTCAACAACCCCCTCCCCCATCTGACACCAGATTACCCTGTCCCCCTCCCTCCCTTTTCCCCCCCGCGTCCACCAACAACCCACCACCTTTTGTACCCTCTTCCTCCTATCCCCCCTTGGCCCTTTCTTCCTTTCTTCCCACAGACCCACCTGTCCCCCCCGCCCCCGCCCATTACTTCCCACCACACCCCTGTCCCAAAATCATCCGCCTCCACCCCTTATGAGCATTTCTATTCCCTATAGAAATTCTTCACTTGGTACTGTTCCTATGACTCGCATTAGTCATCTAACTAACAGAATCCCAACAACCAAATCCAGAAAACTGCTTAATGATCTTAATAATTTTTATAACAGGCCCTCCCATGCAGGAAGGGGACATGATAACATCACAAATGATGTTACCTCTGTGCCCAACCCTGTTTCCAAAATGATGTCCACATCTATCTCAGTTAGGAAATCACTAGATTTAGCTATGGATGTCCAATCCGCCTCCAACACCCCCATTGTTACCATCGAACCTTCGACTGAATGTCCTAAACCTCACACATCGGGTTCCCCCACCATCACAGAGCTCAACACTTTTTTAGTCCCCAGTCCTCCTCGAGCCAACCGGAGAAAACGAAAACTCACCGGAGAGGCTGCAGAGGAGGACGAAAAAAGTCCCGAAACAAATACACCGAAGCTCCGCAAACTGTAAAAATCTTCAACCTATCATCTCTCGAACTCTCCCCCGCAGACATCAGCCTACTTAGCAGAGGCCTTAATTTTGCCCCTATTAATAAGCCCAATCCCTTTCTTTTATTTAAAGATTTAAACAGATACATTCGCAACTTGTCCCTCAAAAGGTTTTTCCATGCCAAATCACACAAACCTACTGAAGTGTGCTTGGACCCTCTTCCCACCAGTCCTTCCACAGATATGTTTGAATATGATGGGGACATCATAGACATACTAGATTCCATAACGAATGAAGGAGACACTCTTAGTCTCTTTACTCAACACCTTGCTACGTCACCACCTATTTTACACTCATCACTGAAACCTAAATCCATCTTCTATCCGGCCCAGTCAAAAGGCCCTTACCTGGAAAGTTTTTACAGGGTAGTATATGCTGACTTCCTGAAACTTTGCCAGACTTCTACCACAATACCCTCTCATATACACAACCTTTCCGCTTCTGAAATCCAGGCTCTGGATTCCCTAACACACTCGGCTGACATTATTATCAAATCAGCGGACAAAGGGGGAGGTATTGTCCTGCAAAACAAGGTAGATTACATTAACAAAGCCCTTAGACTCCTCTCAGATGAGACTACGTATAAAAAACTTTCCAAGGACCCCACCATTGAATTTGCCGCTGAAGTTAACATTTTGGTAAAATCAGCTCTTGATGGCGGAGTGATCGACAAAACGGAAGCCTCTTTCTTTACCAAAAACTTTTACCAGATCCCATATTTCTATCACTTACCTAAAATCCACAAGAGTTTCACTTCTCCCCCTGGCAGGCCCATTGTGGCTGCCATGGAGAGTGTTACTACCGGTTTTAGTCAATATATTGACCTGTATCTCCAGCCCATTGTTAAACAATTACCGTCCTATATCAGAGATGGTTCACACTTGTTGGAACTACTTGCATCTTACAAGTGGGAACCATCTTACCTCTGGTTATCTCTGGACGTCACATCACTTTACACTTCAATCCCACACTCTTTTGGTTTACTTGCGCTAGAATTTTTTCTCGCACAAGATCCCTTTATCAACCCCAGACAAGCTGCATTCATCTTGGAGGCAACTAAGTTTTGCCTCACCCATAACTATTTCGATTTCAATGGCGACTTCTACTTACAAACTAAGGGAACTGCGATGGGAGCGAATTTCGCTCCCTCCTATGCCAACCTGGCGATGGGTTATTGGGAAAAGAATTTCATTATACAAAACAACCCCCACTGTGCCAACATTGTATTTTTTGGCCGCTATATTGATGACATAATCATTATTTGGGATGGCCCTGTCGACCTAGTTTCCCTTTTTGTCCAACATTGCAATTGCAATCCATACGGCTTGTCTTTCACTCACGTTGTCGATCCTACTAATTTGGCCTTTTTAGATCTAGATCTGGGTCATTTAGACAACATGATTATCGCAAAAAACCACATCAAACCTACCGCTGGCAACTCCTATTTGCACTATAGGAGTTGCCACTATCCAAAATGGACACAAAACATACCTAAAGGTCAGTTCTGCCGCCTACGACAGAACTGTACCCTAGACAGCGACTATGACACCATGAGTATACAACTTAAAAAGAAGTTCGCCGACAAGGACTATCCTAAAGATCTAGTTGACCAAGCATGCAACTATTACGCTAAAGGCAAACCTGCCAAAAAAGATAAAGAGATAACAGATCATTCCACTAGGTTTATCACTACCTTCAATTTTCAGTACAAAAAAATGGAAAATATACTAAAGAAACACTGGTCCATTTTGCTACAGGATCCACTTCTGAAAACCTCCCTTCCGCTTATACCCAGAATCACATACCGAAAGGCTCCGAGTCTCAAAAATAGAATTGCCCCTAGTAAATTGCCCATTGACAAGCCCACTTCCAACCCCACCACCCTCATACCACTAGTCGGCATGTATCAGTGTAAGAAAGCCCGCTGCAAGACTTGTATGTTTGTGGAACATGGCAAAAAATCTTTTTTATCTAAAGGCAGAATGTATACATTGGAACAATTCTATAACTGCTCGTCCAATTTTGTAGTGTATGGCCTCACGTGCCCTTGTGGGTTAATCTATGTTGGGCGAACTATCTGCCCACTCAGGCAGCGGTTCGGCCAGCATCGACGACTCATTGAGGGTGGTAAGGACAAACACAGTGTCCCTCGGCACTTTGCCGTTTGTCACAACAAATCTACCACCGGTCTGTCTGTTTGGGTCATTGAACAAATCCCTAAACACATGTCAGAAGCTGAACGGTTCAAAAAGCTTTGCGCCAGAGAGACTTTCTGGATATACTGCTTAGATGTACTCTCCCCTGGCGGCCTCAATGAAGGAATAGAGATATCCACAGTCCTATAACAACCTTTCCTCTTACCACTTTACAGCTATCATGAAATCTTGTCTCAGTTGCAGGTCTGTGTGCACGTATACGCAGCTCTCCATAGGTGCACCAACATGTCCATAATTATATGGGATTATATCTATCATGTTTACTATTTGGTTCGATGTGGATGTATGTGTATTTAGGTGTATATATATGTATGTATATATGTGTATATACATGTATCTCTTCTAATGTTATATTTAACCCTTGTCATCATCTGTTTACCACAGGTCCTCTGTCTTTTTTCTAAACATGGGGGTGGTGGGTTCGCTTTTCTAGTAAGTATCGGTGCTATTCCAGTGGTCCCTTTTCCTTTTCCCTTTCTCCCCCTCCCTTTTTTTTTTTTTACCCCTTTTTTACCCCTTTTTTTACCCCCCCCTTTTTTTTTTACCCCCCTCTTTTTTTTACCCCCCCCCCTTTTTTTTTTTTTTCCCTCTCCCCCTTCCCCCCCTTTCCCCCCCCCCCCACACTTAATTCTTTTGCCCTTTCCCCCCCCTCCCCAGGGGTATTACCTTTTCCCTTCTCTTTTTCCTCCCCTTTCCCTTCCCTTTCCCTTCTTTAAAGTTGGTGCACACACATACAATCAGTATCATATAACCCATTCTTCATGTTTTCCCTAGTTGTAGTTACGCGTGTGTGTATACGCAAGAATGTGGATGCACACGCATATATATGTGCATATGCATCTCCCCTCACACATATATATATGTATATATCTCCCCTCCCCCCCTCCCCCCACTTACCCCGAAATACTAAAATCCATCAGTTTTTATTTCCATATTCTCTGTTATCATAGTCCCAGGATTAATTTATAATTTATTAATTAAATTTACATTGTTTTATTCCATATTGCACGCTAGACGGTGCAGACTATAACTATTAATCCCCTATCCTTGACAGTCATCTCCCACTCTCTACATAACATCTTATGGCAGTCTATTGTATTTACTGTATATTTATTTATATTTAATTTGATCTATTTTATTGCACTGTATCTTATGATTTATTTCCTCATGATGTTTTAAATGCTTGTTCCTGAATTCATCTTACCTTACCTGGTTTTATTCACAATGTTTTGTCTCTATTGGAGCCCTGTTGTAAAATTGTATACATATAATCCTTTTTTTTTGTTTTTTGTTTTCTTTTTTCTGCACTATGTCATTGTAAGGTCCTTTTGTTTTTATCCCCCTGCCATCTAATGTCGCCCATTACCTATTTTTTATGCAAACCACGGACTTTCCGCCCCGCCCCCCCTCTCTCAGTCTATTTAAGCCCACTGTGTCCTCCTCTCCCTATGCTTGAGAAAGGAATGCGGCCATTCGTCCACCAATGGCAAGCCTATTCTGAAACGCGTCGCATGAGTGTGACGTCATCACCGGGCGCCACGCTGTACTTGCTCTCCAAGCCTCGTTTGAGATTCTCGGCTCGGCCGGCCTTTTCCCTTCCTAGAGGCTTCACCATTCCACCAGTGAGCAGCAGCACGGCTGAACGGATGCTCTGGCGTCCTACACATCTCTCCCTTCCTTCCCTGGAACCCCTATCTGTGCATCTGGGATATAACCTGGCTCCCAACTCAGCAGGATTTGTGTTGGACTGTTCGCTGCAAGAGACTGCACCCGGCTGCAAGTACTAATCCTCCTTGGACCTGGCATGCCCTGCAGGAACCGCTGTGACCTGTAGTTCCACCGCATCTCTCCAGCCCAGCCAACTGACCCTAATGCAACTTCTCCAACTTCCATGTGAGTGGATATTGTTGTTTTAATAAAATGTATTTATGATTTATACTCAGAGGCGCCCCTCTCCTTGTTGTTGTTTTAGCTTGCTGGACCCTGCTTTTGGTTCCTTTGGTGGCCGCCCTGACTGACCTCTTGTATATACTCCCAGTATATATGCATGAACTTACACATGCATTTTTACAGTTTTCAGTTTCTGGACTAATCGGTTTTACTTTCAAGGTAACTGTGCTTTGCGCCTTTTTACTTGTATGATGCACTGAAGGAAGCACTGGATTGCATAGCATTTGGAAAATCACAGTGTCTGCATTCACAAAGAACTTTTACCCATATGATTTCAGATTTAAAGGGGCATGCATTTATTTTATTTCACTAACTTCTTTTGTCATTTTTTATTTTTTCACTTTACATTGTGGTTTATGTATTTACTCATATATGTTACATTTTACAAATTTTTCATTTTCCAAAAAAGGGATAGTGCCCCTATTGTGTTTCAGAAGTATAGTATCTTCACAAAATGGCTCTACCAATGAAACCAACTATCAGTGAAAGGATGAGGAGATCCCCTTTGAAAACGGTTTTGCCAGAGGCAATAGTGTACCAGACAGGTTCAGCCAATGTTCAGAAAAACAAAGGGGTCCTGGCTGGATGAAGTTGAGTGAGAGGCAGATAACTGTAATAGTGGGGTTGATGTCCAGATTTTCAGTAGAACAGCAATCTCCCTGGTGGTCTTGTAAAACCCCTTGGTTGCCTTGTGGGTTTTTTCTCACCTACTGACAGAATGCACTCTCCCTTCCTGTGTCAACCTTTGACTCCATACTCTTGGTGAACAGGCCCAAGTTCTAAGCCATCAATGCAGTCAGTCACAGTCCTGCTTCATCTCCTCTCTCTGTAGCATGTCAATCAGCCACAGGGAGCGAGGGAAAAAATCTCTGGCATGGCCATTAGAATTCCCAGAATGAGGGATCCCTGCCCCTTAAATTGCCGCCAACCAGGGGCTACAAGCTATTTGAGAGTTTTGCACAAATCATTCCTTTGCAATAATTACTATAACTGATTCACCAACTACTCAAAAATTACCTAATGTTCTGTTCTTGTGTTATTTTTAAGCAAAGCAAAACATATTTCTCAAGTAAGTAAATTATTTGGTGAAAGTCAAAGTGTAACTGCAACTTATTGCAGTTGCACATATATGCTAAGTGTACCGTCTGCACTCTATTTCTATGGTGCTACTGAGTACAGGAGCATACAAATATGCAATTATACTTTACCAAGTGAACTATATGCAAAAATGCTAAAAAGAACATGAAGATATATGGAAGGAGCAGAATAAGCAGATTGATCTCCACATGAGTCCACTGCTGCTGCCTCACTGCTCAATCAGCAGCCTAGAGGTGGGGAAGTGTAACTACTGTTTTCCTTGACTGTAACAGATTTTTTAGAAATACACATTTTTGGCAGGTAAAACAGCAACCACATACAGTGTGTAAATTATTTAGGAATTTGGATGTTTACCCAGGGTGCAGCTCTACTATATTTTGGCATGGCAAGAAATTGTCAGTGTATCATTTGTAATACTGTCCTGTTATATGTACCCTGCAATGCCTGCAATGCCATAGGAAAATGCTTGCTTCTTAGACCAGAGGCAGCCAGCCCTTCTCTAAAAAACAGATTTGGATGAATAAAATGTCTATTTATTTCATCCAAGGAGTACACATGATCCAAACAGAGCCAGCACTAACGTATTTCAGCCTATCAAGGCCTTACTCATAGTTATTGGCTCATAGTGTTGGCTCTGTTTGGAACATGTGTACTCCTTGTATGAAATAAAGAGACATTTTATTCATCCTCACTTGGTTGCCAACTTTATCTACATGGAAGGATTCTTCCAGGAGCCCCCAACTCAGGCACAGTGAGTGGACACATTATCTTGCATGTGTGCGCAAATTTATTAGTATTTAGTATTTTGTTAACAGATGATGCGCCCACATACATTGATGCTACAAAAAACATAAGGCAAAATAAAGCAGTTGTGTAAGTGTGTCGTAGAGATCATGGGGATATAGTCCATATGCCATGGGGGTGCCGAAGCTTTGCAGATATTGATCTTGGGTCATCAAATTTATTAATGGAGCCTTCAATACTGTTGTTTCATTAGACCCTAAGCTGTGTACTTTGGGAATGTTAGATGAAATGGTTCCACAGGACCAAATTAGAAATGTTATATCCAGGGCCTTATTTCAAACCAATTAACTTATTCTGCAGTGTTGGAAGTCTTATAACCCTCCAAATTCCAAAGAATGCATATGTGACATGGGAGACATCCTTTACCTTGAGCGCCTAATTTACACACAAAACCTTTTTATGGAAATCAATACAATGAAAACACAAACAATTTTTGTTAAAACAAACGTAATATTTTAAACAATCATGCTCATTCACACTGTATGTACAAGAGAACCTGTATGAATGAGCTCTTAATCTATTTATTTTTGTACATTTTACTAAATGATTTCACATTTTTTATTATTAGTTGCAATTTTTTTTTACTTTTTTTGCACAATACTTTCGCCGGGGGGGGGGGGGGGGTAAGGGGGCAGTAGATGGTGTCCCTAGGGCAGTGGACAGTGTCAGTAGAGCACTGGATGATGCCAGTAGTTTTTTATTTACATTTTTTTTTTTACAATCTTATTTTCTAGCATTTTTTTTTTTTTTTTCATTTTTCTCACAATGGATGGGGGGGGGGGGGGGGGGGCAGTGGATGGTGTCAGTAGGGCAGTGGCTAGTGTCAGTAGATCAGTGGATGGTGACTAATTTTTTTATTTGTATTATCTTATATTTTACATTTTTTACAACTTTACTTTTTTTATATTTTTTACAAGTTAATGTTTTATTATTCATTACATTTTTTAAACAGCCCTGTTGGGGGCTTTGGTGAGATATCAGGGGTTTAAACAGACCCCTAAAGCCTCACTTTTAAGGCAGAGAAAGGGACTGAGAAAACATTC